>OZ038475.1:49304479-49326979 GCA_964036315.1 Acanthosepion esculentum
TTTTTAAATATCTTCGTCAGATGAAGAGATTTTCCTGGCCGACATGAAATACGTCAAACATGTTTGGAAATGTCGGAATAGCTATCTGAAAACATTCAGATCAATGATTTAAAATAGCTTCATGCGGATGAACATTGGAGGTCTTTAAGAAGATTATACTTCATCATATCTAAAAGACTGACGCTACAGAATCACAGCAAAAGAACTTTGCCAAATAATAGAATCCACCCCTCTTGAAGTCTTTCAACAACTGCAACAACTAAATGGATATCATATGTAACTCGAAGAAAAAATAGCATAAGATATTCGCTTTCCCCACTAATTTAAACACAATTTCATGAAGGAAATCATCATCAATTCTAGAAAGTAAGAATGATTCCTGTTTTATTACTTGAGAAATCTATTGCTTGAAAAGAGACTTTAAGAAAAATATTTTATAAATTTCAACCGACAGTAATTCTAACTGTTCGGTCAATGAATGCTGAATATTTTCTGATATGAACAACCTCGATTTTAGGAATTAATTCGATTTTTGCCATGTTCTTATTTTTAAATGATATCTAATAATCGGGCTCATTCCTTGTGTCATTTAATTAGGCCCTAGAGCCATGTGTTCTACGAAAGTTACTCGTTGGTTCAATGCTTGGAAATTTCAGGACTTAACAACGTTTTTAACTCCTCTCGTTATCCGGGACACAGATTGGTGGGTTTAATCTTTATCTTAACCTTATGAGACCTGCATCTATATTGCTCCGGATCCACCAGTAAGTTCCCCACATTTACGGAATATCTGGTTAATTATGTAATCTTAGGCCTTGTTTAAATGTTAGGAAATTTTGAAGTTATAAACTGTTTCTTTGTATCATTCTATATTTCTTAGTATATAATAAGTTGTTTAATTTTGAGTAAAACCCTGTAACAGAAATTGGCGAAATTGTTTGTAAAGTTCCAAATACATTTTACCATTGTTTTCATTGTCCAACGAAAGATGGCAAAACAAAGTGACATATATAAACATTTAATAAAAATCTATAGCACCAAATTATAATACAAAGGTATTTGTTTGAATTTAATATGTAAATGACGATTAAAAGATTTAAAAGCTGTTATCAAACAGCGCCCGCCTACTACAAAAATATTTTAACTTGGACGAGAATATGCTAAAATGCCTTTCAGCTATAACATAATTTTCGTCCCGTGACGATATTATTTTGTAAAAAAAATTAAGTGAAACCACGAATATTAAAAACGTCGGGGCGCTAACAGGAAAAAAATCGCCACTGGCAGTTTCTTGGCTTTTATCATCTTTGGAGGAAAATGGCCAACGATGGTTGAAATACTCGGAACACGGTATATATATATCACAAGTTTACAAACCAATATGTTAGTGCTTTTTGTCAGCGTTTTCTATGAGATAGTACTAATTTGTATTAGGAATAAATCCTGCTTCCCACGTTTGCCTACTCGTTTTGACATATTATTTTTTCCTTCTCTTTGCCGACTTATTTGCGTGCGTCAACAAGTACTGGCTCCCCTTTAAATTAGATCAGTCTTTTTCAATCAGTATCTGTAACTAATCGAACAAGTCTGGAGATTTATAACACCCACTGATCCTACGCACCAGCTCTAGACACGTTTCCCATTTCTAGCCGCAAGACTGGCCACATTAAATCTCGGGACTTAGCTTGATTTATTTAATTTTGTTTCAAGACCGTAGCGTCACGCCACAAAATGGAAATATCATTAGATATATATTTAGAAACGAACAAGTTCGTGTTTAGAATTAAATTCAATGATGACGCCTCGAATTGAAACCGGAATATACAAATTTGTGGGAATCAATGCAACATATTGGTCGCCTGACTGTAAAATAGTTTCCCTCCTCATTCATCCATTTCTTTCTCTCCCTCTTCCTCTCCCTCCACGCACATACATATGCACGTGTGAATGTTGGAACATAAGAATATATCTACATGTTTAGATATTAAGGCCACTTATCTATGTAAATTTGTATGGGAAACTGCTACATATATATGCTGATATTCTTAGCGTAGCTCACATGTTGTACAATTCTGAAATTACAGTGCACCTAGTGAGATTTGAACTCAATACTCAGACGTAATCCTTTTAGCGCTGCAAGTTTGCTAATTAATTACACCTCACGAAGTGCCCAGTTACGCATATATATGTTTACATATATAAACACAAAACATCAGGAGTTGGCTGGTCGTGACTCTGGATTTTCCACCTGTGTGTCCTAAAAACTATATATATATATATATTAGTCTCTATTATCGATTTCGCCGAATGGCAACTTACGAAATTCGGCATAGAACTGAATCATTAGATCACCCACCCAGATGGTTTGTACAAAATTATCCAAACTCCAGGAAAATACTGATAAGATAGAAATGATGCACAGTGGGATACTATATACTGAAACAGCAGTCATCAGGTTTTAATTCAGTATTTCTACTCCTACGCCGGTTACAAGCCAAGGTAAGAGAAACCAGTCTGCCCTCTTATTTAAGTCATAGTTGAATTACTTTAACTATGACTTAAGTTGATTCTAACATCGATTCGAAAATTTTCCAATGGCAAAAACGTGAAGAGAAAGAAACACAACCACTGTTAATAGAAATGGGCTCGGCGTTTTCATTTTACACGCTGTTAAAACTTACACTACACTTACACATATTACACACACACACACACACATATATATATATATATATATATATATATATATATATATATATATATATATATATATATACACTGTGGACAACAATATATACGTCCCCGTGAAATATAATTCCGGTCGGGCTCTCTTGAGAGAAAGCGCGAGTTTGTAAACAATGAATACTATTACTAGTACTGAAAATCTCTTTAATGAATTGAGCCCTCTCGGGCATTGGCATGTTTATTCGAAGATTACGTACCTAAAAATCCGCCTTCCTCTTTACCGGGCGCTGATAGCTGAGGGGTAAAATCTCCGACTGATTCAAATCAGTCGGGTTTCGATCCCAGCTTCAAGCAATCGGATGTCTAGCCATACTGATGAGCTGTGATTCAACGAAAGAGTCTATCGGTGACAATATATATATATGTATATATGTACATATGTATATAAATATATGTATATATGTACATATGTATATAAATATATATATATATATATATATATATATGTATATATATATATATGTATTTGTATATATATATATATATATATGTGTATATATATACATACATATATATATATATATATATATATATATATATATATATATATATATATACACACACACACAGTTGCGGCCAAAATGTTCAGAACGACATTGTTTTCGTCAGAAAATAGTTATACATTTTTTTTGTTGTTTTAGTTGTTTTATATTCTATAATTTTTACAGACAATAAATACGATATTATGTGTTATGGTCTGAGATTTTGGAGTAATTTGAGAGGGTAATACAAAAGTTATGGATGATTTAGGGATTTACTGCAAAACCCATAGCGGCCCAAATGATCAGAACGGTTGCTTTTACTTCTTGTTTTAGTATATTTAACTGGCGAACTCTATTTTTTTTAAATTTATTTCCGTGACGGTTCGTTTACTAAACATTAGTAGGAATATCTGCGGTGTACTTTATTAATATAATGCCACTTACTCCGTTACCAATTCGTCAGCAGATTATTAAGCTTTGAAAGAAGGATTATTTAAGTATTGGGTCTATTGCAAAGATTGTTAAAAGTCAAAAAGTGTTATTCACGGTATTCTTAAGGTCTACGATGATTGTGGTTCGTGTGAAGCAAGAAAGTCTACAGGTAGGCCATGAAAAACGACCACGAGAGAAGATCGTGCTATGGTAAAGTTGGTTAAAAAGGACATATTTAAAACTGATGCTGCTGTTTCTCGGGAAATGAGCATTGTACTGAAGAAAACTTTATCTCGAAAAAGTCTGTCTCGTCGTTTAGTTGAACATGACCTACAAGAAAGAGCACCTGCAGTGAAGCCACTGATCAGCTCCAAGAATAAAAAGTGTCGTCTTACCTTTGCAACCGAACATGTGTTGTGGGCTCCAGAAAAGTGGTAAACGGTGCATTTCATTGAGGAATCTAAGTTTATGTTATTTGGTTCAGATGGAAAAGGTACGTTCGTCGAAAAGTAGGTGAAAAATTATCCCCTCAATGCCTTAAGACTAGTGTTAAATTCGGTGGACGAAGTGTCATAGTTTGGGGGATGATGTTGTGGGCCCTTTGGTGCAAATGTAGAAAGATAGACGCTTTTGTCCAAGCCTTTTTTTTCTCTTGGACAGAAGCGTCTATATTTTTAAATTTGGATTTGTTAATGTAACTATAACAACAGAGATATTTCGATTTCATTTTTGCCTTGAAAAAGTCGGAAGACGAAACGCGTCGGCAAAATCTAAGATTTTTCCAGTTGTCATTTTATACCAATCTGTCTTACCCACAGAATTGATCTGGGAATTTAACTATATATATATATATATATATATATATATATATATATATATATATATATATTAACGTGTGTAAATTCAGATTTTCTGAACCAGTTGTAAAGACGAAAGTATTTCCCGATTACTAATCACGCGTGGCATTTATGAATAAATTTGAAGTATTCAAATGTGTCTTTCTTTCGCACATCACTAGCAGCATACACAGTGGATTAATGAATAAATTGCTTTACTGAACGAATGGAAGGAATGAAAGAGCATTTACGAAACATAATATTATTGGTCTTCATGAAACGGAATAACGCTATGCAGACCTCTAGCGCTTAAGGTTAAAGTGTCATACCTAACTGGCAAGTCGGAAATTTTTTTGCAAAATTTCGTTCTGGAGAAATGTCGTTGGAAGAAGAACTCAGCCAGGGGCGTTCACCGAACTTTGTTGGTGAATATCACGAGGGAAAACCAATACAGGGGAATTATAAAAGACGTCAAACGCATCATATTATAATATATGCTGACACTTAGAAATGAAAGAGAAAATCAGTAAATTGGGTGTTTGGCTAAAAGAACAAAACAGACGTTTATATAAAAAAAGCTATATTATTTATGACTCAGCCTAATATATATCTATGGGCATGCGCGTAAAAAACAACAACTTCTCCTCTCCCAAATATCTCAAGTTCTATTGAGTGTAAAGAAATATATTAGAATTATCTCCACTTTTTCTTTTCCGAACAGCACAGAGACTTTATGGATATACTTTAACTTTTAAAAAAAAATTGTGTAGCTTAAAAGAAACAGAAAAATATATTATCTGCCGTTGCTTGTCACCAAGAAGGAGAGTTTATTTTTACGCCATCTTGAAAAAGTATCGCGAGTCGTCAAACATGGTAAAAAGGTGGTGGCTTACTTGTTGCCTGAAGAACATTTGTCACTGAGTATCTTTGTCAGTCGCTCGAATGCTTAGAGGAACAAGTGAACGAAAAGATTCTTATTAATTTAAACTACGATTTGTTATCATTTATCCTCAGGAGTAGATTTTCCGCTGACATTAACCAATATGTACATACATATCGGGTGTAAAAGCTAAATAGTCCATTTGTCAACTTTTGATCCATTGTAACTTAGAAATGATTAAATATATTTACTGGAATTGTCCACGGCTTTATAACACTATTTGACTTTACTTTGAGCAATAAGTATATTTAATTACTCTCCATCCTTAACAGAAGAATCGTGATGAAATCAATCACAAACGAAAATGACATCCTCATCATTAATTAATCATAGGTAAGAATCGGAAGCTTTTGAAGGATTGAAATTAAGTACAAATATATATATATATATATATATATATATATATATATATATATATATATAATTTCAGAATAATCTTCTCCGTCTCTAACCTTTTAACTTTCTGTCCTGGAGTAACAAGGTGCCTCAGAGGTTTCACATACGATTACATTTTCAAGTCTTTTTTGACTGCTCTTTGGATTGTCATAATTGAAACTCCTCTCTCTCGTGTCGAACGTATTATGAATTGAGTTGGATCTTTTCTAATTGATCTGATTAGCTCTAAGTTGAAATGATGATCTCTGTTCATATTGGGACATCCTGATCTTGATTCACTCTCCATTGTTCCCTATTTTTTTTTAATTTATTCACCAGTCTTTTGGTATTACTTGAATGGACTTTGAAGGTTTAAGAAGAGTATGAATGTTGGTATACTTTCTGAAATCCTGAATGATCTTTTTCTTCTCACCATTGCTCATTTGGGAAGACAGTGGGACTGATACAAAACGGTTTAACCTGTTCTCTTTCTAGCCGAATATATCTAAGGCTTCTTCAGTGATTCTTACGACAAATCGTGTTAAGATGGTTAAACGTCTTATCTGAAAACCTAGAAAAAAGACAATCAATTATTTTAGTGGATTTTTAGATATTAAACATTTTGTGTTATAGACATGCTCTTACGTGATTTGGACAATTTTGCCTTTACAGTCGGTATATGTTTATTCCATTGAGTATTAGGAGTAATCTAAGGAACTTTTCCTCATACATTAACAAACAATATGAACAGAAATGTCTAAAGGTAATATTCCTGTCCAGATGTGCATATCCACACTTGTATATTTATAATATCTTCCAATTTCAACACATACACACACACACACACACACACACACACACATATATATACATACATACATATATATATATATATATATATATATATATATTGTTGCGGACCACGATAGGGTTGCAGCACTGGTTTACGAAATGACCTTGTGCCAGACACTACACACACCTACCGAATCCACAGACAAATTAAAAACAAAATAAAATAAAAAGACGTGCTCTTTCCACCGTACAAACGTACAAAGTGAAAAGAAGTAGACAGGCAAAACAACGAAAGGTTAAGAACTAACATACATTTTTATTAAGAGTTTAACAAGTATTGTCTTCAGTGAAGACCTTCAGTAAATGTACTGGAAAATGTAGTTGAAGAAGAGGCCAAGTAGATTGTCTTCAGTAAGGTACTGGAAATATTGTAGTGAATGAAATTTAATTGTCTCGAGTGAAGACCATCAGTAAATGTACTGGGAATGTAGTTGACAAGAAAAGAATATGTCCCGCGCCAAAATTCAAATCCAATATGGCTATATGGAGGGAACGATTTCTTCGAGAAGAAAGGTTCAGAAAGTCAGTTGTAATGCATAGTGAACATACGGCAAGGAAATATACTCACTGCGAGAGTTTATAATTGTGAGTGTATGTAATTCTTTTTAAAGTAACAGGTTCTTAAAGTATGAGTTCGAAGAATGTGAAAAATGCTCGTTCATCAGGTTGGAAGTTTTTTGAAAGTTCCTAGGAGTTGAGAGGCTCTATAAGGATGTTCGCGTTGGAATGAAAATTCTGTCCTAAGGTGACGACAGTGTAAGATACCGCGACGAGCCATGAGATCATGGCAAGGCTTTGCCGAATAAAATGTCCCTATCAGTATATATGGGGTTACCGGCGAGAGACAAGGTGAGCCGGCCCAGCCGATGGTCAGACGACCACGGGGCGACTAACTTTGAAACGCCAAATTTGCCGTGACGTCAACGCAAAAGCGCGCGAAAAATATGAATTCTTCCTCATCTTCGGCTAAGACAACGGTTTACTACTATGACTGACCGAAAGTGAGAGGAAGGGGTGAAAATGTCGCGCGTGCGTCAAAAATGAAGGTGGGGGTAGTGACATATCTCACAATATATATATATATATATATATATATATATATATATATATATATATATATATAGTAAAACTGTACTAACCGGCCTCGGTGACGAAGAAACAATAGACTCAATATTGTGCCGCTACTCACAATCTTCGTATTGATAATCATCCAAGTGTTTATAACCCAACGGATTGTGTCCCATGAGCCACGCCTTTCCTTTCACCCGAACCGCTCCATCGCTGAGCATTAGGTAGGTTAAGCAAGGATCCAGTGCTTCCTGCATTCTCTTGAGGATTCTTACAGACTCCATGAATACTATAATAATTTGCCTACATCCCCAAAATTATATTACACACACACACACACACACACACACACACACACACACACACACACACATATATATATATATATATATATATATATATATATATATATATATATATATATATAAAGTTAACAGGCAGTTACCTTCCATACTATCATGAATAGACTGATCCATTCATAAGTACTCCGAGGTAAATGTCTATCAGGAAGAAGTTAATGCTATTGCAGTAACTTGCCTAGCTCTGTAACTGAATACTACTATCACGACTGATTGTCGAATTAAGTATTGTCTTGTATGTATGTATAAATATGTGTTTCTATTTTGTTTAAATACTACCAAATTTCCTTATAATCTCTAACTGCCTGAGTTTAAAATTTTAACAGAAAATAAACCCTTGAATATATAATTCTTTATACCATTCATTCACATTTCCTCTCACTTCCTTGTTAAAGTCAGTGTTTGTTTAATATAATTTAATGACAGATAGGCAAGAAATTATAAATACTGCCGTATTTATATATACCTGTAATAATCTATTTGTATATTGTTCTTAAATTTATACCGTACAGGGAACTATTCATGCGTTAAGAAAGCAATTCTCTTCCATCGACAAGTGGAGGTTTTTATTACCGCCCAAGTACACCTTAAACGATGTCTAAATCAATGATAACTTTTCCTTCCGGCCTTTTACAACACTCTAATGAATACTTGAAAATTTCTCAGGCAAGCTCATGCGATTTCAACTGTTTCTGTTTTTTCTTTTAAATATAATGAAAACTTAATCGAAAATTTTGAAAATTGGAAAAAGTGTTAATTTTTGTAAAAGAGTCTATTTCTTGTAGCCTATCATTTTAATATTATTCTTTCATTTACATTATACGGGAAATATATACTGTTTCAATGATATAAAAATGTTTGATCATTTTAGAGAAGACCCATGTGAGTTTTGATAAATAAGGATTGTGATAATATTATTTCACGCATCATTGTAAGTTTTCTGCCATTCAGTCATCAATATGTTCAAACCTTGTTTGAACTTATGTCAATATCGATGACTGGTATCATCGCGAACTACACAATTGCCCCAGTCATGCTGCAGGCCCAAATGAATATTAACTAAACATTATGATAATCTGCCGTCAACCAGATCGTGCTAGTATTTCTCATGTATTCCTTATTATTAAGCACATCTCAAGGGTGTGCTGCGCTTAATCACCGACGCCTGGGGCGTCCACAAAAGAAAAATGCCGCGGGGGGGAGCTGTGTAGATTTTAGACCTACTCTCGTGCGCACGTGGGAAACTCAATAATTATTCGGCCATGCTCCATATTCTATTCGAGTGAGCATACGGATACAACCAGATTTGTTATTATTAAGGGTCGCCCAATACAATTCTCCAGAGCCCCTTAATATAGAAGATACTTAATGATGTGCGGCTCATGTAAGAGGAGGGGTCAGAATGGAATACTTTTTAAACATTATCGCCCGATGCAATGTAGTAAAGTCCCTAAGACACAAGAGATTACAGAATGTGGAAGATTTGGTTTGGTTTGTTTTACGGCATATCAACCTCAATGGGTCATTTAATGCCGACAACTTTTTTTCGTGGTAATATTTTTGTTTTGTCACAAATCTATTTCTTTTCATATTTTTTTCCTCAAAAATTTATAGCTGGTAATATTATTTTTTCAAAAAGTATAGCTGGTAATATTATTTTTTCAAAAATGTATTTCTAGCAATAGTTTTTTTTAATCAAAAACGTATTGCTGGCAATAGTTTTTTCAAAAACGTATTGCTGGTAATAGTTTTTTTTTTCTTCAAAAACGTATTGCTGTTAATATTTTATAATACTTTTTACCTCAGTCTCTGGGTTAACTATTTGCCCATAGCTGGGACCCTAACAGGTGCTACCACCCAGGTCAGGGTGAACCAGAGAACACCAGCAATTACGAAGTGATTCCACGTTCCTCAAAACCTCCTGATCAAAGGCCTTGCTGTTAGATGTAGTTTATCGTGTTACCCAGGACGCGGATGCAGTTTATCCTCGTACTCAGGACGGGTGGAAGATTTAGGAAAAGAAACATTTATAATGAGCTGGAAGCGGAAAGAGTCATCAGGAGTACAGTCGATAGCAATTGGCTTTGAATTTAAATATTTGCAAATTAAATTTACCTGGAAAGCATATTAGAAGGATGTGGCGGAAATGTAACGATTTAGTGGAGAGAAGATGCTAAAGATTTAGAAATCGAGGAATCATCCAAGTAGATGTCTTTTCCATGATGAAGCAGTTCGAGGAAAGAAGATGTAACCGATGGTATAGAACATCGAGCTTAAATTGACTACCTCGAAAGTAACTGCTTGTAAAAAACGCATTGAGGTTGTTTTTAGCCTTTATTTAGACAATTAGCAAGAGTCAGCCTGATATGTGAAAGAAACCAAATCACTAAATGAAACTTGACAATACGTCGTTACATCTGTAAATCAGTAAAAATGAAGCATTTAATTTGCGCAAAAAAAATGTTTTCAATAGGATATTTATCTTTATAAATGAAGTAAAATAATATGGATGAATATTACAAACAGTAATGATATAGTGATATTTTCAGATAAAAATTCAGTAAACACTTACTACGGACATTTCGACTCATCTACGATATTACTAAGATCATTTCTATGTGTTATGTGTAACCAGTACTAGCTGTGAGAACTTTTATTTATGGAGGAGAGTTCAGGTTTATTTAAAGTTTTCCCTTTATGACAGTTAAGAAATTAATCTATGAAATTATATAGTTCTACTAACAAATGCTAAGAATACAGTAGACAGAGCATGTTAGCAACGAGGATGTATTATGGAAAATAGGGAGCCACAAGGTAAAATGTACATACTTATATATATACTAGACATTTTTCACGCAAGGAAAAAAGCAGTAAAATAGATAATGAAGTTTTGTGAATAGATATCAGAACATGGACAGTATAAGTAAATATATAAATATAACTTAGAGCAAAGGAAAAAGAAGAAATTTTTGATAGTCTTGATAGCGTATATCTTGAAAGGAATTGGCACATGAAATAAGATATATGTCGACCATATTCAGTACAATTATTAATTAGTTACATTCTTTTCTCCTTACTAAAAATAATAGGGGCTTGTTTTTTAAAAAAATACCGAGTTCGTCTACAGAGCATTATGAATAGTACGTCTCATTAAATATCTAATAAACAAGCAATGAAAAAAACTCTTGATATTCTGACAATCATATTCTGGTTTTACAGATATCTTTTCAAATAATATACGCGAAGATTTTAGAAATTTCACACAAGACGCATACATTATATATTTTCATGATTTGCTTTCAGATATTTGTAAAAGGTTCGTCATGTACAATCGATATGTATGGCGGTTGTTCAATAGTTTAAATGGGTTTCAGAAAGGAAATTATTTCCCTGTCTTAAGTACTGCATTCAACGTTTTATTGTAACTATTTTTGCTGTGGAAAGATTCTTTTTAGTAAAAATTCAAAAGCAGCAGCTGAAAAGGCCCTGATAAGACTATTTGAAGATTTCAGAGAGCCTGTTGGCTCCAATGTTTTCAAGCCGGTAATAGATACTTCGATAGATAGAAGAAGAAAGGGATGCGTTTTAGACATTTATGCAGAAATAAGAGTTATCAGAATGATGTTGACGTGCATACATGTTGCATGTCTCAGATTTCAGTGTAAACAATTTCCTTCCTTTCTTTATTAATTAGTAACTCTGTTTTCAACTGATAAGGCGAAATTAATAAGAGCTGTGCACAGAAATTTCGATCGCTAAGGCAGCAGCCAGGCTTATAAGATTTCACAGTACTTATTATTTTATTACTGGCTTTAAGCCATCTTGTTAGTGGCGTTTTTAATGAGAAGACGCTGGCTTGATAAACTCCTTATTATTACGAGTTTTACTCCATTTTACTCGTATTGGTTTTTATCACAATACATTTCGCTGATGACCTCTGTGTTATTAATAATATTTTGTCTCTCCTCATATTGAATCCAGTTGCTTTTAATCGCAACACTCAAGTAGGCTAAGAAATGTTTTATTGCAAATAGTCTTACGCCAGAAAATAAGATTTAAATAAAGTTTTATTTTTTCAGTAAATGTGATGGATACTATGAAAGATCTAATTTAAAGAATAGCTCAAACTGCTGAATATTTATTAGGATTATATTTGTTGAGTTGGTAGTCAAATGAGAGAAATATTGTTTCACAAGAATTATCCCGGGACAAAATGTTGTTTGCTTTGAAATTTACTGTTCTATATTCTGTTACGGGATTTGCGGAAATCTTCCAACATTCGCTACCGTAAGGCAGGGAATGTTGAAAGATTTCCTCAAAGATGAAGAAGAGGCTCGAGGCGACGGAGATGTGGTTCTTAAAGGTCTCAAAGATGATGGAAACAAAGAGAAGGTTTATACTTAACACCAAGAACAGGCAGCTGAAATTTCTGGGACACCATGAGGAAGAAGTGCCGGGAGAATCTGACACTCACGGGTCGAATAGAGGGAAAGAGTGACAAGGGAAAACAATGCATGACATACCAATCGGGCTTAAGCAAGAGAATGACAGAACGTTGTCTGGGGGAGTTAGTAGAGCGGAGGAGCTTGTTGAGAGCTGCAAAGGATAGAAGGATGTGGAGAGCCGTGATCGCCTACGTCCTGAATGAACATGGCACATAAAAAGAAGGATCACCAATCCATCTCCATCAGGCATTGCAAGGGGTTCATATTTAACTGATAATTATTTGAGTAAAATGCAACTGATATAAGATAGTAATATATGTCTTTTTAATTAATATTATGAACTTAGACTATTTTAAGTATTTTTTGAGATATTAATTTTTACATTGCTAAACATATCACTTTAAATTTAGAACCAATTGAGAAACATACGATAAGTTAACTGGATATTTTTAAATACACATTTTGTCACTTAGTCATCATTTACTGTAATATGATGTTGAATTACATTAAGCTGAACTACTTAAATAAATAAATTTAATTTTTAAAATAATCGTCATTTAAATTACAACTGATTTAAAATATAAAATGCTAAAATGAGAACATATTTAAAAATATATATTAGTGCTATTAGTCAAATAAGGACGAATCTTCACTTGTAAAAAGATTGAATATATGTTCTTTCGCAAGAGAAACAGCTCGAAAGGAATGATGCAAAATGAAGCTGCCAACATCTAGCAAGGACCTGAATTTACCTGTGTGGGCAATGTTTTAAAAGACAACGGAAAATGTATCACAGGAACCCAAAAGCGGAGTGGAATAAGGAAAGATGCCTTCCAAATACTAAACAATGAAGACAGAGAAAAAAATTATTAGACACAAAGAAAAGAACGGTGAGCTGCTCCGTAGAAAAAATAGCTCCTATAAGACAGTGTATATTGGACAATTTCCCCAGAGATAAAGGCTTGAAGCAACAGAGATATGGTTCTGCAGAGGAATGCTATAAGTGACATGGATAATGGGAGCAATGATGTACTATTAAAGAAATGTTATCAAGGACAACAATTAGAATCAGAAATTTAAAGTCTTTTTTACAAATACTTTCACGGTAATTGCTCCGATGAGCTGCTTTCGCTGTTTCCTAGGCCTCCTGAATTTAAACGTCCTACGAGGCTGGCATCCCGTTCCCACCCCTTCACCGTTGAAACTGTTAGATGTAGACGTCTCTTCTACTCCATTAGTTTCATGTCTCGCACATCTCGCCTGTGGAACTCCCTTCCATATTCCTGTTTCCCTGACAAATACAATCTCCAACTATTTAAGTGTAACGTCAATCGACATCTCCAGTTGCCTTGATCTATCCACTTCCCTTCTCCATATCCTTTCACCTTTCAATTCTATCTGCTCTCGCTCCAAGTCTTCTGTAACCCCTTGCGTGCAAGTGGCTTCCAGCCTTGCTTGGGGTGATAAGCTTTAAAAAAAAATCTAGGAGAATCTACGCGGTAAAACGAAATATTTGACACTAACCAGAAATACTGAATGCAAGAGAGATAGAAGGTAACTTTGATTAAACTCACCAAGGTGCTTGTTGGCAGACGAAGTACTGAGATATATTTTCCGTAGAGTTAAAATTAAGTGAATATTGTGGAGAGCCATGTTCAACCCAAACCTGATGAGAGACTGTGCAGAAGAGAAGCGAAGTTGGAATGTCTTAATTCGATGGTCCCCCCTTCCTTAACTCATTAATTGACTTGATTAATGTCTAAATCACTACACTTAAGGTAGCCATGAAACGCCAAGGAGATTCCAGATCGTTCGACTTTGCTAAATAACTATGTCGTTTTATTTATTCCTTATCCTCTCTCAGGAATCTTGGTGATTGTGGAAATGATTGGAAGACACTTTTTAAAAATCTCTTTTCGATTATATTTTCTTTTGTAAAGTGCTTAACCTGTCAGGATTTAAATGATTTGTTCGTTCGGCGTATTTATTTATTTTCCTTCTCATGTTCTCCTCACCTCCCTCTCCCTATATCAAACACACGTCTATATCTACACACACACACACACACACACACATATATATATATATATATATATATATATATATATATATATATATATATGTGTGTGTGTGTGTGTGTGCTTTCTGCGTGAGAATTAAGCCATGGCTTATTATGACTAAGGTTGAAACCAATTTATTTTTGGATCTTTTTATTTTGTCAATTTGGACGCCTTGATAAAATATCAACGCGTCTCGAGGCAGCAGTGCGTCGACAATAGCTGACAATCCCAAAATGTAAGGAGAAAAAAATCACCAAATTGAAATACTAACCTTTGACTTTGCGAAAATTGAGTTTAACTGAAATCATAGACGCAATGGGAATTCAGTTTTCGGTAGCTATATTATAATGTAAACCTGTTCAAACAAACACACACACAGAAGCGCCGTTCTCTCACGCACATGATTATGCATACGACCATAAACAAACACACACACACACACATATGTATGCGTGCGTGCGTGTGTTTGTGTGCGTGCGTGAAAATTACTACCGAATAGCGTCGCTAATAGTGACGATGTTTCATAATATATTCGAGAATATATGTATTCAGTTCAAACGTGTCTAGTTTCATTCACATCTAGTGTTTCTCAACCTACATCATGACAGAATGGGCCAGGCTCTGTATGTCATTCAGAGAAGCCACTTGCAGTGGTCCTTAGGTTTGACCTCATTACAACTGTGCATCTGGAATCTACGCGCGTAAGACCCGTATCTAAACACGCACCACAGAGAGAAGTACTAGATATTACAAACGATTTTGTCAACTCAATGTTTTGAATGGCTGTCCGGAGACCACTCATATGCACAGACCGAAATAGTTGACAATATATAATATATATATATAATATACAATATAATATATATATATATATATATATAATATACAATATATATATATATATAGCATAATGAGAAGCCACGTATACTTTAATATGTATATATATAAAAAAAAAACAACTGAAAAGTTGCAAATTAAAAAAAATGATTATTTCTTTTGTGAAAGTATTTATATATATATATATATATATATATATATATATATATATATATATATATATATATATATATATATATATATATATATATATTTGATATTTCAGATCGACCCCGATCTTTCATCAGAAATAACTGTTTTCAGACGTTTGTTTACATTTACCGTCCGTCGCGAGACGTGGACGTCACGTGATATGGAATGCAACTGTGTTCGAATATTTCTAACGTAAATCTAACTGTAATAATATTTTAGATGTTGTTTAAAAAAATTTGTAACTATATCTAAAAAAATTTTTTTTTGCTTAACTATGGAAATATTTATAAAGACTTAAAATACCCAAGTCTTTATTTAACCCTAGTTTATAAGTATTTAATTTTAAAATATTTCAATAGTTAAACAAATTTTTTTTTTTTAGATAGAATTTGTAGAATTTTGTGGAATTTTTGTTGGAAATATTTGTTTATTTGCTTTTATGGATTTTGAAGGCTCGTTTTTTTTTGTGGGCTGTAGCGGCCAAGAACCAATGAGATGAACGCGACTTGGTATTTCCTTACTGGAATAAAAGCATCGATACCGACTTTCCTCCAGGAGAAGACTTCAGATGCGCTTTTTTGAACAGGATGATTTAACTTTTCATTCCAAGGGACGTTACGAAGGAAAACATTGAAAGAGTTCCAATCGGCTCATTGATAACAGAAAGATATTCTGTTGGCAGCAGTTTCTTGGATTGTTGAGGAGTGAAAAGCAATTTTCATACCATGGATGATGTTTTAAGTCGGCAATTTAAATTTGCTGAGCAATGGTGCATTATGTGTAGCAAGATTTAATATCATATTCTAGCGTTTATTGGGTAAGCGGTATTATATGGCGGAACCTCGCTTTACGAATTTAATTCATTCCTGAAGGCCGTTCATTTCCTGAAATGTTGGTAAACCGAAACTATTTTTCCAATATGAGTCAATATAGAGAAAAAAGTCACAATACAATAAAAATGAAAAAGAGAAAACACCCCACAACACACGAATATATACAACAAAGCG
This sequence comes from Acanthosepion esculentum, assembly GCA_964036315.1. NCBI lineage: Eukaryota > Metazoa > Mollusca > Cephalopoda > Sepiida > Sepiidae > Acanthosepion > Acanthosepion esculentum. Next base: position 49,321,110 of record OZ038475.1, read on the forward strand.
GTTGACTCAGAAATTAATTATTCCGTTCAGGTTAACTCGGTTCGGCAATATTGTTCCAGAAGTAAAATTTTGTTCGATACCCGAGGTATTTTCATCGCGAGTATTCTTAGCAACTGAAATGTAGAGGACGCTATTTTCATATTGTTAACTGAAAATAGCGTCCCCTACATTACAGTTGCTAAGAACACTCTGTTTTTTGTTTTTATTAATTTTCTGTGTTTAATTAAATTCATTTCGTTTTTTGCTTTGAAAAAGTCTACATTAGACGAAACGCCCCAGCAATTACTGTTTTCATATTTTCATTTATTTATGAAGATTGTCTTCTTTAAAACTTAACTTTGACAAATTTTCATATATATATATATATATACCGATATGTTGACTGTTTCCTTCTCTGAATATTTGTCTCTACTAATAGAGTTCAAATGAAGGATCTCGCTACACTCACACCTACACATCCAAGTACAGAAACATGTATATCTAGCCATCACTGTATATAGCATATATATGTAGCTATATTTCATTTAATCTTCTATAATTTAGATTACTGAAAGCACAACGCATAATTTAGAATATTTCCTTTACAAACTTCCAACATCACCTTTTTCAACACATATAGAAATTCGAGGAAAAGTTGAATGGCTATTCCTTGAAAGGTGTATATGTATGAGAGGACGGCCACCAAACAGGCCGCAGCGGAAGAGGTGGTTCCGCCTAAAGACCGGAAGCCCAATGATTGACACACGTGCGTATTCACAACTTGTGCAACGCTCTGTGAAATCTCACTATCAGACAGACTTTATTCAATGACAAGTAAACAGTCAAGATAATTTGATATCGTCCATGCTGTATACGAAACTAGAAGGCTTACGTTAAAACACTGACAGAGTTCTTAATGACTGAATCATATTACAAAAACAACAATATACATACATACATATATATATATATACATATATATATATATATATATATATATATATATATATAGCCTGAATATTGCGGTAAATCATGAAATAGATGTGGCCATTCTGTTCTCATCACAGTGTCTACATTGTGCTTACACACACCCTATCATTAAAGAAACATATGCACCATTTGGCAGGGTTCGAAACTGCGTCCCGCATTGGCAGGAGAAACTATCGTTTGATCCAAAGTACTTTAAACGGTCACGGATCTTTTATGAGATTTCTAGAATACTCTGGCTAAAAATAAATAAATATACTCTTTAATGCATAAACGCATCATCTACTTACATATGGGTAACCAGTAAAAATAATATTTAAGTAATAAAAACTCTCGGGTTAATAAATAAAAATACATCACTTTTTTAATTGCTTTGTTTCTGTTTGAATATGTAATTGAGCAGATATGAATGTTTTGGTTCGAGAGTTTGAGAGATGTTTGTGTTTATAGTGCTCTATTCGACTTTACTTCAACCAAGGCTGTTAGAATACGGCGTATCTAATAACGGTTTCTTCTGCTAAGCGGGACGCAGGTTTGAATCCTGTCGAAGAGAACATATTTTTAATGAGAATTCTCGAATATTCAAGGCGATAGAGGAAAATAAATATACTGTTTTATAAACGGAGCGTCTTCTCAGATACGGGTATTCACTAAAAATAACGTTTAAGCAATATATATATATATATATATTATATATAAGAAAAGTTACTAATATCCCAAAAGTGGCTTACACAGGAGCGTCTTTTTTAAAGATTTTTAATTTCATATAACTACACAACATTTCGCCATGGTTAACATCACTTGCCTTGATAAAACTAAATTATAAAACGCGTTGGCAAGGACTAAATACTGGACTAATTTCGATTGTCTTTTTTATTCAATTTTTATTCTCTACAAATTTATTCTGAGAAATTTAACACACACACATGTGCGCAGATCACTTATATCACATGCAATTTAAGATAACATTCGTCACAGGAGATGTTATCTGAAACTGCATATGATATATATATATATATATATATATATACACACTTCAGCCGTAGTCCTTATAATATTTATTTCAAACAGCCATTTTGAATTCGCTTAAATTTTTTATTTACTGAATTTGCTCATGATCGGAGATATATATATATATATATATATATATATATATATATATATATATATATATATATATATATATATATATATATATGTGTGTGTGTCTGTGTATGTGTGTGTCTGTGTACCTAGCCGTCAACATACTTATTCATATGATATAATTTAGCAATTTCTAACCTGTATTTGTTTCATTTTCATATTCTTTTTCTGCTTATGTTTTTTTTTTGTTTTTCTGTATTTATTTTCATAATATTTTTTCCTCTTTTTCATTTTCTATAAAACTCTAACGTAACGTTGCATTTAGAATAATCGTTTCAAATTTTCCCTTTTTGCAGTTTTGTGTCTCACTCCGGAATTCGACTCGTATGAGGCTAATGTTACCTCGACGTCTGGAACCACCGCGGTGTTACCCTGTACAATCAATCATCTCAATACCCACCATGTAAGTAATGCGGTCATATTTCTCAGTAAACCTTCCATTTATACAATCAATAACTGTTTTTGCACGCTAAAATGCATTTAGGGAAATGATTTACATTCCTATAAAAAAATACAAATATTTCTACTAATAATACATAGAGAAATTCCATCCACAAAGTGACAGATACGAGGCAATCAATAGTAATCTAAGTAAATGCAGGAGATTAACTTAGAAGTGCTATAAATATAGATATATACCTTTTATGAATGTTGGCTGATAAAACTTTTATTATTTGTAACGGATTTATTCGAAAAGTTTCTGTATTGATTGCTATATTCACGTTTCGAACCTTGGCTCCTTCTGATATTCGATGACTGAAACCTGCAGATGGATGGATGGAAGCAAGATGAAATGCAATTTTTGAACAAATTAGTGTCTGATGCTATCGTTTAAACTTACAATTTCCTATCGAATATCAACATGCAAATGTTGCTTGGATGCGTTCTGAGAAGGAAAATAGGTATACATTTTTTTCTAAATACTTGGAATTCAAAATAATCAGCGAATGTAGATCAGATATTCGCGGACTAATACCTAGAGAAGACGGTTTCTATCAGAGTGGCTGGCTCATTCAAAGATAAATCCGATAGATAATGTGAAACAATGGAACATTATCTCACTAACGAGAACTGAAGATGTGGAATATGGAGCTGTCGCTTGCACATCTCAGTATTCGTATTTGTGCCGTTGAGGAAGTCAAGAAAATCTTGCCTAAACTTTGAAGAAGTGGCAATCTCAGAGAGAGAGAAACCGTCTTTCACACGACATTTTTAATTGGAATAGTAAAGGAGAGTGCTGAGGTTGAGACTGCTGTCTTCATCTTCACAGTGTATGCTATCACGATTCATCAATGAATTCCACAAATATATATTTTTTGAATGAAATTTTAAATCAATCCCATGATAGTTCAATAAAGTAATTTAGTTTTTCTGCAAGTGGTGTATATGAATTATCGTTATCATCTGTTTAAATGTTAACTTGCGTTTAGTGCAAACATGATCACAGTAAAAATATACTGTTATACTTATTTATATTGAGCACGAGTAATAAACTCAATATAAATATCATTGATTGCATTTTTTACGAAAGTACCAGATAATTTTATAAAGGCATATTAAAGACTGTAAACCAAGCAGATAGCACTGAACAAACTACTTAAGTCTAAAATCATAAAAGAAGCTGATAATGATTTTGTCTAAATGTATTACCATGTAAAATTCAAATTATATTCTTTAGTAAGTTGATACTCGACTTTTAATGAGTGATCGAAAATTTAAGTTTTTGAACACCCTTTAGTTTTATATGAGCAAATTTTGAAATTATAAACTATTTCCGAAGAAAATATTTGAAATCTGAATGGAAGCATTCCTTAATGTACTATACTCAATCGCTTATGATATTTGATAGAAAATCTTAGGCTTTCAACCCCAAACATTTAAGTATTTTACTGCTGGTTGAGCGGTATTGTATATAAAGGAACATATTTTACACCAATTCTTTTCCATCAACCATCGTGATACGAAATACAATATAAGCTATCTTGCGAATAGGCAGTTTGTTGGGATGTGGGTTCATGCCTTTCACAATATCTTTACAAGTTACGTAGTTCCCTGAACATAAACAAACTCAGCAGCTTCTTCATCCAATCTGAAAATCAGGGAGAAGAATGAATAGCGTCTTTAAAAAATCTAAGACATTGATAGATGACCAAGAAACACCGAGGTAAAAGGGAAAAAGAGCAAAAGCAGACAAGAGATGGCAAAGAGCCATACTGAAACGATACATAACATAAAAGACCCATCACCATACTACCTCACACCTAACTCTGAGGATATATCATTTAGTAATTATATACACTGTGTTAATAGTAAGTCCGACAACCCATCAGTTGTTAATTGGGACAAAGCGTCTAAACTTTAATGACTCCAAAACAAATCCGGAATCTTTTAATCAACATAGAGAACGTTTTTTTTTACCTTTCATGAGTATGACAGAAGTTGAAATCAAGGTGAGAAACTTCTGGGTCCTATTTTTTACCGTTGAGATTAAGTGGTGTGATTATATTGAATCAATTGCTAGATTCGCTGCTAAGAATATTGGATCATTGTGTTGGGCCAGACAGTTATTGTCATCAGAATCAATATTAAATATATATATAAAAAAAAAAAACATTCATCCGTGGACGGAATATTGCTTTCATATCTATTCTGGTTATCCTGATATATAACTCGAGTTGTTAGACAAAATTCAAAGGTCCTTTTATGTAGTCTATCCTGATCTGGCATCGGAACCTCAGTCATATTCTGATTGACGTGACCTGACGTCCCTCACTCATTTCTATAAATAATTTCACGGCGATTGATCTAATGAGCTATCATCTTCCTTAGTACCTGGAACGCATGAATTTAAGCTTACTACTAGATTGGCAATTCTGTCCTGTGGTTTTACTCTTGAATTAGACATAACCGTAAGATCTATTCTGATAGTTTTCTTTTTCGTACTTCTCTCTAGGCGAATTCACTTCCGGTTTCTCTACCATCTTACTTTTTTGCCAATCGCTATATACTGTCTTCATAATAGCTGTTACTTTATACACCACTCTTCTCAGTAAAGTATTCTTGTTCATTCACTCCCAGTAAACCGTAACGTCTTATTGGTATTATCGCTTTTCTTGTGTGTGAAAGGATGTTAAAGGAAGACATAGTTTAATTTTATTTCAGGAAATGATTTATTATTATGGTTAACATTATCGATATTGATGGTTGTGTATGTTGCTGCAAAGAAATAATGGGTGTTTGAGTTACAAAATAGAAGGGCGAAAGTTAACAAAGACAAAATATGTTCTATTGTCTCCTTAACTTTTTCGTTTTTTATATTATATTATTATACATTACGTAAAAAAAAACTATTAGAAAAGATATAGAGGTACACAATTTCCACCTAAGAGATTTAAGTCATTCAAACTGTTTATGAAAATATATACATATTGCTATATGTACACCTAACGTGTAAGCTGTCTAAATGAATTAGACTGAGTTATTTCAGCAAAATCTCGATGGTTTTGCAGATTACTTCAAGTAAATCATTTTAAAAACAAAACAAAAGTGTTAAAATTGGAAAAGTAAAGTGGTCTGTTGCTGAAAGACTTCTACGTTTCATTATATATATATATATATATATATATATATATAGGCAGGCTGCCAGATTTTAGAGATAGCTGAAAAGCATCAAGACAAAAACAAGTGTCTAGAGTATATTACATAGGTGACAATGAAGAATTGCGTATTCAAAACAACGTCGAACCAATGAAGAATAAACA
>OZ038475.1:49334479-49336979 GCA_964036315.1 Acanthosepion esculentum
GTATGTATATATGTATATATATATATGTATGTATATATGTATATATATATATGTATGTATATATGTAGATATATATATGTATGTATATATGTAGATATATATATGTAGATATATATATATGTATGTATATATGTAGATATATATATATGTATGTATATATGTATGTATATATGTATATATATATGTATGTATATATGTATGTATATATGTATATATATATATATGTATGTATATATGTATATATATATATATGTATGTATATATATATATATGTATGTATATATGTATATATATATATGTATGTATATATATATATATGTATGTATATATGTATATATATATATGTATGTATATATATATATGTATGTATATATGTATATATATATATGTATGTATATATGTATATATATATGTATGTATATATGTATGTATATATGTATGTATATATGTATGTATGTATATATGTATATATATATGTATGTATATATGTATATATATATGTATGTATATATGTATGTATATATGTATGTATGTATATATGTATATATATGTATGTATATATGTATATATATATATATGTATGTATATATGTATATATATATATATGTATGTATGTATGTATATATATATATATGTATGTATATATGTATATTTATGTATGTATGTATATATATATATATATATATGTAAGTATACATATCTATATATATATATTTATGTGTGTATTTATGTATATATATATATATATATATATATATATATATATGTAAGTATACATATATATATATATTTATATGTATGTATGTATATATATATAATACTTCTGTAAGCTCGTTTGTTAGTATACTCGCTATTTTTTCAATATGTTCCCTGAGTATCTAATTTTCGCAACAGTCATTATGTCTCTCATATGTTTTCAACTCTCTTTTTCTCGTTCTAATTTTTTTTTCTTACAAGCCTCACTGCCATATAGAGCAACCAATATCCCGTGAGACTTCAGCACTTCATTTGATTGTAACGTGATTTTAATGTGTCTTACTACTTTCCTTTCCTTTTGGAAGGAAACTATTGATATTTCAGTGGAACTTCACATTTCGTTGTCATATATTTTATCCACTGTTAGAATCCTTCACCGATATTTACCTTTTCTTATTTAGAAGTAAGTAAATAATCGAATAAGCGGACCTTATTTGTAAGGTTTTAAACTAGTGGAACATATGAATGGAACTCGTATGAATTTTCAAGGAGTCTCTGTGTGAGTTGAGTAGAAATACGCTTGAGACATTGTGTATGCTGGAAAGATTAATGTTATGGTGTACTATGGTTTTTAAAAGAAAAAAATTGGTCATTATATTTTTTCTGGTGAGATTAAAACTTTGTTACCTCGATTTACGAATTTAAACGCAGTATTAAATTGGCAGCTTCGTCACATCATCTTACAGTTGGAATTGATAAATGTAACCGTAAGTTCTATGCTAAGTTTCTTCTCTCGCACTTCTCGCTTGTGGAAAATCTTTCGGCTATTTGCTTTCTATTCCAACTTGAACTACAAAACATACAAATGAAATGTCAATCGTTATATTCTGACTTAACTACTTTTCTTTTATCGTTCTCTCTCCCTAATAATATTTTTCTTTTTCTCATATTTTTCACACTCAGTAACACATTGCGTCTTAGTGGCTTCATTGGTTTTTTGAAGTAAAATAATTTAAAACAAAAGAAAGATTATAATATTAGTTGATTGTAATTTCCTTTTGTCACAAAATGATTTTTTAATAACACATACAAAATATTTATTTCTTTGATTGTTTAACGGCATATAAACTTCGTATATGTCATTTAATGACGAAATTTAATTTCCTTTGGAGTTTTGAAGTAATACAAACATGATATTCCCCTTTCACAATTGAATACATGCTAAATGGTACTCAGCATTTGTGAATATACATGTTTGTATGGACATAATTACTAGCGGAGGTGATATGTGTGTTTGATGCTGTTTTTTTTGTTTTGTTTTGTTCTTTTCTTTTTTGAAGTTATATTTTAGAATACAGTATGATTTAGGAAATTTTAAGATGTTATATAGTAAAATAATTTAAAACAAAAGAAAGATTATAATATTAGTTGATTGTAATTTCCTTTTGTCACAAAATGATTTTTTAATAACACATACAAAATATTTATTTCTTTGATTGTTTAACGGCATATAAACTTCGTATATGTCATTTAATGACGAAATTTAATTTCCTTTGGAGTTTTGAAGTAATACAAACATGATATTCCCCTTTCACAATTGAATACATGCTAAATGGTACTCAGCATTTGTGAATATACATGTTTGTATGGACATAATTACTAGCGGAGGTGATATGTGTGTTTGATGCTGTTTTTTTGTTTTGTTTTGTTCTTTTCTTTTTTGAAGTTATATTTTAGAATACAGTATGATTTAGGAAATTTTAAGATGTTATATAGATTAATGTTATATAATAGTTATTACATG
>OZ038475.1:49341979-49354479 GCA_964036315.1 Acanthosepion esculentum
GATAGGTTATATTAAGAAAGAATATATTAAATACACATATCTATCTATCTATCTATATATATATATATATATATATATATATATATATATAAGGTATAAAACTAACTTAACAATAAATATATTATCCATTAAAATTTTTAAAGATAAATGATAAAGAATACAAACCATACCCAATATATATATATATATATATATATATATATATATATATATGTGTGTGTGTGTGTGTGTATATGAAAGAATTTTCCTTTTCCACGTTTCGTATGAGCCACACTCTTCCGGTTTCTTGCTTTTCTGTCAACTTTGATCTCAAGAAATTTAAATTATCTGCCAATTGTCATCTTCTGTCTTCATAATCTCAGTACATTTACAGTTCTCTCTCCTTAATTATATATTTTCTAATATTTTTTCACGCTTAAATTTCGTTTTTTTTTATTTACTTTGGGAAAAATGATTACAAAAAACGTATACATAAGCGCATTCTGTAAATGTGATATATGTATGTCCATAAAGTATTTTTATCCCACATTATATCTTATTAATATAAACGTTTTATTCAATGCGGATACCCACTAAAATAGCGTTTTTAGCAATAAGAAAATATATAATATTCATTTGTCCATGTACATCGTGTATATACGATAGGTGTGTTGATGTTTGGTAATTCGGTCGGAAGAGGACCGCCTACGGGGACATTTCAAATTTCAATATTCCATCCTCAATTGGAGGCAATTTTATACTGTATTAGAATTAAAACGTCACACACACACACACATATATATATATATATATATATATATATATATATATATATATATATATATATATATTATAGGTTATTGAAATCTTCCATTGTTGATAAAATGACAGCATTTATTCATCTATTTATAAGAATAATCTCGAAAATATATTTTATTTTTGATGACAAGTATCTAAGTCTGATTCCTATATCCTTTCGATTTCGTAGCTCTGTAAATGTTAGGTGAGGAATGTCTCTTCTCATAGTGAGTTTACTTTAATTGAAAGAGAGACTAAAGCAGAGAAAAGAAGGTGTATTGAGAGAGTAAGGTGTTTCCTAGAGTTGAGATTGATAATTTCTGAATACATCATAATCATTCGTGTTCAGTATTCACGCTTTCTCCCCTTTCGTTATGTCTCTTCCCCTTACGAGAGCCTCATTAAATAGTACATGAATAGTTCGGCAAAGCGTCATATTTAGATATTCCCTTTGTAGTTTATTGAACCAGTCATGGCTGTTAGAAATGTGCATTTAGTTTAATGCATAATCTCACAAATCCATGCATACACGCAAATACAGGGTGCGACGTATCATCTAAATTACGCAAAATGAAAATAACACTGACATTCCATGTTAACAAATATATTTACCAAAACGACATAAAAATATCTTGAGTAAATCTATTCTATAAAATCGTCATTGACTTCAGTCACAGTCTCAAGATGACGTCAGAATTTCCTACATCTCTTGTCTCCTTGTTTAAAGTTACTGCTACCATAATCCTTGCTTTCAGTTCATCTTTGGTGTTACAAGGATTTTTATTGGTCACTCGTTCACCTGCGCCCCTCATATAATAGTCAATGGGGTCTGTGAATCGAGGAGCGATGTCATCGCAGAAATTGCCTGACAGCCATGACATGATTCTCCTGCTTTTGTGGCATTGCGCAGAATCCTGTTGCCAGACATAGCAGTGACCCTCTTGATTAGGGCAGCACACATCTCTGGCTATGGGTCTGATTGACATGGAGGGGTCGTTTTCAAATATATCCTGGATCTAACCAACTACTTCGGGTTATTTTCTTATCAAAACGATCAGAGTGAGTTTTTTCCGAGCTGTCGTACCTTCTAATCACCATTAGGCTCATCAAACTCTTTCCGGGCTGTCTGTCATTGGATTGAAACCCCCAAACTCTGAAATGTTCGTATTTGAGATTCCAACTGAGAGTTTAGATATTTCTGAAACGGTTTGCCGCCATGAATGAAATATATAGTTTCATTTGTTTTATATATATAGCTGTATGATAATGAGCAAATAGTAAACGTTTCTTAATTTAACATGTTTCGATTTTATTTAAACTTCATCAGAATTTTTTTAAAATGAATTATAGAAAAGGAAATGTCGGTAGTGTTACTACTGTGTTGTTTGTTTTCGTTGGTCAGTCAACCTTACATGACTTTGTCTTGTGGTGTTAATGTGTGCATGTATATGCTTGAATTCTAGTAGGCATTTTTATAACAATCTGGTAGTATCCATCTGCACAATTCTTGCTGGTTGTAGTCGAATATTGGTGAGTCTGTATATCATATTTCTAGATCGTATTGTGGAATTAAGTTTATAATGTGTGTGTTTTTTCTGTCTGCAAATTCCATATGATAGATACGCAATAATAAGGCTTCATATGTATTGCTTAGAAATTACTGAATATAAAAATTCTTACCGATTAGCTATAGATGTGAAACAATTTTTACATCACATGTGCGTATGTATTTGTATGATTTCATATGCCTATAAAATTTATATTTGTTATATCGAATATCTAATAGATAATGTGTCTGTAATATTGATTATATAAGGTGCAGTCACAGCTCAGATGAAATAATTGATGTGTTTGATGAGGAAATCAAAATGATTAGACTTACAGAAATTGTATAAATTGGTCTAAATTCTGTACTTCGTCTTTTTTCCAGCTCGGCTTAAATTAGATACAACTTTTGTGTATGCTTAAATACTCTATACCAATAATGTTTATGCCAGTGAGTTCATAAATAAGCAGTATAATATAATAAAGTATATGTCAATGGTTTTCATAAATAAGCAGAAGTGTATTGCATAGAAGCAACTAGTTAATGTCAGCTCGTGAATTCCTGTATATCTGTCAATAATATCATCAATCCGATCAATCCTGCAACCCATTAGTACATATGAATATAAATATTATGTAAATAATTATTATTATAAATGTATGAATATTATTTTTATTATAATTATTGTAGCATACCTACGGAAGATAATAGGTATATGTCCCCATTTAGATGAATATAGTAGTAAATACTGTATGTTGGTCTGCAGTTGTAGATCTATTGTGGAATCCACTTGATTCATTCAGTTGACTACTTCTTCTACACGCTGCTGGCGAATCTTATATGTTTTGTTCGTGTCCTAAGTATTATCGTTCATTACCAACCTTCGTGTGGTTATTCTATTCAGTAACGTTCCCTAGGTTCCAAAAATAACAAAATAAAAAATAAAATTAAAAACAAAAAGTAAAATAAATAAATCGCATTCGTTTTGTGTGGTCACGTTCCAAATGACCGTTACACATGACATCTCGCTAGACTATTTCAAACGTCCGGCGCCCCCCACCCAAATGTATGTAGACAATAGATGGTTAAATATAACACAAGCTCCATATCGGTTCATGATAATAACTGTGAAAGACGAAAGTATTCGAACAAAATAACAAAATATAAGGTTTATACAATATTTCGTGCGCCATAACTGAAAACTGGAAAAATACATTAAAATATTAAACAGACTTGTCGGTTGTTGTTACTCAAACGTGTTTGTGTGTGTGTGTGTGTGTATATATATATATATATATATATATATATATATATATATATATATATATATATATATATATATATATATATATATATATTATTATATATACACACACAATTGTATACAATATACACACATATATACAATATATACACACGATTTTAAAGAAAGACATTCGAATGACCAACACAAAGACAGAGAATGTCTCATATCGAGAATATTTAACATTTGAAAAACATAAGGGAAAAAAATTAATTATTTTTAATGATATGTGAAAATCTCCACCCTTTCCCTGAAGACGCTCGTGAGACCAGAAACACGTGTTGTAAAACTATGAAAAATAAAGAATAATATTTTTTTAAAAACCCACATTACAACCCAAAAACTTTGCGGTACCTCTCTTCTTTTTAATTTATTATATATATATATATATATATATATATATATATATATATATATATATATATATATATATATATATGGTTTTAAGGAATGGTATATTTTTGGTATAAAGTATACAATGTCAGAGTTAGGGAGTATGTAAATATAAAAGTGAACATTAAAGTCAAAACTCAGATCCCCCTGAATGTCGACTTCAATGTTCAACTCATATATATATATATATATATATATATATATATATATATATATATATATATATATATATATATATATAACATAATAAAGACATATCCAAATGTTGTACTGTCTTTGGGTCTATTTTCTCTTGAAACTAAATCTAATATACAAATCTTGGAACGGCTCTTGTTAACGCGTAATAGTCATTCGTTGTCTCTTATATTTAACAATATATGCTTGAACAATAAGCTGCTGCCCTTATACACTATTATATATGTGTGAGTGTGTGTGTGTGTCACATTATTGTTAAATGTTAATTTTCCATGTTAAGAGATAATTAATGACGTGTTCGCTGAAATATTTGCCCCTAGTGATAGCATTACAAACTAAAATGCCAACGTATTGATATTGCTGTACGAAGACGCAGAATCCATTGCACGATCCTTTGATGGATATACGGGATTTGTTCACATTGTTGCCAGAGTCTTTCAATGATATACATATGTAAACTACTTTTACATCAGCTATCTCGATTACGTATTACAGAAATCTGTGGAAAAAGAAATAAGCAAAGCGACCTCAAACTTAAACTACCTAATACGAGACATTCGCCAGAAACCTTCGCAGATGAGTTTATATCGACGCACAAGAAAACTTTACAGGTAACATAGTTCTGGTTGAATTATTGTTGCACAGTTTAGAGAAACAGCAAAAGGTGTTGGTCTTTATTTGAATGTAAAAGGAAAACATAGTTTATGCGCCTTAATTGATATCTGTCCGTAAAACGATTAAATATCGTATACGAATTCATCTTGTGCGTAATACATTTTCTACCAAAATTGAGGTGAACATCTACATTGACAAATTTTGTCATGCAATATTCTGGAAATTTATTCTACTCCAACGAAGCTATAGGCATATCAATCTTGCTCTCTGATAGCGAAGCATTGACATTAGCAAGACGACAAAAAGATAGTCCAGTAATGCATGGTGGCTGCAGTTCTTTAGGTATGTAACTCCCAGTTCGTAACTCATTCAGGGAGCGAATAACATTCGGAGGCATTTCTGGAAAAACAAGAGTGAGCTAATCGGTGACGGTCATTTGTGGACAGCAAAATGTAAACGTGGTAGACTGGTCTCATAATTATCGCATACACACCTTTAAATATGGAATGACGCAAGACGCCAGGCTAAAGAAACATCAGGTGCGATAGATAATTGTAAATATCGGAGAGAAAGAATCGTTAGATTACGCGCAATAGCTACGTCCTGATGAAGATACTTTATATTCTTCATAACAGATCTTATTTATGAAATACTTCCTATAATTTTACGCCGAGTTATGAATCTTGCCTGATTTTCAACAGTTGCCATTATCAACTAGATTAAAGAATCTTCTTGAAACTTTTTTTCCGTTAAAAATTATAATTCCAGCACATGCGTGATGCACAGAAAATTAATTGTTTTAAAGTAAAAATATGAAACAATTTTAATGAAGATAATATTATAGACATTATGAACGTAAAATATATACCGCGTGTTCAGAAACTAATTTTAGAAGTCATTTATCCAGCTATTGTGTGAGCAGTTGCATTCTTATAAATTATACTAGGCAGAATTCAGAATAAGATACCAGATCCATCATTTGGTACATTTCCACCTAACAGTATAAACAATCCACGTTTCATTTTGCTTAACAAACCGACCGCTATATAAAAGAATTGTGGTTTAATCCATTTAATTCAAACATTCTTTAGTTTTCTTCATCAAATATGAAGCTTCATTGTGAAAGCGATTAAACGATTGCACCACATGGGCGTAGAGGGAAATACATATTCACCAAAATACCATCTGGAGCTCACCATTAATCCACAATTTTACCGCCATTATTAGACTTGTGCTATATGTTATGTACTTATCGATAATTTCTGCATTAGTACAATAAGTGTAAGTTAAACAAACTGTGCGACAAATGTAAAAAGATGAAAATAGATTGTAAAATAACATTTTTAGCAAAAGAGTGCTTTTTTAGGTCACTTGGACATAGGCAACAATTTATACGCAATCCAACCAGTATATAATAAAATTAAACAGATTTTTAAAAGAAAACTTACTGTTTATATATATATATATATATATATATATATATATATATATATATATATATATATATATATATATACATATTTGTGTGTATATGCGTGTGTGTGTGTGTGTGTGTGTGTGTCCGTGCGTGTAAATAAAGAGAGAGAGAGCACGCGCCAGTAGTTTACCATCACCAGAGGAGACAGATTTGTAGTGTTGAAAAAGAATTTCCATTGTGTAGCGATTTTTAACATGTTTTCGTTTTAATATCCGAACATAAATAATATTTAGCCCTACTCTGTACTGAACCCTCTTTAAAATTAAATGTTACGGACAGTGGAATTATACTCTATCTGTTCTTATTTTAACTGTATATATATATATATATATATATATATATATATATTCAAAAATTAAACTGAATAATTTAATAAACATATAATTATGTATTTAAAAATGCAAAAAGAAAAATCTAGGATTCAGCCTTTCAACAAGAATTACCTCTAGCCTCGATAAAATAGATTTTGTTGAAGTAAAATTATTTTTTTAATGAAAACGATTTATCAGTAAAACATTGCAGTAGTAGTTTTACACACACATATATATATATATATATATATATATATATGTGTGTGTGTGTGTGTGTGTGTGTTTAATGATTTGTTTTTAGTGTAAGACCATTCTGTTTTTGTCAATGGAAAAATAATGACATATATATATATATATATATATATATATGTAAATCATATATATATATATATATATATATATATATATATATATACATATATGTGTGTGTAGTTATCTCTCTGAGATATATACATACATGTATATATATATATATATATATATATATATATATATATATATATATATAACTGTTACCTGTATACATTAGCAATATGGCGGAGATATTACATTGCATTAAAAGATGATAATACTTATAATAGAAAGCATAAATAATATCTGTCTGACAGACCATAAATGAAAAACAAAAAACATTTCCCTTGTCTCGGTTCGATGTTGCCAAATGCCTAAACAATTGCGACTCAAAAAGGCACGTTTCCTTTCCTTTCTTTCTATTAAACTGAAAGATGATTTCGATTTTTTTTTTTTTTTGCTGCATAAAATCGCGATGAGGTGGGAATGAAGACCCAATTTGCTGATGATTCGCTCAGTTTATCGATTCGGTATGTTCGATTATTAATTGAAACGAGAGTTTCAATACGGCGTCGAATAACAAACAATGACATCCATGTCTGGGCCTTAACATTGCACATAATCATTCATTGTTTTGTTGTTGTTAGAATTGTTTTACTTATTTGTTATTTGCTTGTATTATTTGGATAAGTTATATAAAACACAGCGATCGATAGAAACAGTACAATTTTGTAGAGTTTTATGCCACTGGCTTATCTCGTATTTTATGTCATCAAGATTGAAATAGATTTTTTAAATAACATCCTTACATGTGTTTTTTGTCATTGTAATGATTACACTAAACTAAACACTTACAAATCGATATGCAACTGTCTTGTTTTCTAGTGATCACATAACTTCACTAACCTTCTATATGCCTTCCACTATCTTCATGATTTTTTTAAATTTTATTTAAAGAAGAGTGACGGAAAACAAGAAAGTTTCTACTCAACTATTATTTGTTAATACCAATAGAGACAGTTGTCTGAAATAAGGCTGAAATATAATGACGTAACAACAGAAGCGGGAACCATTTACGTCTGCAATTTTGGATTTACATAAAAGTATACAAATATGAGTGAAAAACTTAGTCTAAAGTATTAAAATGGATCCGCCATGTTTGTTAAACAACTTAATACAAAGAATAGCAAGAAAAGAGAATTGTCGAGGAAAGTATGAAAGAAAAAACCTCCTATTTGGAATGTCAAAATATTTCAGCAGAGATATCTCTCGCGCTTCACTGTGAGAAATGAGGTAACACGAGACTCCTGTGCGTCGGGTGTGGCTTTCTCATTTGCTTGAGGTTGTCTCGGGACACTTCGTTATTAACATTTGCGTTGCCCATACTTTATACGGAAGTGAAGATACTTATTTTCCATCTGAACAAATGTTATTCGTTGATCAAGTTTGGCTAAATTTCTAATGACATATTTTGAATACGGCCGAAATATATGAAAATATCTTTAACAAAAAATGTAACTAAAAATCATCTGGGATTTCAATGATAAATAATAGCTTTGGTCGTTTTTTTTTTAATCGATTTCCCTCCAAACAAAGGTGATAAAGCCACTAGGACACAAGGGGTTAGTAGGTCTGGAAGAATTAGATAACAATTATTACTAAGACGCAGAAACAAAGGAAAAGTAATCAGGTGGGCAGTGGAAATAGATTGACATTCCATTAAATTTTT
The DNA here is from genome assembly GCA_964036315.1 of Acanthosepion esculentum. Taxonomy (NCBI): domain Eukaryota; kingdom Metazoa; phylum Mollusca; class Cephalopoda; order Sepiida; family Sepiidae; genus Acanthosepion; species Acanthosepion esculentum. The sequence goes on from OZ038475.1 coordinate 49,350,617, forward strand.
GAACTTTTAATATTGGCTGGAAGGCATGGAGCGGGAAGAGAGTTCTACACTAGACAATTTCGAAAAAAGTAAACATAGAATTTACGGTTACATCTAGACAATACATGTATATATTGGTGAGACCTCGCCGCCAGTTTAGTGCTGCGCTTATATTCATAAAATCAAGGTACCCTGGCGAAGAACTCCTCATCTGCCTTGCTTCATTTTATTGACACAGAACTGCATCTCTACATAAATCATTCAAATTTCCTTTTTTTTATTTTACTATTAGAATCACCTTCATATTAAAGGTCATGAGAGATTCTATATTAATTTTCTATAGTCTCTCTATGATTTCTTTTGACTATGGTAGTTGATTTAGCTCAGTGTCATACTGGGCGAGAGATTCTTCGACGATTTCCGCCTCTAATCTTCACGAATTACGAGGAATTTTCTATTGTTGTGAGGGACGTATTATGTAGATAAACTAAATCGCAGCATTTCTTCATGACGCATTTTTATCTTATATATTCATAGCATCATTATTCAGTCATTAAGCCGCTATTATCTACGCCATCTTCAAGCGAAATTGTGCACTGTATCATAAAAGAACGATTTCAATTTTTATTCCATAAATTTTCAAAGGATTTTTATCTTTAAATTTTGGAACCGCTGGTTATACAAGGAGTGAAGCATGAGGCGAAATGAGTGATAATCGATAACTCTGGTGTTTAATTACCTAAGTCTTTCCTGCTAGCATCAGATTTGGTTTGGTTTGATTTGGTTTGTTTAATGGCATGTCAGTCTCAATGGGTTATTTAATGCCGAAAATATTTTTAATGCTGGTAATTTTTTTTCAAAAATGTATAGCTGGTAATATTTTTTTTCAATAAATGTATACCTGGTAATTTTTTTTTTTAAATTTATAGTTGGTAATATTTTTTCTTCAAAAATTTATTGCTGGTAATAATATTTTACAAAGTGTTTCTGATATTAAAACATATTTTTTACATTTTCATAGTTTTTTAACCCCAGTTTGTGGGTTAACTATTTGCCTATATCTGAGACCCTAACATGTGCTACGACACCGGGTCAACGGGCACCTGAGAACACCAGCAATTAAGAGGTGGTTCCACAATCAAAGGCCTTCCTGTTGGATGTAGTTTTTCATCTTACTCCGAACGGGGATGTAGTTTATCGTCATACCCAGGACAGGCTAGCATAAGGATTGTTTGCCTCATTGTGTCTCCATTAGCAAGCCTTGCTATGAAATGCGCTTGACAATGGACTTAATACACACTGTTTAAAATTTAAACATAAATGAGTTGGCTATTTCAAACAAGTGTATTTTCTATAATAAAGCATGAAGTAATAAAAATATAAGCGGAAGACTTTCACTGTGCATTTATGAAGCAATATTTTTTTAAATGTCCCACCATTATATTATTGTCGTACACTACTGAAGAAAACAAGACACTAACTCATGCCTCAAATTACATTTTATTTACTTCTTTGAATTGTTTTCAATTGCTTTTAAGCTTACTTTGATTAATGTTTCAAAGACATATCAACTCCGTTAGTTATTTAATACTAAAAAAAATAGTTTTAAGACAAATGGCTTGTAAACAATCCTTTGTTTCGTTGGTTCATTCGATATTTTGTTATGCTTCTAGAACGGAGTTATTTAGTGTTATAATTTGTGGTATGGTTGAACTTTCATAAAATGGCCTAAGACAGTCTCTGTTGTATCTTCTTGAAATGGTCCTCTACACTATTCATGATATAACATCGTTGAGTTATAGGGCAAGATCGCGACAATCGTTTAGAATTTTTTTACCTCCTGGCATGCTTTGTATTCAGAAGGATGTTCACTTCTTAGAGGTGTACAATATTCTGATTCTTGATACGACGACTTCCTTCGGAGAATGTCTGATATCATCATGTCATTCTCCTAGGTTGGGTTTAATTGTGTAAAGCTTATTTTTTCAGTATTGCTTCCATAACTCTTGCCAGTTATTTAGAAGGTATGGGTTTATAGTTGCATTGACGTCTGTATAGTGGATTTTCAAATTTCAAATGTTCACTTTTTTTTAGGGAATCCTTTGTCAGCTTCTCCCTTTCCGCCTACGTCGATATGGCTAGTAGTCCAAAATAAGACAAGTTTTTTCTTGCATGTGACTGAACCTGTTCAGTAGCTTAACTATTAAGAGTCTCTGTTTTAGTCTATCTATTATGTAAGTACGGATAATGAATTAAGTTTATTTTTTGTTATGATGTATAATGCTATGTTTCTGGCTATAGCTTCAACACTAAAAACAGAAGATCAATCAAATAGACATTTTTAAAGGTTATATCATCAATAACTACTGAACATTATTTATCTGTTCTTGAAACATCAATATATATGTGATTTTCGCTTGTGTGCTCCTGTAAAATATAATTTGTTTTTAAAAGGTAGATGAACTTGTAATTGTTTTTCAAGGTTTAGTAGAACTGTTGTTGCATTTTGTAAGTATAATCTTGTACTAGTGTTTTGCATCTCCTAGTAACCATAGTATTCAGCTACCTGGAACTGATTGCCTTAGATGGACTAATAGATCGGACTGAGAAATCACAGAGCGAAGTTTAATTTCCAGTCGAGTTTATTACATTCCGTTAAGTGCTAATAACCTCGGGAAATGTATGAATCCATCTCTTCTCTCCAGCTATGGGTAGATAACAGGGTAGCCTTCGTTCACAACCTGTCTAGGAGAAGGAATATTTTAATAAAACTAGTCTAGAACGAGTCTAGAAGTTGGGCTTCGTCAGTTTGCCTTCCCAAGAAACACCACTGCTGCTATGGTTGCAGTAGATATAGTACCCCTACAACCCTAAGGGTTACGGGATTCGTGAGTTTGATCGGCGCTTAACATCCGCCATCGATCGGTGCATATAAAGTCAGTTTATTAGTTTGCCAGATTCATTGTCAATGAGGTTTACGTAGCAAAGGTTTAGTCCTACTCCGAACAATTGACCTGCCTGACTAGCTTTCTGTGTCCCAGGATTCACTCCACCAAGCCAAAGTTTTTAATCAGTGCTTGAAGAAATTCCTACATATACATATTTCTTTAATTCGAATAAATTCAGTGAGCCTTTTATTTCCTTGTAAATACAAAGACAGATTCATATTTTTGTCCGTCTTTGTCCTGCAACATTTAATTCATAAACACACGATTCCTATTTTAATTCAAACAAACAAATAATTTTCTCTGTACATTTTTTGTATCGTAAGGTTTTTATTTGGCTTTTGAGAAGCAACTTTTTTTTCGTTCATAATTCCCTTTTAAATCGATGAAACACAGAAAATAACATTTTGCCGTGGAAATTGCATTTAGCATAAGTTTTTTTTATATCTGCCCTTGGACTTCCAACATTATAATATTTTGAATTATTGTAATGATTTCCTTATACTTCGTCACAGCCTCTTGTCTAAAAATGATTTTAGTTGTGGTAAACAAGAGGAGAACTCTTTAAATTCCGATCGATGTTGTTTTTTTTTTTTTGTAAATTCATTTTCCTGGTTTGAGCTAATGGCATCGTGCTTGTTAACGAAGAAGCAGAAACTTTATGGTGCATGCAATGAAATGTTAGTAAGCTCTAAAGTCAATTTTAAGATTTTCCTCGTATTGTGCAAATATAGCAGTGGAAATATTTGTATTATTATTATTATTATTTCTAGTGTGTTCACATTTCGTTCCGGGTCCCGCCCAGAGACCTAAGGTTAGAAATGGCATCATGATATTTTCCAGTGACACGCACAAAAAAATAATTACATAGATAAACCCCTTCGTAAGGTGTGGGCTGTACTCGTGAGAACAATTTTTTTTGTATTTCTTTAAGGCATC
>OZ038475.1:49364479-49409479 GCA_964036315.1 Acanthosepion esculentum
ATGTGTGTGTTTATATATATATATATGTGTGTGTGTTTATATATATATATATATATATATGTGTGTGTTTATATATATATATGTGTGTGTGTTTATATATATATATATGTGTGTGTGTTTATATATATGTGTGTGTGTGTGTTTATATATATATATATGTGTGTATGTTTATATATATATATATATATATATATAAATATGTGTGTGTGTATTTCTATATGTGTGCGAGTATGTATTTTTATATACGTGTGTTTATTTTATATATATGTGTGTGTGAGTGCGAATTTATATATATATGTATTTACATATATATATATATATATATATATATATATATATATATATATGTGTGTGTGTATGTCTATATATGTATGTTTGTGTTTATATATATATATATATATATATGTGCGTGTATGTATTTATATATATATATATGTGCATATGTGTGTTTATACTTATGTGTGTATTTTATATATGTATGTAGATTGATTTTCACATCTACGTATGTTGAGAGGGTGAAGAATGAACTTAGATAGGTATACTTCTTAAATAAATCAGTTCAAAAGGACAGGTCAATGTCTACCAAACTCACATCAACTGGTGAAACAACTAAATGTCTGCAATAGCATGTTGTCTTCTTTCCACTCGGTTTGTCAAGAAAGAAAAAAGAACAATTGAAACATTGCCTGTTGATGCGCATATGTATCCCCTGTGTATACTCCGTGTTATGTGTCATACAGTGCTGAAGTGGAATGAAGGACGAGAAAGATCTAAGACTGGCTTCAAATGCCGTATAGCCTGGCACTGAACTTTCCCGTGAGTGTAAAACGAAAACACCTCACACGATTCATTTGGAAATAGTGGAAAAGTGAGAATAACATATCACCGGCATTTAATCCCGAACATAAAAGTGTAATAAAAAGGTGCAAACAAATTCATTTGTTCAACTGTTTCTCATTTCCTGATTTTCAGCTTTAATCGACAGGACAAATCGACGGATACCTGCGGGTCCAGAGTCTCGACACCATTACTTAAACCAAAATCTCATTGCAGTGCCAATTCCGAGACAGTAGATGCTGTTTAAGCTGCATCTCCATCACTGATTTTAAAATTACCTGTCACTCACGTTTAGGCTAAGCTGCCTCATGTCCGCAAATGTTTCAATACTTTCTCGAAAACAGAAGAAGAAACATTATTTAACCACGATCGATGTCGAAGAAAACGGGACCAAAAAAGGAAGGAATAAAACTAATATTGTTGTTTTTCGTTTCACTTCACCAACTGAAGTCTTTATTTCCATATCCCATCGCTGAAGCGTGCAAATCTATGTACTAAAAGGCCACATGAACTAAAAGATTGGTTGAATGATATATTAATATTTAAAAATTGTAATGGTGCTATTAGAACATTCCGGCGTTCATTGAAAAACCAGCTTGCACTATTGACAGTTGAAATATATAGAATCTTTTTCTTGAAACAGTTTTTCAGGAAAACAGGTCCCTCAAGTCAAACCACTGTTATTGTTCTCTCCAAGATTGATAGGGGATTTCTTCCAAATCTCATTATTTCACATCGCGTGGAGCTACAGAACAACAGATCGGTATTGGGAATATTAAACGTTTCCTTATAAGGGAAAATTCGGCATTCATTGACCGACCAGCCAGTACGAATGTTGGTTAAAATCTATAAACTCTATCTTTTCAAACAACTTTTCAGGAAAATACTATTCTGGTGTCTAGTAGATGTTATCACACTATCTAGTATTTTTCACACAAATATATTTCTGAAAGATATATAAGAAAAAAGTGTGACATATTATGGGAACATACCGACAACTCATTGACAGAAAACGAGTTCAACAAGTATATAAAAAGTAGAAGGTATCCTAAGTCAACGATGCGTCTTCTCGCCGAACTTTTTCATCCGCTACGCCAAGACTATCGAAATATAAACAGCTGATCTACCAAGAGATTTATAAATGGCAGACACAACACCGTAAATTATGCAGATGCCTGTCTAAATTGAAGTAACAAAGATATAACTACAACACATTGACAAAATGTAAAAGTAAAAATCCCAAATATTATTTAGTAAAAAAACATAAATTATGGTCGTTAGCAAAAGGAATATTCCAAAGTGCGAACTACGAATTGATGACATTTGATTCTAGCAGGTACAGAAATGTAATTATCTGGGTAGTGTCGTAAGAGTTTAAAGGTATTATGACAAAAAAATCTTTGTTCCACTGCCTTTAACGTACTCTCGATGTTCTTGCCCTATTTATTGTGGAATTCTTCTGCGCGGTCTATTCATCAAAATTCTCATAGTCTTAAGAAACTGTAACAAACAAAACACAGACAACTAGAAAAGCAATAATAAAGATTTTTAAAAATAACGGATTTGACATAGATATAAAAACTAACCTAAACGAAGTAGATTTTCTAGATGTTACCTTCAACCTATATAAACCATACAGAAATGATAAACCACTCTATATACACACATCTTCCAACCACCCGCCTTCTATAAACGAACAGATACCAAAAACGATTAACCGCAGGCTTTCCGACAATTCCTCCAATGAATCCATATTTAACAAAGCTAAGAAAGTCTACGAAACAGTCGTAAAAGATAGCGGATTCCCAGCAACACTCACATACTCAGCACAGAACACAAAAAAGGCCAACAGGAAAAGAAATATCATATGGTTCAACCCACCGTACAGCAAAAACGTAAAAACAAACGTAGGAAAAATATTCTTCAAACTCTTACACAATCACTTCCCGGAAGCAAACACCCTACACGAAATATTCAGCAAAAACACATTAAAAATCAGCTAGAGTTGCACAGAGAACATGGCACAAATAATAAAAAAGCACATCAGGAAAATTATTAACAAACCACACGAACAAATTAAACCCACGTGCAACTGCAGAATAAAGAACGAATATTCCTTAAATGGTAATTGTTTAAAAAACAACGTAATATACCAAGCCACGATAAAATCACCAGATAATGAAGAAAAAGTATACATAGGAGTAACTGAAGGACCCTGGAAACAAAGAAATTATGCACACAAAACATATTTCACAAATAGTATATATGCGTACAGCACAATGCTTTCTAAGAATATATGGGAAATTAAAAACAAAACGCACATCACACCAAAAATACCTTGGAAAATAAGGAAAATATCATCAGCCTATAAAAAACAATCAAAACCTTGCAAAATTTGCTTGCAGTAAAAAAATAGCTATCATTAGCATCCTAGACCAAAATAAATTATTAAATAAAAGTTCCGATCTCATCTCAAAATGCAGACATGAAAACAAATTTTTACTACGTTAATAAGAAATAAAAAACGGAAAAATAAAATAAAATAATAAATAAACGAAATGACAATAAAATAAGCAAAATAAATTAACCCAAACAAATTACCAAATCACACCTATTAGAATAGACGAAATAGAATAAAAAATAGGAAACAAAATCAATGAACCCAAATAAATAAAGAAAATAATAAAGAAATTAGCAAACTATTATGACCAAAATATTAATTAGACTATAAAAATCAAACCAAAAATAAGACGAAAAATAGCTATAACTGTTATATAAAAGATAAAAAATACTACGTTACTTAAAAATCGAAAACCGAAAAGAGAAAAGAAAAAAGAATGTTTCGCTCTTCCTTTTTGTAATCATTTAACACGAAGCAAAGCAAAAAAGCCACTAAGACGCAAGGCGGTTACTGAGTGCTAGAAAATATGAGATTAAAAATCTATTAAGGAGAGATAACAATAACAGAACCAGAATTAAGACAATAGATAATGACTGACATTGCATTTTTGAAAATCAGTGTTTAATGGGAAGCTAGAAATGCGCTAGAAGGAATTGTCAGCATAGAACTTACGGTTACATCTAGCTATTTTATCTCTAAAATAATGAGAGCTTGCTGCCAATCTAGTAATGTGCTTAAATTCATAAAATCTAGGTACAACAGAGGGAAGTTCATTAGAAAAATTGCCATGAAATTATTTTTATAAAAGTTACAGGAAAGCTAAATTACGGCGAAGGGAAATCAATATTGGATCAGAGGCAAAAAGGGACATCGGAAAATTGAGATTAAAAATATACATTTATATTTGTCACCCTTCCATGCCTGTCAGTTTACCTTAAAAATCCCTCTACAACATGTAGAGCGAATGGATAGGGTTGGGCGGGTAGTTGTAATCTTTGTTTTAGGCAACTCTCCCTTTTTTCTCTTTTTCTTTGTTTAAAATCATAATTTACACTTCTGTGGTGAGTTAATACCACAGGTAGTATAGAGCTACCCAACCTTGGGTAATTGGACAAGTAACCTTAACGATTTGAATAATATACTGTCTCCGAAAAGATATGAATTTATCAAATAACTGCTGCCCTGAGTTTTGGACAATATGACTCTGAATGAGACATTGGCACCATCATCATTATTATGTCTGAATTGATGGGATGAGGAGTTCTCTTTCCTCTGGTGGATTAAATCATTGGTGATATAGTAACTGTGAGTTCAATCCCAAGGCCTAACAGCGTGTACTTGGATTTGGTTGAAACAGAGCCAGCCTTTAATAATACTAAAAATAAATACTAGAAGAAATATCCCTAGACATGGGCTGTGTGGGGAACAGTTTAGACCCGTAGATTAAATAAAAGATTCTGTGCATAATTCATTGTCTTTTACCCGGATCGACGGACATACTGCCTCAGTGTCGGAACAGTCGTTCAGACTGTTCTTTGCTGTCGAACTCTCCGCCTCGGCGGGGAGGAACTCGAACGGGGCTTTGCCGCGGGGCAAAGTGCCGTACGGGGAGGTAGACAGTCCCTGAACCCGTTTATACGGGTTCTAATGGGCATATTTTTGGCCGAGCCTACGGGCTCGGGGAGACCACATTAAACCGGCCTTGTGCTACATTCGACACACGTGGGAGTGTTGTTAAATATCGACACCTGATGAAGGCCAGATTGTACATCGGCCGAAGACATTTGATAACAACAAAGATGAGGAAAATAGTAAATGTAAATACTGTAATTATTATAATCATTTTTTTTGCTTTAGTAATAGTTGCCTCCAAATCTGGCGCATTGACTTCAAGAGAGAACAAAATTGATTTTGTATCAGAAGATACAAACATAAGACATGTCATAAAATCGAGAAGACATATATGTAATTTTGACCACTGAGGGCTGCGAATTATTAATGTGTACGAATTTTTGCAATTAATATATCTCAAGCCAACCAGGAATTTGATCTACGTATTTCTTATTTTTCATATCATTTCCAAAGCTCTGATGAGAAAATTTAATGTTCTTTACTTGAGATGTTATTCTTCTTATTAATATTACTATTAATATAATAAGAAGAGGAATATGAAATTGGAAGCCGACACATTCTCTTTGCTACAAAAAATAACGGACATTACTGAATCTCTGATGTTTGTCATCATTAATGTTGGACATTAATCAAAGATGGAGAACATTCTCGTTCAAGTGTTCCGATCTCATGAAATACTCATGCAAATTCCCCTTTTGCACCATCAAATATTTGAGCTAAACAATTTTACCATAATATTACAATATCAGGTCATTACTTACAGATGTTAAAGTGTATAAATAAAATTTAAAAACTGACAACGCTTTGCACATCACTAAAGCAGATGTAAAAGGCACAAAATCCCCTCCTCTATTGCTTTCTTTTTATTCTTTTTTTCCTTCCATGCATGTTTTATTTTTTCCACTAGAAACCAATTCCACGGAACGGTTCATTATTTATCTGAAGTAATGGCAAGGGGTAAAGCACGTGCTAAATAGTACGGAGGCTTATAGTCATATAATGTAGGAACACCAGTTCACCTCTGGTAACAGGAGATAAGCAAAGTCGAGCCGAGATAGTTGATCGCTTTGGAATAATAAATGCTGTAAGCTTGGGTGTGCGGGTGGTTTAATGATTAATGGACCGAAATGAGAAATGGGAAACCGAAATCTAATTCCGGTTGCCTTCGTACGGTGCAGTATTGGATAGCGGCTCGGATTGAGGAATCTGAAGGCCGAGTTCGAATTCCAGTCGAATCCATTATATTCACTTACGTGTTTTGGGAAAGGTATGAAAATATTATCTTCTCCCCCAGCTATGGGTAAATAGATGGACAGACCGGGCCCTATAGATTTTGAAGGCAACTTGTCTACCGCAGAAAGAAACGGCAACCTACTGCAGAAAAAAATCTGCCTCGTCTGTCATGTATCGAAAAATGCATGATCGCTTATGCGTGTATCACGTATGGCACATAACTAACTGATATTCACTTACTCGCAAATACTTTAAGGAAAGGTATGAATCTACGTGTTTCCCCACATATATGGGGTAAATAGCAGTTCTAAATTGAACAAAATATATCCAGAAATATAAAACAAAAGAGAACTATTATTACAATCCCCAAAAAATGTTTTGTCTTTAAATAACCTGTAAATGTTTGCTAATCCGTGAAAAAAACGTCAATAAAAATCCTAACTTACAGAGAAATAAGAAATGGAAATGTTGAATCAGGAATAAATAAACTATTTACATTTATCCGACTGTTGTTGTCATCTTTGCTATCATATTCACGCTACGGCCTTCTTCAGGTGATTAGAATTTCGAACCGAACTCTTTATTTCGCCCACCGGCGTAGACTGTCCTAATTCCACGTGATATTACTATCTAGATATCTTAGTTTCAGTTATCTTTCTTTAATTCAACTTTCCATGTTTTTGTTCATCTCTGTTGAGGCCAGGTATTGAACTCTCAACTCTTTGGGTCAAGTTACTACATTACTTCAACCAACGCTCCTATCCACTGGACCATTTCAAAAATAATGACAGATAGGAACAAATAAGTTTATTGTTTCTTTTTAAATATTGAATTGTTTTAATAGTGATATATGGAATTTGTTTTTATTATAAATAATTCCCCAGCAATTTCATGCAACAAATTTAATAAGGCAATTATTCATGTCCCATTTGGTCTATTAAATATTATATAAGATTTTATATATTTTCTTTATGGGCAGAACAAGTAAAAGAAAATAATATTTTAATAGTGTTAAACAAGATTTCTGCAGTGAATTCCATTAAATTAATTAGATTATAATAACAAAAATTCCGAAATACTTGGATAGAAAAGAATTATCCTTAATATCTTTATCTCACCTTCTGAATTTAAAAATGTTTCAAATAGCCAGCAACTATGAACAAACATCTCCATGCCGAGAAAAGAAAAAAGAAAGTGTGGAATGTTGGAAATTTGAAACTCATTCGGGTATTTTTCGAGTTCTCTGCTTCCATACAATGATAGAGTTGCAAAAAGAAAATCGACATAACGTATGTGTTTATTCCTTATATTCTTTCGTTGTCTTGATAGACATTACCCACGCCCCTAGAGTAGCCGCTCGTTAAGAAACAGTCAAGTAGACTGCTTCAAAATTGCTTTCATTTGTGATAAGGCGGAACGTCTGAAGGAAAAAATAAACAATAATTTCCTTCTTAAATGGAATTTACAGCTTAAAATTAATCCTCTTAAATAGCTCTGCAAATATCAAGTGCAGCTGCAATGTACTTTTTTGTAGGGAAAAGTCAGAGGTAAGCGTGTAATGGATACTAAAGAGGCTAAAATAGGATGGATTTGAAAACGAAGAAAAAGTCTAAATTAGAAGGAAGAGATGAAATAAGTAAAAATAATACATAAAAAGGCAACGACAAGATGCAAATAATTAAAGCTAAAAACAAACATTTTGAACGAAGACATAGATAAAAAGTACAAAAAAAAATGAAAAATGCTAAGACACAGTAGTAAAAGAAAAGAAATGAAATAATCAAGGAAACTTTCAATTCTACAGAATCTCACGATGGAGCATGGATTACTAAGCTAATCTTACGTATCATTGTTACTTTGGAGATAGATAGATAACAGATAGATAACAGAGAGAGAGAGATTGATAACAGAGAGAGATTGATAACAGAGAGAGATAGATAACAGAGAGAGCTAGATAACAGAGAGAGATATATAGATAACAGATAGATAACAGATATAGATAGATAACAGAGATAGATAGATAGATAGATAGATAGATAGATAACATAGATAGATTGATAACAGATAGATTGATAACAGTTAGATAGATAGATAGATAACATAGATAGATTGATAACAGATAGATTGATAACAGTTAGATAGATAGATAGATAACAGTGAGATAGACAGACATAACAGATAGATATCTAGATAGATTTATGTAACAGATGGATAGGTAGACATAACAAATAGATAGATTGATCGGCATAACAGATTGGTAGAAATATTGATAGATATATCTAAACACAGGACCATTACTTTTCAAGTAAATTGAATTGAGTCTCCGAGCCGCTGGCATATTTCGTATAGAGAAAAACGTTAAATTTATTTTCCTTTCTGCCGTGCGACGATGGCCTAGAGGGAAGGTATCTGACTGATATCATCAGTGGAGTTTCAATCCCGGCTTGAAGCAATCGTGCGTCTAACCACGCTGATGAGCTGTGATACAACCAAACAGTCTGTCTGTTGATGGGTATATATATATATATATATATATATATATATATATATATATATATATATATATATATATTGGTGGCTTGTGTGTAGGGATGTTATCCTTTTACCTTTCAATAAATGTAATTTCAGTAACACTATAATTTCTGGTCCGAGTATTTTGTTTTAAAAAATTGTGAAACACCCTGTATATAACATTTTGTGTTAAATATTTTGTGTGTCTGGACTAAAATCATTGTTTGAAATTTGTTACTTTGCGTCATCCATAGTTTCGTCCTCTTCCTGTAATGTTGTCATGATAGTTTTCTGAACTTAAATTAGATAATCATTCCATTTTTTTCTTCTTGCAATTATAATTCTGAACTTTACATTAATGGCATTTCTACTCCATGTAGGGTTTTCCTGGAAGTTCACCAACAAAAAAATGGGTAATGCCTTAATGAGAGAATACTTGAAGGGATTCTTTCTACCTTAAGATATTATTAGAATAATAACTGATTTCTCTGTAAAATCTCATGATTATTGCACAGAATAAGGGTTGCATGGTTACCTGTGTCCTCATTGAGAATTACTGCAATGTGAATATAGGCAGATTTACCTGGATTGCACCATCTCACAAATTCATATTAAACATAATAAATTCACAAATATACAGGCATATATCTATATAGATAATTACTGAGCTTGCGACATACTGGCTTCGGATAAACGTTTATAATAATATACTTACTAGTAATTCAAATATAGTTTGATCAAGATTTTCTTTTGTTTATTTGATAAGATTTAGTATAAACAAACAATAACGAAATTGAATATATTTATATATAATCACTGAGCTTTCGATAGTCTGGCTTCGAATAATCACATAGAATCATATAATTATCAATAATACAAATATAGTTTCTTGAAAATGTAGTTTTGCTAAATGGTAATATTTAATATAAAACAAACAAGGAAAAAGAAGTAAAATAATTGAATAATGAGATATCGAAAGGAAAAGTGAAAAAAGTTAAGAATTAAAATTTTTATACGTTTTATATATATAAATTCGGCATTTATTTTATCACTTGTTGTTTACTTTTTCGAAAGGGGTTTGAAATGTACATTCAGGTTCTAATTTTCAAATGAAAAGCGCTCTGGATGCTTTGTACATGACTATTTTTTGTTTTCGTAAATTACTCTTAATCGTACAGTATTTACATTAGTCGGACTATTGTCCTCATCTTTGTCGCCATATTTGTCACAACGTTTCGGCCGTTGTACGCTCCGGCCTTCTTCAGGTGGTTGGGATTTCGAACCGAACCCTTTATTTCGATCACTGGGGTAGACTGTTCTAGTTCCACGAGCCATGTTTGATGGATGTCAGTTATCAGTTATCTCCTGGTAATTTTCCCTCTGAAAGTTCTCCACTGCCTGAACCACTACCCTGAACCGGGTATTGAACTCACACTCTTTTTGGGTCTGTCACTAGATCTAACCAACGCCTTTATCCACTGTACCATGTTTCCTTGAGGACATCTGGGTATGAATTTTTGAGTATTATAAACCTAATAATCTCTTAATCGTTATTTGTATTAATCATCCATTTCGATTATAAGGTCAATGAACGAAAACTATGAATGACCAGAATAACGAATCATTCAAGAAAGTTGTTATTCTCACTACTCCACGCCTTGATAATTTACTGTCATTTTCAATATTCTCTGTGTGGGTATTTTGGGCTGCACACGTGTGTTTCTACGACTGTCTTTCTTACATACATATAAAAAAAATGAATATAACATTTCTCAAACCCCGAAGAAAACTGAATATTTTTAAAAAATGTATTTAGTATTCTGAATTTGTATATCTTAATTATAATATTATATTATTTTTCAGATACATTCTCGTTTTATTTATAATTTTATATTGTTGCAGTTAGTGCCATGTTATTAGTGGTCATCTTCCTATTGTATATTAAGATAGAAGAATTACACCGTTAGGTAATGGTTAGCATTATGAACGGTGCTCCAAACTGTTCAACTGTCGACTTCTCTGCCTTGAGCAGAGAGGAACCCGGACGAGGCTTTGTCGAAGGGCAAAGTTTCGTCCGGGGAGGTAGATAGGCCCGGACCCGTTTATGCGGGTTCTGTGAGAATAATTTTGGCCGAGCCTACGGGCTCGGAGAACCCACGGTAAACTCGGCCTTGTGCCACATACATTACTAGTTGGGGGGCTGTTAAATATTAATAGTCAGCATTATGGAAAAAACATTCAGTGGAGTACGTTCGAATTATAAGTTAAATTGTCTTTTTCTTCATATTTTTATTTCGAAAATGCATCGTTCTGCGTCAGTGGACACTTTGTTTTATCACCTGATAACTCGGAAAAATGCTTCGTTACACGAGCTGACCAAAACAAAGGTGGATGTTTGAGATCTGTTTCCCTTAATTTCGTAATGAACCGAAATCAAAATTCGTTAAAATCCTTTATTACATTATAAAATCTATTTAAACTTCTATGTTAATAACTAATCACGTGTGCTAAGGCTACGCTGTGTTAGAAAGACAGTCATAAATAGGTGCATTTCCTGTAGTTGCCGCCATATTGCCATCAGATACAAGCGTAACTGTTTGGATTTTACACTGGAAGAGCAGAGATGTTTACGCTAAGTACTTAAATTTCTTATTCCATACTAATTGCTAATCTTTTGCTATCACTGCTCGTTTAACTGAAATTTTACTACGAATTTGGTTGAATAAATCTTTGGAAATTTCATCCAAATCCGAATGAAATGGTGATATATTTTTTTCAAACCTAACCTCAAACATTCCTAGGATGTTTTGCAGTTACATTTGAATTTTTTTCTGAAAACTCGGCGGATTTCATTTTTTGTTTTAAATTCCTGAATAAATTTAAGTATGGGTTTCATCTTACTGATTAATCGAATTCTGGAAGTCTGCGTTCACAGACATTGTGCTTGAAAATAGACCGCTATCTCCATCCCGGATCTGTGTTTAATCAGAGAAAGGAAATTCATCTTAAGCAGAATGCATAATTAATTTCTATTGGTCACATTTAGAGTTTTAAAAAATACGTCGTTAGAGACATCAAAAATATCCATCAATCTGCAATATTATTCATATCAAGAAAGGCCTTCTCAACTGAACAAGAAATTTCAAAGATTTAATTGGTATTATTTTTTGTTCAATATCAGGTCCAATAGAGTTATATCCAATATATACACATATATGAACACACGTGCATTAATAAATTTGGATAATCACTCCATAGAATGGAAAATATATACAATTTCATTTTGACCTCTTTCCCCAATGGACTGCTAGTATCATTAAAATAAACTTATTTCACCAAAAATAAAATCCACATAAACGAGACAAAACGTGATTCACGTTAAGCAGCGGAATGACTGATTTTCAATTTAATTGTATTATAGAAACTTAAACTAATTTAAACGCCATTTTATATATACATATATATTTCATCACGGTAAACGTTATTGTTAGTGGATACACTTATTTGTGTAGACGCTCGGTTTATTTATTAAACAGTATATTTAATTATTTACATTTAGCTGCCTGGATATTAGTGAAATCTTATTAAGAAAAAATAATATTCGTCCTCGAGCAAGATTCGAAACTTCGCCCTCTTCTCCATCGGCAGATAGACGTGCCTTAAACCGACTCGGGCATAGATTTTAGAAATTTCATAGCAACTGGCCTACCACAGAAAGAAATGACAACCTACTGTGGGAAAAAATATCTCCTCCTCATTCATGTATCGAAAGATACATGATCGCCTAAGCGTGTATCACGCGTTGCACATAACTGAATGAGTGACTTAAAGTGATAAAATCTGTCAGAGGAATAAACAAAAATATCCATTAGTGTTTCAATAACAATTTGGTAATAACAACTGGTCAACTAAGTCCATGTTTATAATACGATTACTATTAGAATTTAATTAAAGTTACTATAAAGTTGTTGTTATATATAAAGTGTTCATCCATTTAAATTAAATCAGGGTTTTTTTCTTACAAACGAACTTTTTGGTTTTATGAAATAAAAATATCTTTTGACCCAAGTTTATTTGCGAAATATGATAACGTAAATGTCCAAGTTGTTATATGGGCGCCTATGTTTTTGGCTGTCGACGTAATCTTCACATCGTTACAGTGAGGTGAAAGGTTAAGTATATGACGGAATAGTTATGGCATATCTTTATATAAACTTAGCTAACTTCCAGAAAGCCAAACGTGTGTGTTACCAGACAGTATTGAACGCACTGTTGAGAATCAAATATTTCTTTATTTTTTGTAATTACTGACATGAAGGCAATTTATCTCCATATCTTGACTGAAGAAATTATAGAAACAAAGATTAATATTTAAATTGAATTTATTACCTATTTCTAGCTGAAAAAGACGTTTCTCTTCAAGTGTGTATAACTGTCATTGACAGCAAATTAATACTGGATGAAAGTCTTTAATAATCTCATTTGCCTTAATAGTAGATGGAATTGAATGGATTCTCTTTGCTGGACGCGCTAACATAATGAATACTGTTTATCCAAATTTTATATTTAACTAGCAGCATGGCCCGGCGTTGCACGTGCTTGATTCAAAAATCGTACGACTCATACAGCAATCGCTATCACTTGACTTAAAATATTTTTGCCGTTCCTTGCCTTTAAAGGAGTGCCCTTTGCCGTGCTGATGTTGCTACATGCCGTACTTCTTGGCTATCTCACACTGCGAATTTTTTCTAAGCTCTATACTAAACATTAAATCTGTTACGAAAAAAGAACTAAACAAAATGAACACAAAACGATCAGTTTAAAAAAGGACTCGTAACTGGAAAAACCGAATGAAAAAAGAATGTTAGCAACAAATACTTTTTCACACCCAACCCAGTTCAGTGGAATCAGAAACAACGTTCAGTTTAAACAAGCAAATGAGCCAATTGGAGTAAAGTGCCATGCAGATTTAAATTTTTCCCACTTGTGACGAATGCCGCTATCGATTTGTTTCGCATGCCAGCATGCTAGTTAACATTCGTGTCAGTCAGCTGTTGTCTCTCACACTAGCCAATAGAATCTTCCTGTCTATTCGTGGCAGCCAGCTATAGACTCTCATTTTGGCCAGTAGAAAATGGCCTCAAACTACATGAAAACTGCCGTAGAATCATGAAAAATCACTATCGATGGGAGTTGGGAAATGCAAAGTCGGTCTTGAGCTTGTGCATGTAAATTTTGGTGCAAATCCGTCGAAACTTGTGGCCGTGCATTCGTTACACACACACACACACATCCTGCCTTTTATAGATAGAGATAAAAAATTGATAGATTGCAGTTGTTTTATAATAGGCTTTCACACCGCGCATCTACTTTTGGCCCATTCAGATAGCACGAAATTGTCAATTGATACAAATTTTATTTTAATATATATCCAAGACTAATAGGTAATTAAAACTTTTGAAATCTGAATTATTGCTGTTTCACTTTTAGATGTCATTATCGTATATACTCTAGTATAGTGCGAGATTTATGATCAGTTTTTGACGCTAAAAATATTAGGTCGCACTATAGACAGGTAATTATTTTGAATAGTTTAAAACTCGTACATTTTGGATGAATGGTTGATCTAAACACGGGTAGGTTTTTTATTGGAGGTTTAAAATTTATGTATAAAAAATTGTTGTCGCATTAAACATGAAGTTGCTTTATACACAGTTATATACAATACGCTGATATCGACAATATAGTTCAATGAAGATGCTAATTATATAGAATTTTAATCAAGCAAAATTTTAAAAGAGATTATGAACACACATTTAGTATTACATGTTACGAACAAAGCGGTATTTTTACTGACATATGAAACAAGTTAGCAGCATTTAAATTACGAAAACAGTTATCTTGATTTACATATAATTAAAAAGAGAATTTCCAGTTTTCTGTAAATATTTTACAAAAAGTACATCGTATAGTGGGTTATTTGTGGGGTTAGATTTGGGCCTTGTTAATATTAACCCTCTATAAGGGATGTATAAATGAGTTAAGATCAATCAATCCTGATGTATAACAATAATAATTATTGAACTGACACTCTTTTGTGTCCTGTCACTAACGCCTTTATCCACTGTGCCGCAAGGACGCATGACACAGTGGATAAAAGCGTTAGATCCAGTGACAGGAGCCAAAGAGTGTCAGTTCAACACCCGATTAAGTCAGTGGAGGACTTGTAGAGGTTAATTAACAGGAGATAACTGATAACTGACATCCATTACACATGGCACGTGGAACTAGAACAGTCTATCACAGTGAACGAAATAAAAGGTTCTGTTCGACATTCCAAAAACCTGAAGATGGCCGGAGCGTACAACGACAGAAACGTTGTAATAAATATGGCGACAAAGATGAGGACAACAGTCCGAATAATGTACATAGTGTATATAATACCTCATCTCAGAAATATAGAAAAATAATTTTTATAAACATTAATAAGTAGTTTCGTATTGTACAAAAACAGTAGCAATGTTTATAGATGGCACAATGTTGGTATTTAAGTAAGATTAAATAATTTTTTGTTACATTACAATGAATACGAAAGTTTGTAAAAATACTTAAGTGTTTTTGAGAGATGCTAGTTTCATTTGGTAATATGACCTGTGATTAAGAAAAAGAAGATAGCATTTATGAGAGAAGTAAAGGTGGCGGTTAAGATGACGAGAAAGGTGTGAGGAGTGGTAGTGATTGTTGAAGCCGTGTTGCCTTTGATGTATCCGCTCACAGTTGTAAGTGTTCGTCTCTCTTTGTATTCTCTGTGTCTCCTGTTTAAATCTCTTCTTTTTCTTCTTTTAGAGAGGGGTCTGTTTATATTGAAACTTGAAAGAGTCTCAGATTAAGTTGTTGATAATTTCCGGCGTGCTCACTTCTTAGTTGTCAACATACATTTATTTAGGATTGTATTTAATCAACTTCGACCGGAAGTTATGCGTGGAGCCTATTGCGCAAAGCCCGAAATATTTCATTATGTTTTAAGCTATGAAACAGGTAATTTCCGGTTTCTACTCTTAGTGTCGCTACAATCTCTTGTCATTTATCAAATTCATAGGAAAACCTTCATTTTGACGAAAACTGGTTCTATGAACTGGGACTTTCAGGAATTAATTAATATAAACCAGTACCTAAAATTATTTTAAAAAAATGAATTTGTCACAGATTAATATTTTATTCCGCAGTCCTTATAGATTTAAAAAAAATTTAAGTTCACATTTTTCGTTTGCACTATAGATATACGCCATGATTTTGGATTTACCCACGTAATAGGTGTTACGAGTTTATGTATTTAAAGATATTGTCGCACACATTCATAACCTACCTAAAAGTAAGTGTGTTATTAGTTTTTGTATTATCTACGCGATTTATTTTAATATTGTACTTTTTTATCCATTATAAGACACAGTATCCATTCAAAGTAGAGGTTTAGTAAATGAGGATGTGCTAAGGGTCTACATTTAGGGAACATATTCTGCGTATTATGGGGATATGTAGGATGAACTTGAATCTGTTAAAACTGTAGTGATCGGGAAAACATCCCCCACAGAAGTCTGTCCTGCAAGAAAACTGTCCTGGAGATAATGTCTAGGTGGAATTTTCTCCTCGTCAATGGAACATAAAGGAAATAAGAATATGTGTGTGTGTGTGTGTGTGTGTGTGTGTGTGTGCGCTGTCGGCTCCAGCTGTGAAAGTCAAGACTGATAGAACCAATGAATATTGTTCGCCCGGACACCTGCCATTAAGATAACTATAGTGTAGCGAGAAAAGCAATAACAACAAAAATTGCAATATGAGCTCATGTAAACAAATATTAACTGCGATATTAAGTTTATAAGTCCATTATTCAGTGGATAAAAGCGTTTGTTGGATCCTGTGACTTGACCCAAAGAGTTTGGTGTTCAATTCTTGGCCAGTGCAGTGGTGAAGAAAAACTTGGACAGTTGACTTAAAGGGAGATAACTGATACATGAAGAAGATTCATGGCAGGAACTAGCACGATTTTCCCCAATGGACGAAATAAACGGTTCAGTTCGAAATTGCAATCATCTGAATAATGCCGGTGCGTACAACGGCTGAAACATTGTCAATATGGCAATAAAGATGAGGGCAACATTCCGAACAATGTAAATAAAGTAAATAATTACAATCTAAAAAATATAGATAGATATGGATTCTGTAGTCTGTGACTGTTGTCTTTGGTGCGTTGCACCTGAAGTGTATTGGGAGGAAAACCATGACCAATGGCACGCTTGAGATTTACAGTGGCTGTTATACCTGAAATTTTAAAAATATTCAGACTTCTATATATTTTTTAATTATTGATTATGAATAAATGATTTTAACTTGTGTTTAACAACTGATGGTAAAAATAAACTTCTTTGTTAAATGTGTGAGTTGCTATTTTTAAGATTATCTGCCTTCATAATAATAAACATATTTGCCGGTAATATAGTTAGGGGGCTCTATTTTTCCGGAACCAGTAAAATAAAGTTAAAAGCATTTTTGTCTGCTTTACCGTGACCGGCAAAATAACCTCTTCCTAATATAAATTATACCTTGCGTGACCGTTCGAATACAGAAACAACTACACTGAACGAATTATTGAAGTTGTTTTATTTATTTATTATTATTATTATTATTATTATTATTTATTATTATTATTATAAATTTTTTGCTGTTGTTATAATAATAATAATAATAATAATAATAATATAGTATAGATGTTTGGCAATTTCATTGGCTAAATGTTGATGAAATGCATTGCAAATGATATTCTCATGTTTTTCTCAGTTTCAGCAATCATAAATAATTTCATTGAACAAATGTTTTAACGATGTTGTTGTTATTTTATTTTTGGTTTTGGTTTTACTCAGATATATTTTGCAAAATGAAATAGAAACGATAGCGTCAGACAAATTAAATGTTCGATATAAAGTGCAAGAATTAATCAAAGCATATTTTTACAGAATTGTATAATTTATAATCCTTCTGGGAAATATTCAGTTTTTATTTACTTTTTTTTTTTGTAGTTTATTATCACTTTCGTTTGTAAGCTGCTTGTTATGTAAAACTTCCCTGCTGCTGTATATGAAGTGGTCATGCGGGCATTTTTGCCACAAGATGCCAGCGGCAGATACGTTAAAACGAAATGAAAGCAGCGAAAGTAATCCAGCATTTACGGCTGCCAAGACGCTTCAAAGCAGCACATAAACCTTTGAGAAATAAGGGATCGCGCAACCCTTTCATGTAAATCACAAATTTGTGGCCTGGTGTCATGGTTGACTGAGTGAATGATTGCAATGTGCGCCATCAAATTTATTCTCGCTTTTGTTTTCCTTTTTCTTTTTCTTTTCTATTTTCCGTAATGTCAGTTTGTCTTTCTTTTACTTTTACTTTTCACTCGCTCTTTTTCACACTTTCTCTCATTTTTGAGTCTTTGACAACTGCTTTTCGTAACTAATAATCTTTAGTTTTCCCTTTGACTCTTGGTTTCTAGCTACGCGTTATCAATTGTTCTTTCATTACCATTATTCAACATTTCTTCTTTCAGCATCGATATGTTGTTTGATGCTTTTACTGTTGACAACTTTTCGCCTCTCCTCATAATGCACTTTAGATGACGCGTTCAACGTTTCTTTTCATTATTAAATCGTACCTTACTTCTCTTCTCCATTTACATGTCCTATTCTTACGATTCATAACGTCTACAATTTGTCTGTTTAATTTATTCAGTTGATATCTCCTTTACATTCAGCATTCATGGACAATTCTCACTGAAAAATGATATTAAAAATTTTCCATATCCATTCTCTCTGTTCTTCCCTATTTTTGTACGTATGTATTTTCTTCATTATTCTTTTTTTTATTTTGATTAGGGAATTTTCATTTTCTTTCTATTCTCTTAATTTTCTTTACGTTTCTTCTCTTATTTTTCTTTCTTTTTTTCTTTCTGTTTCTCTCTTTCTGTTTCGCTCTCTTTTTTTCTCTCTCTTTTTTCTCTCTCACTCTCTTTCTCTCTCACTCTCTTTCTCTCTCAATCTCTTTCTCTCTCAATCTCTTTCTCTCTCTCTTTATCTCTCTCTTTCTCTCTCTTTCTCTCTCTTTTTTTCTTTTTCTCTATCTATCTATCTTTCTTTCTCTTTCCCTCCTTCTCTTTCTTTCCTTCTCCTCTCTTGCTCTTTCTTTAGCTCTTTGTCTGTCTTTGTTTCTTTCTCTTCCTTGTTTCTCTTTTTCTCTCTTTCTCTCTCTTCTTTCTTTCTCTCTTCCCCTTTTCTCTTCCTGTTTGTTATTTTCCTTTCTTTCTCTTCCTTCGTCTTTTCTATTCTATTTCTTTTCTTCGTCTTTTCTATTCTATTTCTTTTCTTCGTCTTTTCTATTCTATTTCTTTTTGCCTCTCTTCCTCTTCTTTCTTCATCTTCTCTATTTCTTTCTTCCTATCTTTCTCTTCTCTATTTCTTTATTTCCTTCTCCTTCGTTCGCTCATTCTTCTTTCCATCCGTTTGGTCATTATTACATTTTTTTTCTTTGTCTTCAATTCTTCAGAATTATTGCGTTTCTTTCTGTCTGCATATTTTATTCTCGCAAAACGCTTTTATATTCATTAATATTTTTCACGCCAGCCCCTCGTTTTCCACATCTCGTTTTATTTTCTTGCTTTTTCCTCTTCATTCATACTGGACGTCCCGTCCCGACCTTTTTCGTCACATCTTCCCACGAGTTTCATATTATAAATTCCTTTTATATCTTTAATCTTTTCACTTTGTCTTCTCCATCATTTCATCTTTCTTACTTTCCTTTTTCTTTCTTCGGCTTCAATTAAATATGTTGGACAGTTCTTCCTTTACCAGCTTCCTGTCGTTGATACTCGCTTTACGTAATCCTTTTCATTTCTTTTCACATTTCTCATTATTCTTAGTTTTCAGTTCTTTTCTATTTTTAGCCATCTTTCCTCTCTTCCATTATATTCTTGCATTTCACTTTTTCATACATATGTATGTTTTGCTTCCATATTATTATGCTCTTCTTATATTGAATAACCCTTTTCATCAATTCGCTCCTTTTCAATCCTGCAATAACAATTATTACTATAATTACGCATAGCAAACTAAAACTTATTTTTCTACTCATTATTATGTTAATAGTAGTATTAGCGGTAGTAATAGTATTACCAAAAGAATGTCCCATCTTGCTCTATCTGTTTTCTTGTCATTACTGAATCGCATTCCGTAGATCAACAATCTGATTCTGCTGTAAAAGCCGATATATTCCCGAAAGACACGGAAAATTCACAATGAGTAAATAGAACCTAACAAAATGATATTGTCGTCGGTCATTTTTTTTTCTATTAATTTCTTCTTAATAGCAACTCGAGGTAAAGGATTGCAGACAAAGAGGCACATTTTATTGGGATATGTGAGGAGATATGTGTTGATCCTCGACTTGAACCGCTTAAGAGTGTAGTGATCGGGAAAGCATTCTCTTGTAGCGGCGATTCGTGGGAAGAAGCTCATAGTGAAAGCAATTTGCGTGACATGGCTAGTATTAGCCGTGTGGGAACTAAAGAATGTATATCGTCTGAACACTCTCCATGGAAATATCGGTAGAACAGCAGGAGACATGCGACGTTTCATCTGTGAGAAATGGATTGCAGCTTGGAAAATAATTCATCACCTATAAGGACATAGAGACGCTTTTGGTTTATCGAGACTCAAATGGAAAAACTGGGCTGCTCCTGCCCATATGTGGCAGCGTTACTCAATTTTCCATCTGGTCAGGCTCTTGTGACATTAAAGGATAACAAGAGGAGCCAGGTAACAATGAGAATACGATTAGCAAAAAAATGGATGCCAATAGCGAAAATAATGCAGAAACTACATTTTTTCGATGTTTTATATCCTCATTTATTTTGCGATACAAATGTGCAACCCGGAGAATTGTTATTTAGTAAAATACGGCGCGTTTTGCTGAAATTAACTGCGAATGATCGACACGGCATCGGATAGATCTGAGAGCCTAGGATATAGTTTTTGTCGGAGAACATGAATACTGTTCTTACTTTCACTAATCTTTTTTTCCAGATTTCTCATATTTATTTGTTCTGTAAGTATTATGAATATTTGAATATTATTTACCATATAATGATAATTAATCAATTATATAAACTAATCCAAGTTGGATGAGTTTGATTCTTTCTTGCCCATGATTATTGTGGCTCTGAATCGGACTCAGATATATAATTTAAGATTGAAATGACAAAGTGTTCTTTCAAGTGTTCTTTTCAAAGTTTTTCGATTCTCTAGGCATGTTTTCCAAATTGCTTAATACCACATATACAACTTGAAAATCTGTATTAATTGATATAATACAAATCACAGTCGGCACAACGTTAATATTTGGAACCCACTTGCAATATCAGGATTTTCATTTTTAAGATCACTTGTCTATGTATACACTTTCTCTTAGTTTTCCGCTTTGAAACGTATAGCTAGCATTACTCTTTTTTTCCATAAAGCTATCCTAATTTATATATTCGTGTTAGAAAGCTGTGTTTATTTTAATTGCTCAATTCATTTTCTTCATAAGAAAAGTTAATGAAAAAGAGGCCCATGAAGTCCTCAAAAATAAAATTATCTCCAAATTTACCAAGATGCGCATCAGGAAGGAAACGTCATAAGCACTTTATTGGTAGTAATCAATGCAATGATTTTTCGCATAATTAAGGTCAATTTAGTGCCTCTTCACGAACCAAATTAAATGAATTTTTACATTCATATTTCAGACATCTGTTATTCACTGCAAGTTTTACATAAATCTCATTAGTATTTTATGAAAATTTGGTGTTTAAAATTCAGTGCGTCTCTGAAAGGCAATTAAAGTAGGAATATATATCAGCCGTTCGGACAATCGCCTTTTACAAATATTTATTTATAAATAAAGAATCTGCAAATACATTGAGAAATATTAGTAGTTCTTAAAACAATCTCAGGCCAAATAAAGATTTGAAATGATGCCAAACATTATGAAATATATGTAATTAAAAAACTGGTTATTTTTCTAGACTTTCTGATATTTTGGAATATGTATCTAATAATAATAATCTCAATTAACAGAATCATCAATTCTCAAAGTGAATAGAAATTTGATAGTGCTCATTCCTGGTTCTGGATACTGATAAATCTCGGCTTCATTTTACAACCGAGATGAAAAGGATTTACAAGACTTTCAAATAATAATCGCGTTGCGTTAATTATTCTTTCTAATATAAGAGGTAATTAAATAAGAGAATTTATGTCTAAATTTCGGAAACAAAGAATTATAATTATTTAAATTATTTTTTATTTGGACTAATTTCTTATGTTTGCTGTTATTATCACAACGTTTTGCTGTGTGATGACATATTAATTATGAGTTGGATCCCTAGCTTGTGTTGTACAGATTTAGACATAAGGAAAATGTACAAGCTATGTCTGAGCGGTATTAAATAAGAACAAGATATGATATCCTTCGGCATATACATCTGAAGGAAATACATTTACCTCATTAGATTAAAGTGTTAAAATCGAATTCATGAGAATGTTTAGCCGGATCGATAGACACCTGAAAATTCCTGAAGTGTACGACAACCGAGAATACGTGATAAAAACAAAACATAGAAAATAAGGACATTAATTCAGATTATAAATTATATTGTAATAACCGATTTCACTGGGGAAAATTAACAGTCAATTTATGATTGATAAATTGCTTAATTTACAATTTTAATGAATAGATACCGACAAAAAGCATTAATTTCTTGATGGTCACTGACACAAAACCGGAATTCTTGGGTACGCATATACTGAGTGGATGCATATATGTGTGTAGACACGCATCGTGCTAAGTTTATGTCTAGTAGATATCAAGGTACGCATTATGATTGAAATATTTGAAAGGAAAGATTAGGTTTCATATTTTTAAGGCAGGTTAGATTTACTTGATCGATACGTCTGGACAGAGTAATCTTCCTGCTCTCATATTACTGTTTAGGCGCACTAATGCAAATTTATTTGGATAACCAGGCTTCAGTCCAAAAACAAATATATGGAAACTTGCATGTAATCTATCATATATCTCCACATAACATACATTGAGATTACGAATTTTAAATGTGGAGCACATGAAAATCGAAAGGTCTGTAGTTGTTGTAAAATAAATATTATGAAACTGCTCTCAGCTTAAAAATTAATTCATTTTATTTTATATACTTATATTTTATGTCGTGTTTTTTACGACATCGTTGTTCATATTACCCAACAACATCATGTTAGTTTTATTCTACGTAACTTCATATATATTAATATCCCGCTGTGTTTGTCATCCCTTCATTCAAATTTATTGAAGCGATTACTCGCCTTTTCTCTCCTGCGTCTCTTCCTGTCAGTATTTCCAGTATGCCTTAAGTTCTCAAGATTTTCTTTCCTCGTTATTTCTCCAATAAATCCCAGCTCTTTCATTCTTATTGTAGATATCATTTTCTTTGTAGTTCACTTTTTTCACAATACCCAATGGAATTTCTTTTATATATTACTTGAGTAACATGGATCTAACACAGTATTTCAAGCTGATCTCACAGAAATGCTTTATCACTTGTGCGACCAAAACTAGTCAAGATTACTGTATAAGGAATAATTAAGCAGCACATTTTAGATGGCATGTTTAGCTTAGAATGAAAGCTAAATCGTGGCACAAGAGAGAATGAGAATTCCTTGCGCCAATCTTTCACTTGCTGAGACACAACAAGCCTAGAAAGCCACTATTCAACAGATTCGCTTTTTTTTTCCAAAATGTAAATGTTAATGTCAGGTCGCATCGAGAATACATAAATTCTTAGGCTGTGGGTATGGCAAAAAAATGAAGTAGAAATGAATTTTGTGCAAAATATTTCCGAAGCTGAAACAGGCGTATTTCGTTCTACTTTCGATGTGAAGTGCGTCAAGTTTATTTATGTATTACATAAATAAATATAAACTTTAATGATCAAGAAATGAAATAAAGACAATAGTTAATACGATTTATTTGAATAGTGATTTCAAACCGGATTAAAAAAAAACATCTACAAAAAAAAATAAGTAAATTCAATATTTATCACTTAATAAGATAACGTAATATCAATTTTAAAATATTTGGGTTTGTCCTTAAAAAATGATTAATATGTTTTTAAAGATATATAATTTCTGAAGAATATTTTGAGCAACAGCCTAATTGGGTTACGGGCTATTCAAGAGCTAAGAAGTTAGACGGGAAAATATACACTTTTATTCGGATGAGATAATGCATTCTGTTGACGAATATTCCTTTCGTATTAATTTCAGTTTCGGTTTCTTAAACATATACCATTAACATATGTGATGTACAGGATGGCATAACGGCTAACGGCGCGGACAATTGAATTGGTTCTAATTCCGACCCAACCAGTTTCACTTCGTACTAATTATTTTGATAAGGACATAAATATTTTTTATCCGTAAACAATTCTAGTTATGGTGGTTTTTCTAAGCATAGCTTAGATGTGGCACATGGCCGAAAGTATTGGGCACCCAGTGAGGATCGAATTCACTTGTCAGTGGTAATTGTTATAGCGAGAGAGCTTCTTAGCCGATCACGTCCAGGTGACCATATCACTTCAGCTATGAACTAAATAGCATGAGAGGCTAACATTCAAATCTCTCGAGATCTTTAGGTGGTAGGATAAGCGCAACTCTAAATTCAAAGCATTTAAGATGCGAGCGGTTCAATATATTTTCCAGGACTTTTTGACTATTCACACTGATGTATTGAAATAACCTGCCAACCCCATGAGTGACTACACTATAGGTAGTAACTACATATACGTATCCGTAACGCAATGGACTACAGGAGTCAGCTGGGATCTGTTGAGTACGAATCAGATTTACGCGAGAACTACCGATCTTCCAATAGTAGCAATCACTACTGGATTGACTTGCACGATCGTGCGCATAACTGTTACCTTTATTTGTATTGTACTGGATTTTACAATAAACCTTTACTTATTTTATCCACTGTTTTTGTCAAGTATATATTCCTATTAGCACGGAATATAACACACTTATAAATAAAGAAAGCCGTGGAGAAGAGCATTCGCGTACGTCCTGAATAGATCTAACATTGTTTTGTTTTTCTTCAGTAATATAGTCTGTATTCCCTCGGGGAATAATTGCTACTTATTTATTCTTGACTTGAATTTTTAAAAATATTTTATCGCAAATACCAGGTAGACTTGTTAGGAACAATCAGTATTCAAAACTAAGAACAAATGTCAAATGAGCCTCGATTCAGGCTCTTCATCCTCGACAATCTACATTTTCTGAGATAAGTCTTTGTATTACGGTAGATAAGGCTAGCGGGAAAGCTAATTCAAGTTTTGTCACCAGTAATTCACTGGCAAGCACGTGGACAAAAAAGCGTTTGATAAATGAGCATTTTAATTTTACATTCTATGACTTGACAACATTTATTATTCAACAGTGCCTTTCGCAAATTCTATTGCCCTGCATGAACGAAGGTTATTTCTTATTTCATAATACTAATTCAAAGTGAGTCACGAAGAATTTATAATAAGTCTGTTTCAAATAGGTTTTGAAAGTTTTTTTCCTTATTTCTGTTTTAAAAATATTTCACAATTCACTTAATTGACATGAATTTTAAGGACAAAGATTACATTGCAAAATAAAAAATATCGTTAGTCTGTATTTGAACGCCTAATGGAATATTTAATTTGGATGCATTAATGTATAACCCGTAAAGAGTCGTTTACTTTTAGAGATTAAAACGTTAATTTGTATTCACTGATGAATATCTTCATTTAGGCTTTAGCCAGATTTAATTTGGGTTGTGATTTTTCCCTTGAGAAAATATGTATGATAAATTATCTGTCAGGTTTACATATTATTAGTCAACTATGCTAGTTGCAGCCCCTTTAATGTTCGATTTTTTTTTCTTTTTTACATACAAGTCAAGCACATGAGGTAATAAGAGAACAGATGAAATGAAAATCAACTGACGAATGAGGATGGGTGTAAGAATCCAGTACTAGTAAAATCACTTATACATTTACAGTAAACACATAACATGCTATCTTTCCGAGTAACTTATTTACAAAATTAAAATTAAATAATTGTTGCATTAAACGGGGCTTACGGCCACATCCCCGTATGATCACAGAAGTTAAGCAACGTTGAGCCTGGTCCGTAACTAGATGGGTAACAGCTTGGGAATACCTGGCGCTAGAAGCTTGATTTTGTGAGTGATGTAATGGATAATTCCTCGGAATTGTTAATCACGGTGTGTTCGGTATATTCACTTAAACGCAAATACCTTTGGGGAAGCTATGAATCTACCTCTTCTCCCTCTAGCTATGTGTTACATATTAAGACTTGTATCAATAAACCATTAGTATCTCTAAATAAGTTTTGTACAAATATTTTCTAGATTTAAAGTAACCTTCAAATGGGTGATAAGCAGTAGAAA
This sequence comes from Acanthosepion esculentum, assembly GCA_964036315.1. Lineage (NCBI taxonomy): Eukaryota > Metazoa > Mollusca > Cephalopoda > Sepiida > Sepiidae > Acanthosepion > Acanthosepion esculentum. The sequence goes on from OZ038475.1 coordinate 49,390,665, forward strand.
ACGAATCACTCAAAACATTAAATGATTTACATTGTTCTGACTGTTTTTCTCATCTTTATTGTCATGTTCACGATGTTTCGGCCGTTGTACGATCCGGTTTTCTTCAGGTGATTGGAATGTATAACTGAACCGTTTATTTCGTCCACCTGAGTAAATTGTTCTAGTTCCACGTTTCACGAGCCAGGTATTGAGTGCACAACTCTTTGGGTCAAGTCACTGGATCTAGTCAACGCCTGTTTTTACCCGGCCACTTGTCCTTAAACAAACTGTTTACATTTATTCGACATTAACATTCGAATATTTCATTTAGAAAGTAATGATTACAGTTGAAAAATGCCACGGCTTTATTTTTATATTACAAATATATAGTCATTTTCTTTTACGTGCAGATACACTTCAGGTATTCAGCAAACATGGCATTCCAAAATTTGTACACTTTATATCCGGTTGAAATAAAAATCACAACCGAAATTAAATGGTCCCTTCTCTCTGCGAGGTGATTTGTTTTAAAGGTACCTTCTAGTCATTGCCTAAAGAGGGAGGACATACAGGGCAGCAGGCTGGCTTGAATTCAGTGTCCCCTTCACATTGACTAGTTGTCCTACAAGACTATAAAAGCTAGTCTGAATTGCTATTTTGCGCATACCTGAGTAGAAATAGATGGATTCTTATTTTTCCCAAGAGTAAAATTAATTTAACTAACTCGACTGGAATTTAAATTAACCTTAATTAAAAATTAATGTAACTAACTCGACTGGAATATTGCGTATTCTAATAATAGAACACTGTTGGCTTTATAGTTCTCTTATGATGGCTTCGTTTTATTAATCCGGTGCGAAAATCCAGAAGACATACAGGGCATACAGTATCGTAGGTGTCCCTTATCTTCCCATAACCTATTCTGCCATCCATTGACATAATCCTGTTATGTATTTTATCTTAACTCAGCCATTCTTATTTCAATGCCGTTTGAATGTCAAAAATCTCCAAGCCTATTTTCCTCTTTATTTGTCTATATACAATTGTCTGTTTCGTTCCCATTATGCTGAAAACTTCCTCGTCCGTGGCATATTTCTGTAGAGCCATATTTTCGCTTCAGGTTTCATATTCAACTGGATGGAAATTATCCAACAGTCACGGCGATATAGAAGAATATCATCCTATCCCTTCTTAAAAGATTTACTCTCTTCTGACGAAATGTTCCAATGCCTTAATTTGTTTATCCTCTGAAAGGCAACGTTTTACAATTCAATGCACCTTTTGAATCAGCTTCAAATCTCCCTTCGTCTTCTATGACATTACCAAGATGAGTAAAAAAATAAATAAACGCTTCAAACTGATGCCTGCAGTTCATAGCAGACACCTTAAGCTACCCTTGCTTCAGATCGTACAATTTTCTCTCTTATTTTTTCCTTTCTTCTCGATAGCATTTCTTATCTTTTTTACCATGCCCTGCGTTTTCATTTCTGAGTCTGTCATTAACAAAGTGACATCCGTGTATCTTATGTTGGTAATATTGCGTATTCTAATAATAGAACACTGTTGGCTTTATCGTTCTCTTATGATGGCTTCGTTGTATTAATCCGGTGCGAAAATCCATCCTTGTCTTACGCCTCCAGCTATTTTTGTATACTTGCCCAACTTGCTTTCTATCCGAATCCAGACGGTTGGTTCCCAGTAAATTTTGCGGATTATTCTAATCATTCATGCAGTTAGCACATTCATGGGCCACTGTCGTCATCACTCCCTTCCATCTAACAATTGTTCTTCATAGTAACATTCAAAGTAAAATATCGCAATGGCTTGCCGGTTGCTTTTTCCCCGGGAAGATTAAGGTTATCTGGTCCCTTCTCTCTGCGGGGTGATTTTTTTTAAAGGTACCTTCTAGTCATTGCCTAAAGAGGGAGGACATACAGGGCAGCAGGCTGGCTTGACTTCAGTGTCCCCTTCACATTGACTAGTTGTCCCACAAGACTATAAAAGCTAGTCTGAATTGCTATTTTACACATACCTGAGTAGAAATAGAGGGATTCTTATTTTGCCCAAGGGTAAAATTAATGTAACTAACTCGACTGGAATTTAAACTCTGATGTCTCAAAACGAATCGCAAGACATTAGTCCACTATTATTATTCTAGCATATTTTCAAATATTTTCTTGATAGTACAAAGAGATATTTGTGTTGTATCTTACCAAATATTTTTGAAAAACATCTATATATTTTTGTATTTGTTGCTCGAAACATTAAATGCATTATAATAGTTTTTTTTATATATCTGACTTGTAATTAAAATGATTATATATGCAATGTCTATAATCATATGGAAATGCGAAATAAATAATATTGTGTAATGATCCTTCTCCAAATTTAATAGCATTAGGAAATAATTTAATGTTACTGGTTAAAGGTAAGCACCAATGTTTGACTCTCAAGTACTGAATTTGTTTTGTTGATTTTTATCAACACTCCCCGGTTTTATTTGAGTCCATATTATATTTTATTTAAATTCCTTGCGGATTCTTCTATATATTTATTGTGGTAATTATTACAGGTGACAGAATAAATTCCTCCTCCAGGTTTTAAGTTATTAATATTTTGTATAAATTAAGCCTATTTTATATTTTAGAAGTGGTTCTAACAAAGATTATCTTAAGCTTAGATAAATTATTTACAATTGTAGTTGTAATAGTGTTCGTATCTAGAACATTACATTTTCATTCTTTGAGTTTCTAAGAATCGTCTACTCGTCTATTGTGAAATATTTTCCGAGCCTTTTGTTTTGCATTGAATATGCAATATTGTACATATGATTCCATGTAATTATTGATTGCTACAAATACCAATTTCTCTTAAATATATTGTTTTTCCATATATAAATAATAGAAATTAAAAAAATATCCTTTAAATTCCAATTAGATCAGCAATATATATCGGCGGGATAAACATCTATTGGTTAATAAAGCATCCAATATACACGTATGAATTAATATTAGGTGAGCAATTGACATTCTATAACATTAATAAAATCTTCATATGTTGATTAGCCTTCATTTCTAATTGTCAAACCTGAAAACAACATGCAACGATGTTATTCCTCACATAGGTTCTATATTTCAATGAATAATTTCTCATTTTCCTATATATAATTTAAGAAGCTGGGACACACATTGTCCTTTCGGTTAATAAGTGAATAAGATGAAAGCATTCGATTAATTTGATGTTTTTGAAATTATATTTGTCAAGCTTGGCAATAGGAAAATTTGTAGAATATTCAGGGGCATTGTATTTATTGATTTCAATCATTAGTCTACCAATAAAAAAGCTGGTCCAAGACATTACAGAAATTCTTAGCATTTCTCTTGATAGAAGCATACATTTTGAAGGAGCCTACATTTTTACTGTTTACATATACTTGGAAATATTACCCCATTTTTCCCCTTCTATCTTTGAATATGTTTCTTGACTGTTCACATGAACAAACACAATTCTACGCAGTGTAGTTTTATATTCGCCAATAAAAAATACTGTTTTGAAATTGGGATTCATGTACGTCCTTACTCAAAAGACACGTTTCCTTTTGTGATCGTTATTTTCATGCGGTAGATTTTTTTTACGTTCAATTTTTTCGACAATGTTATTAATGTTCTGAATTGTTCTTTCTGTTTACATTCGCATCACCAGATTGTTCGAATATTTTTTTTTCACATTTTTTGCTTAACATATTTTTCAAATGAATTTTTTGACATTAATTTTTCAGCCATGTTTTCTTCCATCTGGTAAATGACTTCAGTTTATATTTATATCACATCGTTAATACTATTGTCGCAAAGACCTGTGTATTACGATAAACTACATCTGACAGAAAGGCCTCCATTTGGGTGATCGAAGGCTTTGAGGAGCGTGGAACCACTGCTTACTTGTGGTTGTTCCAAGTTCCACTTCTTCCGAAGCCTTATCACCAGCTAGGGTCCTAGCTATGGGCAAACAGTCAACAAGCAAAAAGCAAAAAATAACCATTATGGAAGAAAAAAATGATTTTTATAGTAAAAATACTGGCAATATATTTTATTAAAAATGAATTACCAACAATATATATTTATAATAAATTAATACATTTTTAAATCGAAATGACAAACAATACATTTTATAGTAATTATAGTAGAATTACCCCCCAAAACATGTTATATATAGTTGAAGTTATGCATTAGCCTTCAGAATATTTTTAGTAGAAGCCGTAAAATTGTGTTCAAAGTAATTAGATTTTAGTATTAAATAAAACAATGTTGATATGCCGCTAAACAATACCAACCAACTCTTCTCGTAATATTTTATACCGTTTTAGCATCATTCATTACGTTTGCAATATATTTTGATACTTTTGATTTCATCTATTGCTCTCAGATAATCTCAATATATTTTAAATGAAACAAAAATATAACATTATATATATATATATATAAAATATGTTGACCCCCCCTCTTTGCATAATGCATAATATATCGCACAAAACAGGTTATTCTAAATAACACTAACAGCTGACATAAGAGGAAATATATATGGTTTAGTTACCATATATATATATTTTATATATATATATATATATTTATTTTATATATATATATATATATATATATATATTTATTTTATATATATATATATATATATATATATATATATTTATTTTATATATATATATATATATATATATATATATATATATATATTTATTTTATATATATATATATATATATATATATATTTATTTTATATATATATATATATATATATATATATATATATTTATTTTATATATATATATATATATATTTATTTTATATATATATATATATATATATATTTATTTTATATATATATATATATATATATATATTTATTTTATATATATATATATATATATATTATATATATATTTTTTATATATATATATATATTATATATATATTTTTTATATATATATATATATATATATATTTATTTTATATATATATATATATATATATATATATTATATATATATTTTTTATATATATATATATATATATATATTTATTTTATATATATATATATATATATATTATATATATATTTTTTATATATATATATATATATTATATATATATTTTATATATATATATATATATATATATATATATATATATGTGTGTGTGTGTGTGTGTGCATATCCTGAACATTGTGCCATCATTTGATGTTTACTGACAATTTTATTGTTAAAACTTTGGCATGCATAATAACTTAAGACATATTGTACGCAATTTTATTTTTCTGAATCACATATATTATGGTACTGACATTCTCAGTCGAGATAGAATTTATCCATCGTGTTGGTCGTTATCAAATCAACCATATCCAATAATATTGATGTGAATTGAAACATATCGTTAACACTACTTCTGTCTGCCATATGTGCTGTTGAAGTAAATAAATCGAATTAAACCTTTTCAAACCAGTCATTCTAATCACGAATGACCTGGATATACATACGAGTATGTCTGTTTTTTAAGGCAATAACATGTTATACCTCTATAAATCCTTACAAAATAAATAGCTAATTTCGAAGCAAACCATCTCTCCAGGGAAGATGTTATTAACTTTTGGTTGATTCACTAGCGTATACTAGCGTACAACTCTCGACAGCCATTATTCCTTTTTTATATAAAACTAATTGTACAAGGGAATTTGTTTGGTAGACTTTGTCAAGCCAATGCTTCCCAGAGTGTTGCGTAGACTGTCATATTGAACGTATAGACAACTTGGTAGACAACTTGATACTTTACTGATTTTATGCTTTCATATTAAAATTGATTTAAATAACGCAATGATGAATTCATATCTACGTTTTTTAAAACGAATCCTTGAAATATTTCTATTTATTACACTATCTGACCCTCAACAAAAATCACCTTTTATAAGTATCCAATTATAACTCTACAATAATATTAATAATATTATTATTAATAATAATAATAATAATAATCATAATAATAATGACGAGGTGTTTGTTAGGCTGGCTAGCAAGTCCTCTTTAAATCATTCGCTCAGGCATAATGTGGTTTATTCTGCAACTATGCTGAGTGGGCCATAGGAAGTGTTTCTAATGGAGTGTGCATAATCTGCTGGGATTAAGAACTGAACAAAGTCAATACGCTTAAATCCTTGGTCAGGATGACAGTTGTGTCCCAAATAGGTTCTTCTACATACAATATTTCAATTACACATCTTGTGGTATGAATTTTAGGGACTTTTTAACAGATCAGCATGCAGGAACCCTCTCTTCATATATTATCCCGATGAACCCCCAACTACCACTTAGGTTGTGATTCAAAACTGACTCTTGTCCGGACTGCCAATGTTTTAACCGATCGAACATTCAATTATTGAATACTGGCTCATAATGATAGCGATTTAGAAAACCTATTTTATTATCTTATTTTAAATAATAGAATACACTATACAGAGCAGTGAACTTGACATAATTATTGTGGAAAATAAATATAACTGATTGAAACTATTTTGCCTGAAAAGGGAACCTATAACGTAAGACAAAGATAAAAATATTATCCTTAACTAATGAGCTGCAATTTCAAAGAAAAAAAGCTGTTGAAGTTTCTTTAGTGATTTTGAATACTGGTGGTAATTTTGAAATATTTAATAAAACCTAACTAATTACGAAAAGAAAATAATATTGTATCTCGAAATAAGACAAAGATACCGGCATATACATAGTATGGTGGAAAAAAATTTCTCTTGTTGTGTTGATCATCTTGAGAGTACGTTGTTAATATTAAGAACAAAATAAAGATTGTTTTTCGCGTATTTAATGAAACCAATTAAAATTTATATTGATTTTACTTTTTTTTAAATTAGTTGTGGTCAATAACAAATACTGTATGTATTCCGAAATGTATCTTCCGTAATGAGAGCAGCAATAAATTTTAGTTCTATGGAAATTATGTTTTAATTGCCCAAGATGCTCCCAACGTTTTATTTATTTTTTCGATGGCAATAAATCTAGTCGAGTAATTTCTCCCAATATCGGGATTCTGAAAACCCAATATGTGTACAATCCTCAGCAAACTTCATGAGATCTAGAAACGGAGTTCAGTGCAATGCAGGAAATCAGAAAATTGTCTTAACATGTCCAACTTTTCTCCATAATCTGGCTGCGGCTTGGATTGATTAAAGAGTTACTCTTTTCTAATCACTAATAAGCAAACATGAAACCGAAATTGTCCTGGATAGAGTCATTAGCAGTGAGGAAGAGTGTTATTCCTTCAATGTTATCCAACAAAAAGGGTAAGGATTAATAACCACAGTGTAAGGCGAATACCTTCCCAATCCAGAACCACAACTTAGAAAGTTATGTTATGTAACTGATGAGATCAAAAGGTGTCTTCAATATTCAAATGCGAATAGAAGACTGAAAAGATAATTCCGGTAATTATTCTCTTCAAATTGAAACAATACACAGAAATGTTGCAGGATCTCCGACATTTGTCAATCGTAAAACATGTTCCTAATTCTATAATACATAAACAATTGCTTGGTACTACAACATTTTATAAAGAACTTGACTAGTACAAATGAATGCATCTTATTAATGAAAAACCACCTTATGAACCTTTCAACTGAAACTTCTTCAGAGATCAATCGTTGGCGAAAATAGTGTGTTTATATTAGTTCCAAAAAGAACAACGAAAATAATTTTATCTTTTGATCCTGCGACAGTATGTTCTTTTACATTAATAGTCAGTTAAAGGTTTTTTATTGTTCTTGTTAGGATTAATAAAAAAATATTTTCATCAACGATATTCTCTGAAGAAGGGTTGGCGGAAAGGTTCATTAAATGCCTTCATTAGTCATATTAAAAGCTTATATATATATATATATATATATATATATATATATATATATATATATATGAGAGAAAGAACCAATTATTACATATACAATTAAATTTTATTGTGTACGATAATACAGTACAGAGGCACTTAAAAGTTGATCACCGCATGTGCTCAAACTGTTGTCCATCACAATTTACACAGCTATGACATCTACCTTCTACGCTTTGACACAAATATTTGCACCAGCATCTTTGTGTATTAATTTCTTAAAATGCATCTTTGATGTAAAATTTAAAATCACCAACATTTCATGGTTTTCGACCATAAAAATTGATCCACCTATTTTGGGATCATTAAGTATTAATCTATTTGCATAAAATTTGTCACGGATGTTGTAAATTTTTTTTTATCCGAGTCTTGAGTACTAAATGTTTCAACCCATTTTGTTTTAAAGTTTTCAACATTTTCAGACTTCCAAGTCTCTATTATGAGCCATTGACTTGAATCAATATTTGAATTAGTTTCCATTACGGGTTATCTGATATATCCGTAAAGAAAAAGATTAAATAAATTTAGTTATAAAATGTAATATAATATAACGCAAACACTATTCAACGTATTGGCCGCATATTTTGGTTCACTCTGTGCACGCGCACACACACACAAACATATAATATTATTATAAATTAACTGATTTAAAATATGGTTCGTTCGCTACACAGGAATTACCATGTTTCAAAAACCGAAGTTACAAACTTCAAATTAAATTATATAATTAAATTAAAAGCATTAGATCTGTTTCATCTTCAAGCGAATTTTGGAATAACTTATTTTTAAATTTCCAGGATTTTAAACGCACATATTTGTAAAAAATAAAAATATCAATAAGACCAGAATATATAGCTTGCTGTTCTTTCCTTTTATTATAATATATATATATATATATATATATATATATATATATATATATATATATATATATATATATATGATGAAGGAGAAAGAGACAGAAAACAACGCCGGTGTTAATTTAGCTTGTTACATATATTAGTAAAATTCTGTTTTAAAATTACAATTTCTTGGAAGATCCATTGAATAACGATTAAATTATATGTATATATCAGGTTCTTATTTAAGTGCGGAATATAAAAATACTTAAACATTAATATTAATGGTCTAAACTCAAACAATCTTTAAGAAACAGAAATCACTCCCCATATATATATATGTGTAAGGTAAGGTAAATGAAATAATTAGATATTAGTGACCGTATACATACCTGCTGGCGTATGTACTCTAGTAAGCAAATAAATAATTACCAAATTTAGCCAAGAGGTATAGACATAATAGTGTTCAATGTGATTAGACAGAGCTAAGAAATGTTTATTAATAAATACGCATACACCTACGGTTGGTGTGCGATTTATGTTTCGTTGGTTACACAACTCGTCAGGCACAAGATTATTAAACAATAAACTATATCTTGTGCCCGACGAGTTGTGTAACCAACGAAACTTAAGTCACTCACCTAACGTAGGTGTGTATATATGACTCTTCGACAGAATTGAGTCACTCTCAGTCACTGTGTGTTTATCCGAATCTAAAAATAAACACGCTAAAATTCACCTTCATCCCGTACCTGACGGCTTAGTGGGAGAAGTTCGGACTGACGCAAATTCAGTCGGGTTTCGATCCTAGCTAGAGGCAACCGGACGTCTAGCCACACTGATGAGCTGTGAAACAGCGAAACAGTCTGTCTGTGGATGACAAATATATATATATATATATATAGTGTGTGTGTGTGTATAATCATTACTATATTCATACAGAGATAGCAGTTAATTCATATGAGGCGTTACTTTGCATGGAAATTCGAATAACTTTGCGACCGATGGATCAATAATATTGATATATATATGCGTAATGAAATATATCAATTAAGACCAAATAAGCATTTGTCTTGTTTCCATTTTCAAGGACAACACGATTTTCTTTACAAAACCTACTGAAATGTTCAATAAAATATGGCGTAAAACTTCATACAATATTACCTACCAAACGAAATCATTGTCAATAAGTGAGATATAGGTAAAATTAGACTAATTACTACTACTATTGATAAAAAAAGGTGGTATTAACTGCAGTCATCTGTTTGAAGTCTCTGATAATGTGCTAGTAATATTAGCACATTACATAATTATTTGAAACTTTTGTCTTCGACAATCAAGTGAACAATTGTCTAAATATCGGGCATTGATTTAAGACTGTAAAAAATATGCACGTAGAGGTAGTGATGGGAGCCTCTATTCATTGGAGTAATGACAAAATATCCGAAGTCTCAGTGAAAAAATATCTTGATGTAAAATTTCATGAAGCAATTAAATCCCAGGTCAGGTCATCAGAAATCAAAAGCACGCCGCCTTGAAGTATCGATTATTATCTCCTGTTACAATCAAGTAAATTATACATTACTTTTATTGGCATTCTCTTTCGAATCCCATGGAATATAAGTGAAAAAAGATATTCCTGCGACGATATTTAGCACACATTAATCATTGCTTAGATAATTAAATTTAAAAAGAAAACGAAAAATAAAGAAAGAAAGTTTAGTGAGATACATTCCTTGTCTGAAGCTAGATACATTGTTGATTGGTTGATTTTGTTTAGCGGCATATCAACATCGGTGGGTTATTTAATGCCGAAATCTAAATATTTTGAACAAAATTTTATGGCTTCAACTAAATATTTTAAACGCAACTGTATACTGTCAATTACAGATAAAACGTATTTGTTGGTAATTAGGTAATTAGGTATTATTGGTAATTTTACGATAATTAGGTATTTATGGTAATTTTACGATAATTAGTTATTCTTGGTAATTTTACTATAATTAGGTATTCTTGGTAATCTTACTACATAAAATTGTAATTTTATACTTTCATTGTATTTTGCATATAGCTGGAACCCTAACAGGTACTACCATCTCGAGTCAAAGTGAATCTGGGACCAGCAGTTAAGAGTTTTTTTCATGCTCCTCAAAACCTTCGATCTCCCAATTAGAAGCCTTGTTAACGGATGTAGTTTAACGTTACATCCAGGACTGTAGATAAATTTTATTAGGTCTGCTGTCTGTTGGTATCCGACCGACTAGCTAAACCATGTTGCAGACGTCTGCTTAGGTATATTTGTGTTTCTTTAACACAGGCCGTCTAACCACCATCAATATCGAAAAGAACGATAAGAGTTGCTGGATTGGTGTAGCCTATTTTCCTGAAAACTTGTAACAAGTAAAATATTTTTACTTGATCGTTCAATGAATAACGGATTTTTTCTCATAAGGAAACGGCTAATATTACCATTTCCAAATCATGTAATTCCTCAGCCTCAAAATTCCATCAGATCGACGATGGACAGACAGAAACAGCGAGAAACATTTTCACGAGATTGTATAAATGAATGACAATACAAGATGAGCGATAGTAAAAAAGCACAAAAAAAATAAAACAAACACTGCTAAGAGCGGCAAGTTATAGGAAGTTGTGTAGAGCCAAGATCGCCCAGGTCTTCAAAGAATATTGCATATAGAAGAAAAGGAAGAAAAACAGAAACTGATGAAGAAACAAATATATAAATTTATAGTTTATCATTTGCATGAACTTACAACAGAGAACCGATAATCTCAGAGAATATAAAAAATGACATTTTAAGAGAAATTGTTTCAAATAAATGAAAGATAAATTCGTTTGTAACCTGTAAATGATTGCATATAATTTCAAGTGCTTATTCCAAAAAAAAAAAAAAAAACGATACAGAATGACACGTGTACATATTATGTTCTGTGCATTTTAAACAAACTGGTTGTCTGATGCAACTCCGCTTAAATTTGATAGAAATCATAATTTCCTGTAAATTACCTTTGATAGACGATGATTTATTTTTATTTCCTCTGCTACTAAGGATTCTGCTAACCAGGTGCTTACGAAGTCAAGTATAAGTACTTGTCTCTCATCGAGAACTGTCAGATCTGGAGAGGCTCATACAAGTTTTCAGTGCGTTGGCTTCATTAACGTAGTGTCTTGAGTATCCGACGTCCCACCGAGAAAAAGTACAGTTCACCCACCGCCGCGACCACTCAGGTTGTCGTCGACAATCAGTGACTGCCTAATTACAGGCATTTTTCAATATCATTCTCTTCTACTGTACATGATAGATCTATATATTTTGCATACTTCGACTCACAGGCGTACATAAAGATGCACACATAATATGCTGTTTGCAAATACAGTGTAACCTGATATAAGAGAAACCCTGATATAAGAGAGGTTTTCTCTGGTCCCGAATTAGAGCCTGTGTTAATGTATATATAATAGACCAAACCCTGATATAAGAGAAACCCGGATATTAGAGACTTCTCCGGTCCCAACAACTCTCTTATATCCGGGTTACACTGTAATATAGCATTTTTCAAATGAAATAACTGATATAAGAATATTTCAATTTTAAATTATTATAATAATTGTTGTTGTTATTGATAAAAACAGAGTGGATATTACAAATTCTTATATGTATCTGGCATTTTTTATAACAGAAAACAGGGTCCCTCACGATGGTATATCGCCAACTTACCCACAAGGCTGTGTTCGATCTATGGCAGAAAGTTGTGATGGCATTTTGACGTTGTTCGAATCTGCAATGCACCAGTCTCAATTATAAAGAGGAAAATCTGAACTCACACAGAAAGCCCGATGTTCACTAAAGAAAAGGCAAAAGCGGCTAATGATACTGTTTAATAAATTCAAGTGTCAGTGTTTCAAAGAGATACGTGACCCCATCTTTTGCTAAGGCTACTGGATACACGTGGATACGTCGAGGCAAGCTTTCTCGATAGAAACAAGCAGCAAACCTGTAAGAGTAGCAAATTTCTTTGACAAGATTTACGTGAGTTTAACAACTGGTCGACTTCCCAAAATCTGGTGAAATAGATAACAATCTACGAGTGCTCGTGAAAAAGAATGTTTATGAATCAACACCCTGCCACACACACACACACACACACACACACACACACACACACCGAATGATATTGTCTCCTAAGACCGCTTAAGTTGAAAGACCCGGACAAATTATCGCATCTCTTTCTGCCACTGCTAAGTGTTTCTGGGTTGGGCCTTACGGGACATCTAGCTCTATCATGAAAAGCTTACGTAACCTATCTCCATCTAATAAAACGAACATCAAACATTTACATGATGTAGTTTCCCTAACAAAGCAAACATAAAAATATATCGACATTTTTTCGGCAATGGAGTATTTACCAAAAGACGAATGGAATATTTCCTTCGAAAGTTTAAAAAATTTGCATAAAACACGTGTTATAAATGAGACAAAAAGCTTTTGACAAACAGCCTTTTCGTGTCTGCATATATTTTTTTTCAAAATCTGTAAGATCCAACGGTGGAGTGATGGATAGCGGCTCGGATTGAGGAATTTCAGTCAACTATGTTACATTCACTTACGCTCTAATACCCTTGGGAAAGGTATGAATCCTATTATTCTCCCCTACCCCCAGTTATGGGTAAATAGCAGGAAAGACCGGGTTCTATAGCCTTGTAAGACAACTGGTCTACTGCAGAAAGAAATGGCTACCTACTGCGGAAAAAAATCTGCCTCGTCAGTCATGTATCGAAAAATACATGATCGCCTAAGCGTGTATCATGCGTGACATAACTGACTGAAAAGTAAGCTAAGACACATATTTAAAATTATATGTAATATATATCATGCAGTCTGTTAACAAATGTCAAAAACAACAAGGACGGTGAAAATGTCTGTATTGCATATTCAGTTTCACAAATTCACAAGTCAAAAAATAGTATAGTAAAAAAAAAATCAGAATCACATGTTCAACGTTAAAAGTCCAAGAGGAAAATTAAAAAAAGGGGTAAAAAAATCCAACTTACAGATCGTAATATAGCGAACCCACACTCACGAACCAACAAAAAGATTGTCCTCCTCCTCGTTATCAAGAAAAGCAACTTCTTTTATTGAGGAGGTAAATTTAGCGATTAGTCGCGATAGTCGGGGAGGAAAAAAATACCACATTTGAGGTCTGTTTAAGGCGGTAATTATCAATGTGTATGTTGTCCTTTTTTTCGGCAAACCGTGCACAGGACATGGAAACCCTTTCTTTCTTTCTAGGTAGATTTTGGTTTGGTTATTTAACAGCATATCAACCTCATTGCTGACAAGATTTTTGTTGCTGGTAATACCTTTTGTTTTCAAAACTGTATTGCTGGTAATTTCTTTTTTTAAATATATTGCTGGTAATATTTCTTTTTCAAAAATGGATTACTGGTAATAATTGTTGGCCATATTTTTTTCTTCAGAAATTCATACCTGGTAATATTTTTACACAAATGTATTGCTGGTATTAAAACCTATTTTTGTACTTCCATAGCGTTTTGAACCCAGTATGGGTGTTAACTATTTACTCATAGCTGGGACCGTAGGAGAAGGTACCACAACGGGTCAGGGTGGGCCTGGGAACACCAGCAATTAAGTAGTAACGCTCCTCGAAACCTCCTGATCAGAGGTCTGCTGTCGGATGGAGTTTATCGTCTAACCCAGGTCTCGGTACATTTTCCCGTTCTCTACAAATATATATCTTGTATTATATAAAACATTATATATTTAAAACTTTGTAAAGGCACACACTCCTATTGTATGACTTCTTGTATGTTATTTTTTTCTTACTTACGATTTCGCAGCTTTGACCTATTTCAGAATATTTAATCTATGGAAATCATAAGGTTCTTAAGTTCGAAAGATGCTGTCTAATTTATAAGATGCCTACGTCGACATCACTTTCAAACATCAGCGATGGTAAGCAACGTCGAGCTTGGTCATTACCTAGATGGGTAGCGGCTTGGAATACTAGTTGTTGTAAGCTTGGATTTGCGGGTGATGTAATGGATAATAGTTCAGCGTTGTTAATCGGAAAGCCGAGTTCCAATTCCAGTTTTCAGTTATATTAATTTACGCGCATATACCCTTGGGAAATTCTATGAATATACATTATTTTCCTCTCCAGCTATAGGTTAATTAGTAAAACTTGCATGACTAAACAATTATAACCAAAAATATAATAAGATTGAGTGCATAACATTTAAATGTTGCAAATAAAGAACACTGAGATGTTGAGGTGAGGCTAAATAAATCCAACCAACTAACTAGCTAACCAGTCAACAAAAATATATCAAAATACGCTTGACTTTCCTATTTATATTAATATATGGTTACCTCGTTCTTTTTTCTCGAATCTGGCATCGAACAAACGTATGCTTTTAGATGTCTTTAGTATTCATTTACTTTCTAGAAAAGATGTCTGCTATGATTGTGTGGAGCTGTCGTCCATTAGGATTAGTTTGAATTTGTTCAGAAGGGAAGGAATCTATACATTCCAAAACCTATATAACAAGACCTTACGGAATGGAAACGAGTATAAATATTATCAAACATTTTTTTTCCTCCAGAATCCAAGATTATGACGATAAACAAGGTGCCCGAAAAGTCATTGCGGACTGAAACATCAAAAAAATTACATATTTATAAAACTATTACTATTATTATAGGAAATTTAACATTAATATTAAAATGCAACAAAGAATTAATTCCCGTCTATTCTAAGTTTTTCCTAATGATTTTTTGTTGTTTTTGAAGACTTTGTGTGGACACTCTGTATTATAATATAATTAATTTTGTGATATTCTTTCTACGGTGAAAATAGTATGGTAAAAAAATAATCATTTTGTTTCACAAGATATATGTACACATACAACGTTTTTGGGAGCATGTCTTTCTCCGTTCATACGTCATCTCGATGTCATTAATTCAGTTCGTAATAAATAGATAATCCAAAGCAGTACCGACTAATTCATTTACTTGCCTTTTTTACAGGTGGTGTGGACAAATCCGGAGTCAACGATCGTCTCGTTACAGACAAGACGTATCATCGATGATGTCAGGATAAGTGTGGAACGACCCTACATTAAGGATTGGCATCTCCACATCCGAAATGTTCGTGTAAGCGACAGCGGGGAGTACACGTGTCAAATAAACACCACGCCTGTAAAGATGAAGATCATCAACTTAAAAGTTGTAGGTAAGTCAATGAAATATCTTCAAGTATCGAAATTTATTTCAAGGATAATATAATGGTTGATTCGCAAGAAAGAAACTGAGATGAAGCCCTTAAATATATATATATATATATATATATATATATATATATATATATATATATAATATTAGTGGTATATATATATATATATATATATATATATGATAAAAGGTTAGGAAGGAAACCCCCATCACTATTTGAAAGAGCTATAAAAACTAATGGATTTAAAAATTGCCTTAGGGGAAATATAAATTTTAGCCGACAGATGTAATGGCTGCTCAGACAATTAATGTTCATTTTTTTCTTCATGCGGAAATGGCTAATTGCCATTCAGGTCGTTGTATCTTTATTTTGACTTGATAATTTTTAATGATTTACTTGATTCTGAACACTCCTGTTTCCTAGTGAGAATAAACAATGTCTATTGAAGACGAGTAATCAGATGTGTTTGTCTTCACTACCCAATTCCCTTCTTCTTCATACTGAAACTCTGGTAAATGAAACCTTCGGTATAGTCTCTGGAACATAACCTATCAGCTGGCATGATAACCTGTTGAAGTATGCCAAGAGGCTGAAAACCACGATGACTTGTGTATTTGTAATAGCTTAGTAATCGGTGACCTTATTTAGTTTCATGGACCAAATTCCATTGAAAATATAGTGTGGGTGGGAGGCACTTTACCCAGGTGACGCAGAGTCCGATTCCCTGGGCCGATAAGCTCAAGAAATCACTTTTCTTGACAAATCGACTATGGTGAGATTCGAATCCAGATCTCATGGCCAAAAATCGAACGTTCAAACTACACATACATATAATTTTTTATTTAAATTTTTGATGTATCATGGGGAAGATTGGTCAGTATTTGTTTATAGACATAGAGAGTGTAGACGTTGAAAGGAACATTAAATATTGACTGTCACTTTCAGGCTCGGCATTATGTAATTTTCTGTCAGTGTAGAGTGAGTAAGTATTTATCTATACCATATCTACATCCTTATTTGATAATGTAAATATTCCAGTTTAAATCGTAATAACCTAAAGGATGACACACAAACTAAACAATCTAATTTTTAAGAATTTGTTATTTGCTCTTTCAATAATTTCTATATTCTGAAAAGCTTTGATGGGTTTATTGCATATAATAATGTATATAAACTTTAGAAAACATCGTTTTTTTCCTGTTAGTTTTGATCGTTACCTGCAAGAACGGTTGTAACTTACTTCCTTCTCTTCCCCATTATTCTGGCAATGAACTTGGCGTTATCTTCACCATAATTCCCTAATTGATCACTAGACGAGTTCTCCCTACACTATAAATACTGGGCGATTTCTTGCCTCGTTCTCTTTTTATTTTGTATTTCAGCGGACACATTTAAAAAAAATTGATCTCTCCCAGGGATCTGCGTTTTGTGGAAAAACGCCATGAAACACGCACACACATACACGTACGTACGGACATTCAGCAAAATACAAATCCTTTACGTTCACGCACAAACACAAATGGTAATGTGTTCGTCCATTGTAAATTTTGTTTTTTAATACATATACTTGTATATATATATATATATATATATATATATATATATAGGTCTTGTTTGTTTTCATTACATTTCTTTATGGTGGATTCAATCTCTGAGTCGGCCATATTCTTGTAGAGGACTGTCTTCTATCAGGAGTTACAAACGTGTTCCTAATTTAACAACACGTAAACCCCAGATTCGCTATAAAGTGCTCCTACTTATAATTATGGCAAGTAGCCATATTATAGTTAGATTTGAGAAATAGTTGATTTACACAGGTTTTTATTTCCATTCTATATATGAGTATTTCATAAACTCTTCTTTGTTTCCCTAATTAGTCGTTCGTTCCATCGATACTCTAACTACGTTTTTGCTAATTCTCGGTTATTTTGACAAAAGACAAAATTAAAAAAATATTAGATATCGATTAAATGTTCATCTAGATTAAACAAGCACAATTCGATAATCAAATTATTTTACTGATAATCAAACTAAGGAAAATAATTATTATAAGCATTGTAAGTATTTAATCTACAAATAATAATATATTAGATATTCCTATTATATTATAGTGACTTACGTTCAAATCTCGCCTAAACAGGCAACAGAAGCTAAAGCAGCAACACCTTATATTAGTGAAAGCTGTTGAACCATACTCCTCAGCGGAGTCTACAAGACCAAAAGAGGAGAAGGAATATATTAAGTAGGTCTGTGTCATTGAAATCGTCTGATAAGCTCTTCGTGAATCTCATTCGTAACTGAAAGAATGTTAACGTTAATTACGCGTTTATTGCTTCAACAGATTTGAAGTTTCCCTATGATCACTGAATATAAACAACGCCAGTTAAGCCTGGTCAGTTCCTAGATTGTTGACCACCTCAGAATACCAGGTGCTGCAAGCTTGGATGTGCGATTGGTGTAATGGATAACAAGTCGGAATTTGAAATGGAAGAGCCAACATTCAGTTCCGGTTGCGATCATTATATTCCCTTATGCGCATATAATCTTTGGAAATATATGAATGCACTTCTTCTCCACACCAGATAAGGGTTAATTAGTAAGTCTTGTATCAATAAAATCACTGTTGCCCTCCAAAACTTCTTACATTGTAAAAAAAATAATTTTGTCTTTCTTAGCGCGCAATAAGGCTGATAGACCATAAAAAATAAGTCGATCAAAAAACTGTGAAGATCTCGAGAGTTTCTTTCTTGCGACTTTTGCCCGATTGTTTT
>OZ038475.1:49414479-49464479 GCA_964036315.1 Acanthosepion esculentum
TTTAAAACAAATGTTCAATATATGGCTTGGCCCATGTATGTTCTTTGTCATTCGTCACCAATTTATCTTCTGTCGCTGCTGTTTGACGTCTGCCTCAACCTCTTAACGACATTATCAATTTTCTCCACTACTAATCTATGCTTTTTCATACAATGATTATATATCTTTTATATTTCATTCGCTACTGTACTTGCCTTGCCATTTGTATCGGATTCAGATTATATGGCCAGCCATTTTTGTCCATTATCAAAAACTCCTGCCCTGTCTTTTCATTCTCTTCTCATTCCTGTTTCTCTCACCTGATGCCGTTCTCTCGTCAGCGTTGATTTTCTTGTTCACGGGCTGTGTTTCTTGCTGTCAGCCTTCGTCCGTTTATTAGATATGTAACTGCTGCCAGTTGTTTGTTTCCTTTCTTTGTGCTGTTAATCATTTGTCACGTGGTGTCTTCACACATAAAATGAACAATGTTATCACAGTATTTGAATATGTGTTTCT
This sequence comes from Acanthosepion esculentum, assembly GCA_964036315.1. Lineage (NCBI taxonomy): Eukaryota > Metazoa > Mollusca > Cephalopoda > Sepiida > Sepiidae > Acanthosepion > Acanthosepion esculentum. Next base: position 49,414,975 of record OZ038475.1, read on the forward strand.
AACTCACTATAGACGCCACCGCGACGTAAGTATCAATATTTGGATTTCTTCATATTAAGTAATATTTCCACGATATATATATATATATATATATATATATATATATATATATAGGCCGGGGCTGCATTTAATGTGCTTATTTTCTTTATAAATCCTTTCTTCTAATACAATTTTGGACCTTCATCGGGAGTATGTTATTCCAGTCTTTCTTTAATTTTTAATCGGCTTATTTTAATTCATTCAAAGCTTGTGTAGTTATTGTAAACTAATTATCTGACTCCTATGGTGTTTAATGTCAACAAACACAGAGATAAACGTCAAAATTCTTCATTACTTGCGAAGTCTTGTTCTCCCTTGACAGGCCGAGGAAATGGGAACTCTCGTTTAGGTGGCGGTATCATAATTGTCTGTAGTAGATATCTGTTATTGAAAATTCGGGTTTAGTTTAATGAAGTCATCAGCAGACGTCTGATTCCATTAAAGGCACGTGATATAAAAGTGGAACAGTCTCGTTTTTGAATTGTCTAAAAGAGGCTAGTTGATTAAGATTTTCCATTCCCTGTTTGCTATTATTCAATGATGGGAAATGGTTTTATATCAAGTATAAGTATACCAGGCCACATTTTTAAAATTTTATATGTAAATATTATTTAAGTAAAATTTATGACAATGACGGTAAAAAATAGCTAAATTTATTTCTCTGATTCAGTAAACTTTTATTTTTATAAACTTAGTAATATATAGTTTCTCATGTATGTACAAAGGACATCGGCTATTTAATGGCCTACATATTCTAGCTTTTCATATTAATTTCATTTTACTGTTGGTGTTCTATTGGATTCTTTTAAGTGCTTGGAGTACTCTGAGAGAGGTATTAAAGTTAGCATACGTTTTATTTAACTACAATTTAAAAAGAATTCGTTTTATTTAAGTACAATTTCAAAACACAATTTTAAAATATTTTCACTGTTAATTTTAATAGACTATATTTTTTTATAAAACAAGTAAATGTAATAGAATTACTTACAGTATATAAAATTATTTTTTCACATCAAATATAAGTATGTATATTGCCAGGTCGCTCATTATAATTTTATTTTTAAATATTATTTAAGGACAGATTTTGACACTATATATATATATATATATATATATATATATATATATATATATATATATATATTAAAGAGAGAGAGCATATTTTCATTCAAACATGTTTGGTTAAATAATTTTGAAATATCATGTCGATTAGATTTCTTTGTGATCCTTTCAAGTTCGCGGATTAATTTCTTAGATGCCTTAGAATATTGATTAAGAAAAATACTGAAATTTTCGTTCAAATAGTTATTTTCATTTTCCCAAGTTCATTCAATCTCATGAGATCATCTTCAGGAGATTGTCTGTGTATATATATATATATATATATATATATATATATATATATATATATTGGTTGTTTTCGGACCTTTTCCTTTATAAAACCAATACCAAGGTGACACAAAAAGCAAAATTTCAGTCAACCCTGAAATATTAGAAACACATAGAATACAAGCGTATGCGTCATTCAAATATGCAATGAAACACCAAATTGGAACTTGCACCCTAGAGTCCAATGCTTAACATTAATATATCTGTGTAGTCGGCGACGAGTTGTCATTTTCTTTTTTTCCTCTTCTAATCTATGTCTTCACATAGACATTCTACTTGAGTACACATGTCTCACTTTCTTCGTTCTTTGTAAGAAAATATCAGCAGATTCCTAGCGAATTTCCAATCTTAAGTAGCCTGAAAAGATCACATTGGCCAAGACTTGTAATATAAACAACAGTCAAATTCGCTAATCCGAGTAAGTTGTACAGCTTGTAAATATATACGTTTTTTTTATGTTTCATATATTTTATGATTTTTTTAATGTTTTGTCTTGTTTGTTGATAGCATATGTGCCGCCTTTGCAGTATGCCATCTTGTCGTTTCTGGTTACTATTTCTCCATTGTTCTGTATTTTATCAGAATTCTATTACCTGTATTTGTTTACATTTACCTTCATTGGCTACTTTCCTGCAATATACGCTTTTCTTTCTTTTTTTTTTTGTGTGCGCTAACCTACAATTTGAATATCATTCATTTCCACGTCGTTTATGTTTCCTCTACCCCCCCATGAATCTTCTCTGTTTTAAAGGCTTTCCCCATTTTAACTCGATTTTATAAACTAGATAATTTTAACTAAAGTTAATTTCTCGCTAGCTTAAATTTTTAGCAATGTTTGTATTCCACAACCATACCTCTTGCTAATAAAATTACATGTCATACCGAGAATTCTCATGTCAAGATGTAATATTTTTCATATCCTTTCTTTAATTTCTTGTGTAAATATTTTTTGAATGTCCAGATATCCTTACAAAATATCTCCATCATTCGCTGAATGTAATTGCTTTTTTGCATTCTTAATCAAATCCTTGTATTTCGTTAGGCGTGCGCAATTGCGTTTAAAGCGTTATTCTCTTAATCTTCATTTGGATTTGTGTGTGTGTGTTTTTATCATTTTCTTAACGGCATTTCCAAATATTGTCTTTTGGTCCCATGCCGATTCATTGTTACATTATTTTTGTTTATTAACTGCCACTTCCATTACCTTCATTAATGGTTACGTGTAATGGACATCTTTTGCGCAAGACATTTCTCATTTATCTTTTGTTTCCTAAACTGAATATATTTTATTTCTAAATGTATTTTGCTAATGTGAACATTTGTTTACTATATTTATACATTCTTATTGGATATGCACCCTGTGCGTTTGATCATCGCTTGTGAACCTTATTTAGACTTTATTCTACGTTCCAGTTGTTGTTTTTAAGGAATGTGTGCATTTGTCTTAATTTCCTGGCTCCAATTTATTTTCATTAAATATCTAACCACGTTTCATCGTTCCTAGTTTGCGTTTATTGCCATTTTTATAACTTGATTGGCAAACATTGATATATATTGTTCATATTTATTAAGCAATGGTTTTTATTATTGTGTTCTCGTTTCGTATTGTCGATGCAAATTGCTCATGACTGATCTCCGTTACTCATTGGTACGCATGCCCATTCTTTTTTAATAGTTAATATATTTCGTTTCTCAGACATGTGCAGATATATATTCCTTTAAATTAAAATTAAAAGGAAAAAATACTGAATAAATATATAAAAATCTTTCGAATCAAGAGAGTGCTGAACTGCATTGTTATACCCATCCTCTTATATGGAAGCGAATACTGGAAAATATCTTAACAGGTTAAATAGAAACTTGAGGGAAACAATGATCCGTAGCTACAGAAAGTTACTGAGTATATCATCTATGGATCATGTAAGGAAATTGGCAGTTTTATAGAAATGAAAACAAGAAGAAAATTAGTACTTAGAATCAGAAGACTATTGAAATCATCATGATAAAGATCATTTTAAAAGTGTGTATGGAAGACAACGGGTACCGATGGATACAGCGAACAAAATACTTTTCAAAATGGATGAAAAACAGAAAAGGAATTGGCAGGTGATGTACTGTTTCATTGATATGTGTGTTATGGCTATCAAACGTTTGCAGGCTATTTTACGTCAGAAAATAAATTTAGATTCTAAGACTATTCTCGAGATAATAATTATTTATAATATACAATTCCTGTAAATTAACCCATAGCTGGTGGGAAGAGGATTCGTAACTTTCCCATGGGTATCTGCGCGTAAGTGAATATGATGAGCCCGACTGGAATTGGAACTCCGTATTCCAACCCCACAGTATCCACTATTCCCAGGCGGTCACCTACCAAGTTAATGATTAAGCTTTACATTGCTTAACTTCGATAATCGTAAGAGAAACAGTAGAGCTACAAAAAACTGGAATTTTTGGAAAAGCCATGGTAACCCACATCCTGAAGCTACACGGCATCTTTAAATAATAAGAACAAATTCATTGTGTTTATTGTCTATTTATTCCTGATTACATTTATATATTAGCTGTTGTTCGTCCGTCCCTTAATTTTTGTTCTCTCATTATTTCATCATTACTTTATCAGCCACCCGGAATGTTATTTATCTCTTGCATTTTTTTTATTTTTGTTGGTCTGCGTTCCTGTGTGGTTCATTATCTCTTTTCGTTCGTCATTTTGTAATAGATATTTTATTCCTTAATACGTATGATGTAATATCAGGTTGTGTTAGTCATTTATAAATTATTGGAAATGTATCCTCAACAAATTTACTACGCAAGAAAAAAGCCGCATACATTGTTCACATTCTGTGTGTAACAATGAACTAAGAACTAAATCTCTTCTATTTCATTTGGTTTTTATTCAGATATATAATATTACTTTCGTAATATTTACCCCAAAATAAAATATCTCACCAAGGAAATAATTATTTGTCAATTGCCCACGTAAATAACTAACACATGGCATCTGTAACTCATATATCATGGTTTCATTGGATTACTTGTAGGTATTTTTGTAGTTTACTTTTTCGATGGTGGTTTTCGCCGGCTATAAATTATTTAATGCCATGTTTTCGATAACTACTGAGTCAGTTAGCCAATCTAAATTGCAGACGCCTGCTCAAGCATTTTTGTGTTCATTTATCACGTATAGAGGCCACCTAAGGGTAACAAGAAGAATTCTGAGCAGATTTTAGCTACACTTTCATTATAAGAGTGCACCATCTAGTGGGATCAACAGTTTGAACCAGATCAGTATACTCCCCTTTTTTGATCATGATGAGTTAGGCACAAACATCAAGGGCTCCAGAAGAGTTCTGTCTACACGACTTCACCCTTTGTATGATTTCTTAAGCACTTTCCAAGTGAAACTCATGCTGCGATCGACTTCTGATAAATCGAACGTGTCTACTGCAAACGTTCTTACCACACGGCCACGCACACAAGTTTTATAAAAATACGAAAACGTTGACCGACTATTACATGCCACAGGTAGTTTCCGCACATATTGCAAATCTCACGCCATATTGTTGAAGGAAAAGTCGGCTGAATAAGAGTTAATACCATGAGTCAACGTAAACCATTTCAGCAAGTTTTCAAATCAGTTATGAAAATAGAAATGAATATATTTTCGAAAGTTTTCATTCACAGTCCATCGATTATGTTATTTACATGCTGACTAATTATTCGTTGCATTTATTTTCGATTTTTTCCTTGTCTTACTTGTTAGTTGAATTCATCGATTTCCTATCAAATAATTCCGTTGTTCATTGTTTGAATTTTTAATGATTTCTAATTATCGATTATTTTTCATCTTTGAACCTAGTGTATCGCTCGTGCCTAATCCGTTGCATGGAATTATGTGTTCTTTTTATATTTTATCTCTCTTTGCATTATTTGAGCACTTTTTCATAATTCTCAGTATAAATTCTTTGTCGTCATTTTTATTTCGATGTAGATGCATTTATTGATCATTGCCTTCTTAGTTTTGTTTTAATATTGAATTTGTTTTTGTATTTAGTCTACTTTAACACATTCGTTTGTTTTCATTCTATTGTATTTATAATCGCCTGTTTCCATGCCCGTTTCATGTCTCTATTGTCTTGTAGAAATGTTCATTGATTTGTTGGCGTATTGTTTGCAATTTATTTCTTATTTCTGACATTGCCAAGCTTATTATATTTTATATTTCCTATCCGTGTGCTTTTTTTTTACATTCTTCATCTATTACTTATGTGTTTTTGTTTATTTTCTGTACCATTGTTTATTTGAATTTGTCTATTTACTTTTGTAATACATGATTTATGTTCACCGTCCCGAAACTTTAGTTTTAGTTATGTTGTTCTTTTCCATGACTTATTTATATTTTCCGTTGTTTTATTTGTCTCATGCTATATACTATTGGTATTTATTTTATTTGTCTCCACCTTGGTTTTAATTGTCATAACTTTTCATTCCTACACTGCTGTCTTTGTTATTTCTAACAACTATACCGGTTTTGTTTTTATTTGTAACGACTAAACAGGTTCTTTTACAATACGTTTTTTCGAAACAATTTCCACGACATATTTTATTACTAAACTGTTCTAACCGTCTTTTATGTTTAGTACAATTGTTCTTTCATCATTTTTTGTTACTGCACGACACTCTTTGTGTGCTAGTCCTACGGTCACGTCAAGTTGGAACTTTTGTTCCCGTAAGATCATTGAAGTTAAGCAACGTCTATCCCGACCAGTAACTTGGTAACTAAGCGCTTGGGAATATCACGTGCTGTAAAATTGAATGTGCGTGTGTTGTAATGAATAATGGCACGGAATTGTTTATCGCAGAGCCAAGTTTAAGTTCCAGTTAGATTCGTTATATTCACTTACGCGCAAATAGCGTTGAGAAAGGTATGAATCTCTTCTCCCCGTAGCTATGGGTTAATTAGTAGGACTTATATCACTAAATCATTATCTATCTCTAAAATCCTTACAATCTGAAAGATCTGGACGTAAATAACAGGCAAAAGGGTGATACTCTGTAAAAAACAAAAAACAAATCGATCAACAATCCTTGTGTGCTACATGGATTGTTCTTGGTTAATAATGCAGTTCTTTTTCTCTACTGTACTTTTCCATTATCATTACAAAATATTTTTCTATTGTTATTGTTGTGTATAGTATAAGTTTTTCGTCTAATTCTTATCCTCAAGTGTTCTTTCTGTCCTATGAGTGCATACTATTGCCATTCCCCCCCCGCTTGATACTACATTGATTGCTTCATTTAATCCTATCACACTAATTTGGAGATTCAAAACCGTTTCTTTCGTAATTATATGAAACAATGTTGATGATTTTCTAGTTATTTCTCATTACTACTTTGGCCTTTATATCGACAAAACAACCGTTTCCGTTGTCATTTCTTCCTCTAAAAAGTTAACTTTGTTATTTTTTATTCTTAAACCATTTAAATTACCTGGTGAGACAACTACAAAGTTCTCAGTTATTATTACTACACATTTTGCTTTTTCATTAATGCCTACTACACACCTTCCTTTGTTAATTTGGAAGTGTAAATACTTTTGTTTCTTTCAAGACGTTTCCTTCGATTTTTACCTTCAAAAACGTTTCCTTCAACCTTTGCTCTCTTTGATACCTGTATTCTACGTTTCCTTCGAACTTTACCATCAAGAACGTTTCCCTTCGACCGTTGCCTACACGGACGTTTCCCTACGACCGTTGCTTAGACGATCGTTTCCCTTCGACCGTTGCTTAGACGATCGTTTCCCTTCGACCGTTGCTTAGACGATCGTTTCCCTTCGACCGTTGCCTGCAAGAACGTTTCCCTTCGACCGTTGCCTACACGGACGTTTCCCTACGACCGTTGCTTAGACGATCGTTTCCCTTCGAACGTTGCCTACTCGGACGTTTCCCTTCGACCGTTCCCTACTCTAACGTTTCCCATTGTCTATTATACAATTTAATTTTTCATTGCTATTCTCACTCGATGTATTTCTGCCTACTGAAGCATTTCCGTTTACATTCGGGGTTACTAAATAATTTCTGTTTAAATCTGAGTTTACAACACAGACCTCCCTTTGTTCATGTGCAATGTTTCATGTCTTCTTGTCTCTACTACAATATCCCACTAGTCATTGACTAATTTTATTTTCCTTTCGCATTTGCGACTGCTGAATCTATTTGAGAATACCAGCCTGCTTTCTTTGTCTGCTGCAAATATCACCTCGTTTCTTTTGACATATATGACTAGCAGACATGGCCCATTGTAACTTGTCTACTACATCTTTTCCTTCTTTTTTGTGATTACTCAATACATGCAATTGTTATTTATGTCCATGAAACGGTTTGACTTGTCATTTATGTGGACTAAATTGTTCTGTTTTCCATTTTACCTTCTAAATTGGTTGCTCGTTTATTTACGTCCGGTACTGTGTTTTCTTCGTCATGGTGTAATCTAGTACAATGTTTCCGTCAGGATTTCTGCTTTTTAAACACATAATTTAGTCATTTCTTATTAGATGTCACATTTTCATACGTGTCTTTTAAATATATTACTAGTAAATAGTTCCCATTACATTTATGCCTTCTCAATTATTATCTTTGGGATTTGTGTCTTATAAACCGTTTCATTTGATATGATGTTTCCTTTCAGCTGTGTGTTTTTCAAGAGAGTCTTTGTCACTTTTGATTACATAATTGTTCCAAGTGTCATCAGTGTCCTCTAAAAGCATATATTTGTTATTTCTCTCATGTAATTGTTTCCTTTGTCATTCCCTCTGCACAAACCTCTCCTGGCCCCCATGTATTTGCAATCGATTCTGTCATTTTTACTTCTAAATCGATTCCTTGTCGTTTGTGTCTGGCTGTTTTCTTTATGTTCTTCTTGACCAGTTTCTTTGTCAGTTCTTTCTACTAAATTCCTTCTTCTGACAAGTTTTTCTCCTTAGACGATTCCTTTGGTATTAATACTATGTTTTGTTTTTCGTTTTTGTCTACTAAACTCGCTACTTGTGTCATTTAGGTTTTGAAACTGTTTCCCCTAAAATGAGTATCCTTAACGGTTTTCCTGATATTTCTTGCTTCAAAACGCAGATTTTGTAAATTCTATCATATAAAGATATCCCTCTGCCTGCTGAAAGGTTTCTTCCGTAATCTGTGGCATCCTTTCTCTGTTGATTGTGGTAGATTGCCTCTGTCATCTGTGGTAAATTTGCTCTGTCATCTGTAATATATAAATGTTTTATATCTTCGTGTTCCTCAAATTCCTCCATTAAAAGACCTGTCATGCCAAGTGCCTCCGCTGTGTTGCGCGTCTTGTCGAGTGTCTCCTGTTCGATGCGCGACTTGTCGTCTGTCTCCTGTTGGATGCGCGTCTTGTCGAGTGTCTCCTCTTGGATGCACTTCTACAGAACAGCCTCTTGACATGCGTGTTTGCTTTAATTTTTCCACAGTTATGTTTGTTTTCTAAACTGTATACTAAAATGTATGCTGTAATATATACGTTTTAAACTGTTTACACTGTTATTGGTGATTTCTAAAATGTTTGCTCTATTACGTTTAATATAAAAACTCCTCGTTCATACGTGTCTTCTCATCTGTCTCCACTGTCATGTGTGTCTGCTACACATTCTCAACTCTCTTTTATTTTCTAATCCTATATTTTTGTAATTTCGGTCATTAAAATTATTCCTATTTTACTGAAATTTCTCCAGAATTAGATGATTCTACAAATTTCATTCGTATTTAGTCAAATTATTGCAATGTACGCTTTGTCCACTGAAATCATGCCACTGTACTCTCTACTATACTACTCCTTCCCATGTCATTTATACCTATTATTTCATTTCTGTCTACCCCTTCCGCTGTCATATGTGTTTACCCCTTCCCTCTGCCATTTGTGTTTACCCCTTCCCCTGTCACTTGTGTCTACCCTTTCCCCTGTCTTTTGTCTCTACTCCTTCCCCCTGTCATTTGTATGTACCCCTTCCCCCTGTCATTTGTGTCTACCCCTTACCCCCGTCATTTGTGTCTATTATTTCATCTGTCATTTATGTCTACCCATTTGCCGTCATTTGTGTCTGTTATTTCATCCGTCATTAGTGTCTACCCCTTCCCCTGTCATTAGCGTCTACCCCCTCCTTTGTCATTAGCGTCTACACCTTCCCCTGTCATTAGCGTCTACTCCTTCCCCTTGTCATTAGCGTCTACCCCTTCCCCTGTCATTAGCGTCAAACCCTTCCCCTGTCATTAGCGTCTACTCCTTCCCCTATCATTAGCGTTTACCCCTTCCCCTGTCATTAGCGTCTATCCCTTCCCATATCATTTGTGTCTATTATTTCCCCTGTCATTAGTGTCCACCACTTCCTATGTCCTTTGTGTCTACCCCTTACCCCTGTCCTTTGTGTCTACCCCTTACCCCTATTCTTTGTGTCTACCCCTTACCACTATTCTTTGTGTCTTCCCCTGTCCTTTGTGTCTACCCCTTACCCATGTCTGTTGAGTCTACCCCTTATCCCTGTCCTTTGTGTGTCTTATATTTGTATGTATGGATTGCTGTATCATTTGTCGTCTACAGATTAATGGCAATTGTGTATACCGTTTTTTCAGTCATTTGTTTATACTTCCCTGTTTCTTCTGTTTTTGCCCTACTGTCGTTATCTCTGTTATTTGTGTCTGTTACCATGTTATATCTGCCAATTTTTATACTGATTCCTGTCTCTCTCATTTGCGCCTGCTGTCATTTGTGTCTACTGTTTCATCCTTGTTATTCGTCACTGTTTATTGTTCGTTACATATGTTATTGGTGTCTAATGTTTGTTAATTGTATTATTCATGTGTTCACCGTTTCTTCTGTTATTTGTGGCTACTCTCTATTTCTTCTTTCATTTTTCTACTCTTTTTACTATGTTATTTTCTGCAGTTTCAAAATTTTCTTTCTTGTTATTTTTGTTTAATATTTGTTTCTTTCTTTTGATTAATGTTTCATGTTTTTCTTGTCATATCTGTCATATATCTTGTCATCTCTGTCAAATATCTGTTTATTGTATCATCTGTGTCTAATGTGTGTTTCTTGTATCATTTCTGTCTGTTTGTTTCTTGCATCATTTCTGTCTATTGTTTGCCTCTTCTGTCATTTGCGGCTACTCCCTGTAGGTTCGGTCACTTTTCTACACTTCTTCCTATATCATTTGCGTCTACTGATTCTTCCTTATTAGTGTTTCTTTTTCTTTTATTACACTACTGTCGTTTTCTCTATTATTTTTGTCTGTTACCATGTCATCTCTGCCAATTTTGTATACTGATTCCTGTCTGTCTCATTTTCGCCTGTTGTCATTTGTGTCTACTGTTTCATCCTTGTTAATCGTCACTGTTTATTGTGTCATTTATTTCTATTGTTTGTCTCTTGTGTCATCTGTGTCCATTGTTTGTCTCTTGTGCCATTTGTGTCCATTGTTTGTCTCTTGTGCCATTTGTGTCTGTTGATTGTCTCTTCAGCCATTTGTGTTTAATGTTTTTTCTCATGTGGTTAACGCTTCTTCTGTCATTTGTGTACTCTGTGTCTTCTGTCATGTATGTCGACACTCTGTGTCTTCTGTCATGATTGTCGACACTCTGTGTCTTCTGTCATTTGTCGCTACTCTCTGATTCTCCTGTCAATTTTCTACTTCTTTTCCTATTTCATTTGCATCTACTTATCCCTCCTTATAAGTGTCTACAGTTCCTTCTGTCATTTCTTTATTGTATGCATACTGTGACATTTTGTTTCTTATTTCTTACCTCAGATACATTCTCTCCTGTTTCCTATTGATATTTGTCTCTTCTATCCATTTCCATTGTCATTTGTGTTTCTTATGTGTCTCTTCTGCTGTCATTTGTGTTTACTCTCCGTTTCTGCTGTCATTTGTGTGTACTCTCCGTTTCTCCTGTCATTTGTGTGTACTCTGCGTTTCTCCTGTCATTTGTGTGTACTCTCCGTTTCACCTGTCATTTGTGTTTACTCTCCGTTTCTCCTGTCATTTGTGTTTTCTCTCCGTTTCTCCTGTCATTTGTGTCTTCTCTCCGTTTCTGCTGTCATTAGTGTCTTCTCTCCGTTTCTCCTGTCATTTGTGTCTTCTCTCCGTTTCTGCTGTCATTTGTGTCTTCTCTCCGTTTCTCCTGTCATTTGTGTGTACTCTCCGTTTCTCCTGTCATTTGTGTGTACTCTCCGGTTCTCCTGTCATTTGTGTTTGCTCTCCGTTTCTCCTGTCATTTGTGTCTTCTCTCCGTTTCTGCTGTCATTTGTGTCTTCTCTCCGTTTCTGCTGTCATTTGTGTCTTCTCTCCGTTTCTGCTGTCATTTGTGTTTACTATCAAGTTTCTCCTGTTATTTGTCAGTACTCTCGGTTTCTGCTGTCATTTGTGTGTACTCACCGTTTCTCCTGTCATTTGTGTGTACTCCCCGTTTCTCAGGTCATTTGTGTCTTCTCTCCTTTTCTGCTGTCATTTGTGTTTTCTCTGCTTTTCTGCTGTCATTTGTCTCTTCTCTCCGTTTCTGCTGTCATTTGTGTTTTCTCTCCGTTTCTGTTGTCATTTGTCTCCTCTCCGTTTCTGCTGTCATTTGTGTCTCCTCTCCGTTTCTGCTGTCATTTGTGTCTTCTCTCCGTTTCTGCTGTCACTTGTCTTCTCTCCGTTTCTGCTGTCATTTTTGTCTTCTCTCCCTTTCTGCTGCGATTTGTGTTTACTCTCCGTTTGTCGTCTCATTTGCGTGTACTCTCAGTTTTTGCTGTCATTTGTGTGTACTCTCCGTTTCTCCTGTCATTTGTGTGTACTCTCCGTTTCTCCTGTCATTTGTGTGTACTCTCCGTTTCTCCTATCATTTGTGTGTACTCTCCGTTTCTCCTGTCATTTGTGTCTTCTCTCCGTTTCTCCTGTCATTTGTGTCTTCTCTCCGATTTTGCTCTCATTTGTGTCTTCTCTGCTTTTCTACTGTCATTTGTGTCTTCTCTAGTTTTCTGCTGTCATCTGTGTCTTGTCTCCGTTTCTGCTGTCATTTGTGTCTTCTCTCCGTTTCTGCTGTCATTTGTGTCTTCTCTCCGTTTGTGCTGTCATTTGTGTCTTCTCTCCCTTTCTGCTGTCATTTGTGTCTTCTCTCCCTTTCTGCTGTCATTTGTGTCTTCTCTCCGTTTCTGCTGTCATTTGTGTCTTCTCTACGTTTCAGCTGTCATTTTATGTACTCTCCGTTTCTGCTGTCATTTGTTTGCACTCTCCGTTTCTGCTGTCATTTGTGTTTACTCTCCGTTTCTGCTTTCATTTAAGTGTCTCGTGTTATTTGTGTCTTCTCTCGGTTTCTGCTGTCATTTGTGTCTTCCCTCCGTTTCTGCTGTTATTTGTGACTTCTCTCCGTTTCTGCTGTCATTTGTGTTTACTATCCGTTTCTCCTGTTATTTGTGTGTACTCCCCGTTTCTCCTGTCATTTGTGTCTTCTCTCCTTTTCTGCTGTCATTTGTGTTTTCTCTCCTTTTCTGCTGTCATTTGTCTCTTCACTCCGTTTCTGCTGTCATTTGTGTCTTCTCTCCGTTTCTGCTGTCATTTGTGTCTTCTCTCCGTTTCTACTGTCATTTGTGACTTCTCTCCATTTCTGCTGTCATTTGTGTCTCCTCTCCTTTTCTGCTGTCATTTGTGTCTTCTCTCCGTTTCTGCTGTCATTTGTGTCTTCTCTCCGTTTCTGCTGTCATTTTTGTCTTCTCTCCCTTTCTGCTGCGATTTGTGTTTACTCTCCGTTTGTCGTCTCATTTGCGTGTACTCTCAGTTTCTGCTGTCATTTGTGTGTACTCTCCGTTTCTCCTGTCATTTGTGTGTACTCTCCGTTTCTCCTGTCATTTGTGTGTACTCTCCGTTTCTCCTGTCATTTGTGTGTACTCTCCGTTTCTCCTGTCATTTGTGTGTACTCTCCGTTTCTCCTGTCATTTGTGACTTCTCTCCGTTTCTGCTGTCATCTGTGTCTTCTCTCCGTTTCTGCTGTCATTTGTGTCTTCTCTCCGTTTCTGCTGTCATTTGTGTCTTCTCTCCGTTTCTGCTGTCATTTGTGTCTTCTCTCCGTTTCTGCTGTCATTTGTGTCTTCTCTCCTATTTTGCTGTCATTTGTGTCTTCTCTCCGATTCTGCTGTCATTTGTGTCTTCTCTCCTATTTTGCTGTCATTTGTGTCTTCTCTCCTATTCTGCTGTCATTTGTTTCTTCTCTCCGTTTCTGCTGTCATTTGTGTGTACTCTCCGTTTCTGCTGTCATTTGTGTGTACTCTCCGTTTCTGCTGTCATTTGTGTGTACACTCCGTTTCTGCTGTCATTTGTGTTTACTCTCCGTTTCTGCTGTCATTTGTGTTTACTCTCCGTTTCTGCTGTCATTTGTGTGTACTCTCCGTTTCTGCTGTCATTTGTGTGTACTCTCCGTTTCTGCTGTCATTTGTGTGTACTCTCAGTTTCTCCTTTCATTTGTGTGTACTCTCAGTTTCTCCTTTCATTTGTGTGTACTCTCCGTGTCTCGTGTCATTTGTGTGTACTCTCCGTGTCTCGTGTCATTTTTGTCTTCTCTCCGTTTCTGCTGTCATTTGTGTCTTCTCTCCGTTTCTGCTGTCATTTGTGTCTTCTCTCCTATTTTGTGTCATTTGTGTCTTCTCTCCGATTCTGCTGTCATTTGTGTCTTCTCTCCGATTCTGCTGTCATTTGTCTTCTCTCCGATTCTGCTGTCATTTGTGTCTTCTCTCCGTTTCTGCTGTCATTTGTGTGTACTCTCCGTTTCTGCTGTCATTTGTGTGTACACTCCGTTTCTGCTGTCATTTGTGTTTACTCTCCGTTTCTCCTGTCATTTGTGTTTACTCTCCGTTTCTCCTGTCATTTGTGTGTACTCTCCGTTTCTGCTGTCATTTTTGTGTACTCTCCGTTTCTGCAGTCATTTGTGTGTACACTCCGTTTCTGCAGTCAAGTGTGTGTACTCTCCGTTTCTGCTGTCATTTGTGTGTACTCTCCGTTTCTGCTGTCATTTGTGTGTACTCTCCGTTTCTGCTGTCATTTGTGTGTACTCTCTGTTTCTGCAGTCATTTTATGTACTCTCCGTTTCTGCTGTCATTTGTGTGTACTCTCCGTTTCTGCTGTCATTTGTGTGTACTCTCCGTTTCTCCTTTCATTTGTGTGTACTCTCCGTGTCTTGTGTCATTTGTGTGTACTCTCCATGTCTCGTGTCAATTGTGTCTTCTCTCCGTTTCTGCTTTCATGTGTGTCTTCTCTCCGTTTCTGCTGTCATTTGTGTCTTCTCTCCGTTTCTGCTGTCATTTGTGTCTTCTCTCCGTTTCTGCTGTCATTTGTGTCTTCTCTCCGTTTCTGCTGTCATTTGTGTCTTTTCTCCTATTTTGCTGTCATTTGTGTCTTCTCTCCGTTTCTGCTGTCATTTGTGTCTTCTCTCCATTTCTGCTGTCATTTGTGTGTACTCTCCATTTCTGCTGTCATTTGTGTGTACTCTCCGTTTCTGCAGTCATGTGTGTGTACTCTCTGTTTCTGCTGTCATTTGTGTGTACTCTCCGTTTCTGCTGTCATTTGTGTGTACTCTCCGTTTCTGCTGTCATTTGTGTGTACTCTCCGTTTCTGCTGTCATTTGTGTTTACTCTCCGTTTCTCCTGTCATTTGTGTGTACTCTCCGTTTCTCGTGTCATTTGTGTGTACTCTCCGTGTCTCGTGTTATTTGTGTTTTCTCTCCGTTTCTGCTGTCATTTGTGTCTTCTCTCCGTTTCTGCTGTCATTTGTGTCTTCTCTCCGTTTCTGCTGTCATTTGTGTCTTCTCTCCGTTTCTGCTGTCATTTGTGTCTTCTCTCCGTTTCTGCTGTCATTTGTGTCTTCTCTCCGTTTCTGCTGTCATTTGTGTCTTCTCTCCGTTTCTGCTGTCATTTGTGTTTACTCTCCGTTTCTGCTGTCATTTGTGTTCACTCTCCGTTTTTCCTGTCATTTGTGTGTACTCTCCGTTTCTCCTGTCATTTTTGTGTACTCTCCGTTTCTCCTTTCATTCTTGTGTACTCTCCGTTTCTCCTGTCATTATTGTGTACTCTCCGTTTCTCCTGTCATTCTTGTGTACTTTCCGTTTCTCCTTTCATTCTTGTGTACTCTCCGTTTCTCCTGTCATTCTTGTGTACTCTCCGTTTCTCTTTTCATTTGTGTGTACTCTCCGTGTCTCGTGTCTTTTGTGTGTACTCTCCGTGTCTCGTGTCATTTGTGTGTACTCTCCGTGTCTCGTGTCATTTGTGTCTTCTCTCCGTTTCTGCTGTCATTTGTGTCTTCTCTCCGTTTCTGCTGTCATTTGTGTCTTCTCTCCGTTTCTGCTGTCATTTGTGTCTTCTCTCCGTTTCTGCTGTCATTTGTGTCTTCTCTCGTTTTCTGCTGTCATTTGTGTCTTCTCTCCTATTTTGCTGTCATTTGTGTCTTCTCTCCGATTCTGCTGTCATTTGTGTTTTCTCTCCGTTTCTGCTGTCATTTCTGTGTTCTCTCCGTTTCTCCTGTCATTTGTGTGTACTCTCCATTTCTGCTGTCATTTGTGTGTACTCTCCGTTTCTGCAGTCATGTGTGTGTACTCTCCGTTTATGCTGTCATTTGTGTGTACTCTCCGTTTCTGCTGTCATTTGTGTGTACTCTGTGTTTCTGGAGTCTTTTGTGTGTACACTCCGTTTCTGCTGTCATTTGTGTGTACACTCCGTTTCTGCTGTCATTTGTGTGTACACTCCGTTTCTGCTCTCATTTGTGTTTACTCTCCGTTTCTGCTGTCATTTGTGTTTACTCTCCGTTTCTCCTGTCATTTGTGTGTACTCTCCGTTTCTCGTGTCATTTGTGTGTACTCTCCGTGTCTCGTGTCATTTGTGTCTTCTCTCCGTTTCTGCTGTCATTTGTGTCTTCTCTCCGTTTCTGCTGTCATTTGTGTCTTCTCTCCGTTTCTGCTGTCATTTGTGTCTTCTCTCCGTTTCTGCTGTCATTTGTGTCTTCTCTCCGTTTCTGCTGTCATTTGTGTCTTCTCTCCGTTTCTGCTGTCATTTGTGTCTTCTCTCCGTTTCTGCTGTCATTTGTGTCTTTTCTCCTATTTTGCTGTCATTTGTGTCTTCTCTCCGATTCTGCTGTCATTTGTGTCTTCTCTCCGTTTCTGCTGTCATTTGTGTGTACACTCCGTTTCTGCTGTCATTTGTGTGTACACTCCGTTTCTGCTGTCATTTGTGTTTACTCTCCGTTTCTCCTGTCATTTGTCTTTACTCTCCGTTTCTCCTGTCATTTGTGTGTACTCTCCGTTTCTCGTGTCATTTGTGTGTACTCTCCGTGTCTCGTGTCATTTGTGTCTTCTCTCCGTTTCTGCTGTCATTTGTGTCTTCTCTCCGTTTCTGCTGTCATTTGTGTCTTCTTTCCGTTTCTGCTGTCATTTGTGTCTTCTCTCCGTTTCTGCTGTCATTTGTGTCTTCTCTCCGTTTCTGCTGTCATTTGTGTCTTCTCTCCGTTTCTGCTGTCATTTGTGTTTACTCTCCTTTTCTCCTGTCATTTGTGTTCACTCTCCGTTTCTCCTGTCATTTGCGTGTACTCTCCGTTTCTCCTGTCATTTTTGTGTATTCTCCGTTTCTCCTTTCATTCTTGTGTACTCTCCGTTTCTGATGTCATTATTGTGTACTCTCCGTTTCTCTTGTCATTCTTGTGTTCTTTCCGTTTCTCCTTTCATTCTTGTGTACTTTCCGTTTCTCCTTTCATTCTTGTGTACTTTCCGTTTCTCCTTTCATTCTTGTGTACTCTACGTTTCTCCTGTCATTCTTGTGTACTCTCCGTTTCTCTTTTCATTTGTGTGTACTCTCCGTGTCTCGTGTCTTTTGTGTGTACTCTCCGTGTCTCGTGTCATTTGTGTGTACTCTCCGTGTCTCGTGTCATTTGTGTCTTCTCTCCGTTTCTGCTGTCATTTGTGTCTTCTCTCCGTTTCTGCTGTCATTTGTGTCTTCTCTCCGTTTCTGCTGTCATTTGTGTCTTCTCTCCGTTTCTGCTGTCATTTGTGTCTTCTCTCCGTTTCTGCTGTCATTTGTGTTTACTCTCCTTTTCTCCTGTCATTTGTGTTCACTCTCCGTTTCTCCTGTCATTTGTGTGTACTCTCCGTTTCTCCTGTCATTTTTGTGTATTCTCCGTTTCTCCTTTCATTCTTGTGTACTCTCCGTTTCTCCTGTCATTATTGTGTACTCTCCGTTTCTCTTGTCATTCTTGTGTTCTTTCCGTTTCTCCTTTCATTCTTGTGTACTTTCCGTTTCTCCTTTCATTCTTGTGTACTCTCCGTTTCTCCTGTCATTCTTGTGTACTCTCCGTTTCTCTTTTCATTTGTGTGTACTCTCCGTGTCTCGTGTCTTTTGTGTGTACTCTCCGTGTCTCGTGTCATTTGTGTGTACTCTCCGTGTCTCGTGTCATTTGTGTCTTCTCTACGTTTCTGCTGTCATTTGTGTCTTCTCTCCGTTTCTGCTGTCATTTGTGTCTTCTCTCCGTTTCTGCTGTCATTTGTGTCTTCTCTCCGTTTCTGCTGTCATTTGTGTTTACTCTCCTTTTCTCCTGTCATTTGTGTTCACTCTCCGTTTCTGCTGTCATTTGTGTGTACTCTCCGTTTCTCCTGTCATTTTTGTGTATTCTCCGTTTCTCCTTTCATTCTTGTGTACTCTCCGTTTCTCCTGTCATTATTGTGTACTCTCCGTTTCTCTTGTCATTCTTGTGTTCTTTCCGTTTCTCCTTTCATTCTTGTGTACTTTCCGTTTCTCCTTTCATTCTTGTGTACTTTCCGTTTCTCCTTTCATTCTTGTGTACTCTCCGTTTCTCCTGTCATTCTTGTGTACTCTCCGTTTCTCTTTTCATTTGTGTGTACTCTCCGTGTCTCGTGTCTTTTGTGTGTACTCTCCGTGTCTCGTGTCATTTGTGTGTACTCTCCGTGTCTCGTGTCATTTGTGTCTTCTCTCCGTTTCTGCTGTCATTTGTGTCTTCTCTCCGTTTCTGCTGTCATTTGTGTCTTCTCTCCGTTTCTGCTGTGATTTGTGTCTTCTCTCCGTTTCTGCTGTCATTTGTGTCTTCTCTCGTTTTCTGCTGTCATTTGTGTCTTCTCTCCTATTTTGCTGTCATTTGTGTCTTCTCTCCGATTCTGCTGTCATTTGTGTTTTCTCTCCGTTTCTGCTGTCATTATTGTGTACTCTCCATTTCTGCTGTCATTTGTGTTTTCTCTCCGTTTCTGCAGTCATGTGTGTGTACTCTCCGTTTCTGCTGTCATTTGTGTGTACTCTCCGTTTCTGCTGTCATTTGTGTGTACTCTCCGTTTCTGCAGTCATTTGTGTGTACACTCCGTTTCTGCAGTCATGTGTGTGTACTCTCCGTTTCTGCTGTCATTTGTGTGTACTCTCCGTTTCTGCTGTCATTTGTGTGTACTCTCCGTTTCTGCAGTCTTTTGTGTGTACACTCCGTTTCTGCTGTCATTTGTGTTTACTCTCCGTTTCTCCTGTCATTTGTGTGTACTCTCCGTTTCTCGTGTCATTTGTGTGTACTCTCCGTGTCTCGTGTCATTTGTGTCTTCTCTCCGTTTCTGCTGTCAATTGTGTGTACTCTCCATTTCTGCTGTCATTTGTGTGTACTCTCCATTTCTGCTGTCATTTGTGTGTACTCTCCGTTTCTGCTGTCATGTGTGTGTACTCTCCGTTTCTGCTGTCATTTGTGTGTACTCTCTGTTTCTGCAGTCATTTTATGTTCTCTCCTTTTCTGCTGTCATTTGTGTGTACTCTCAGTTTCTCCTGTCATTTGTATGTACTCTCCGTTTCTCCTTTCATTTGTGTGTACTCTCCGTGTCTTGTGTCATTTGTGTGTACTCTCCGTGTCTCGTGTCATTTGTGTGTACTCTCCGTGTCTCGTGTCATTTGTGTGTACTCTCCGTGTCTCGTGTCATTTGTGTCTTCTCTCCGTTTCTGCTGTCATTTGTGTCTTCTCTCCTTTTCTGCTGTCATTTGTGTCTTCTCTCCGTTTCTGCTGTCATTTGTGTCTTCTCTCCGTTTCTGCTGTCATTTGTGTCTTCTCTCCGTTTCTGCTGTCATTTGTGTCTTCTCTCCGTTTCTGCTGTCATTTGTGTCTTTTCTCCTATTTTGCTGTCATTTGTGTCTTCTCTCCGATTCTGCTCTCATTTGTGTCTTCTCTCCGTTTCTGCTGTCATTTGTGTGTACTCTCCATTTCTGCTGTCATTTGTGTGTACTCTCCGTTTCTGCAGTCATGTGTGTGTACTCTCCGTTTCTGCTGTCATTTGTGTGTACTCTCCGTTTCTGCTGTCATTTGTGTGTACTGTCTGTTTCTGCAGTCATTTGTGTTTACACTCCGTTTCTGCTGTCATTTGTGTTTACACTCCGTTTCTGCTGTCATTTGTGTTTACTCTCCGTTTCTGCTGTCATTTGTGTTTACTCTCCGTTTCTGCTGTCATTTGTGTTTACTCTCCGTTTCTCCTGTCATTTGTGTGTACTCTCCCTGTCTCTCGTGTCATTTGTGTCTTTTCTCCGTTTCTGCTGTCATTTGTGTCTTCTCTCCGTTTCTGCTGTCATTTGTGTCTTCTCTCCGTTTCTGCTGTCATTTGTGTCTTCTCTCCGTTTCTCCTGTCATTTGTGTTTACTCTCCGTTTCTCCTGTCATTTGTGTTCACTCTCCGTTTCTCCTGTCATTTGTGTGTACTCTCCGTTTCTCCTGTCATTTGTGTGTACTCTCCGTTTCTCCTTTCATTCTTGTGTTCTCTCCGTTTCTCCTGTCATTCTTGTGTACTCTCCGTTTCTCTTTTCATTTGTGTGTACTCTCCGTGTCTCGTGTCTTTTGTGTGTACTCTCCGTGTCTCGGGTCATTTGTGTGTACTCTCCGTGTCTCGTGTCATTTGTGTCTTCTCTCCGTTTCTGCTGTCATTTGTGTCTTCTCTCCGTTTCTGCTGTCATTTGTGTCTTCTCTCCGTTTCTGCTGTCATTTGTGTCTTCTCTCCGTTTCTGCTGTCATTTGTGTCTTCTCTCCGTTTCTGCTGTCATTTGTGTCTTCTCTCGTTTTCTGCTGTCATTTGTGTCTTCTCTCCTATTTTGCTGTCATTTGTGTCTTCTCTCCGATTCTGCTGTCATTTGTGTTTTCTCTCCGTTTCTGCTGTCATTATTGTGTACTCTCCATTTCTGCTGTCATTTGTGTTTTCTCTCCGTTTCTGCTGTCATTTGTGTGTACTCTCCGTTACTGCTGTCATTTGTGTGTACTCTCCGTTTCTGCATTCATTTGTGTGTACTCTCCGTTTCTGCAGTCATTTGTGTGTACACTCCGTTTCTGCAGTCATGTGTGTGTACTCTCCGTTTCTGCTGTCATTTGTGTGTACTCTCCGTTTCTGCTGTCATTTGTGTGTACTCTCCGTTTCTGCAGTCTTTTGTGTGTACACTCCGTTTCTGCTGTCATTTGTGTTTACTCTCCGTTTCTGCTGTCATTTGTGTTCACTCTCCGTTTCTGCTGTCATTTGTGTTTACTCTCCGTTTCTCCTGTCATTTGTGTGTACTCTCCGTTTCTCCTGTCATTTGTGTGTACTCTCTGTGTCTCGTGTCATTTGTGTCTTCTCTCCGTTTCTGCTGTCATTTGTGTCTTCTCTCCGTTTTTGCTGTCATTTGTGTCTTCTCTCCGTTTCTGCTGTCATTTGTGTCTTCTCTCCGTTTCTGCTGTCATTTGTGTCTTCTCTCCGTTTCTGCTGTCATTTGTGTTTACTCTCCGTTTCTCCTGTCATTTGTGTTCACTCTCCGTTTCTCCTGTCATTTGTGTGTACTCTCCGTTTCTCCTGTCATTTTTGTGTACTCTCCGTTTCTCTTTTCATTCTTGTGTACTCTCCGTTTCTCCTGTCATTCTTGTGTACTCTCCGTTTCTCCTGTCATTCTTGTGTACTTTCCGTTCTCCTTTCATTCTTGTATACTCTCCGTTTCTCCTGTCATTCTTGTGTACTCTCCGTTTCTCTTTTCATTTGTGTGTACTCACTGTGTCTCGTGTCTTTTGTGTGTACTCTCCGTGTCTCGTGTCATTTGTGTCTTCTCTCCGTTTCTGCTGTCATTTGTGTCTTCTCTCCGTTTCTGCTGTCATTTGTGTCTTCTCTACGTTTCTGCTGTCATTTGTGTCTTCTCTCCGTTTCTGCTGTCATTTGTGTCTTCTCTCCGTTTCTGCTGTCATTTGTGTCTTCTCTACGTTTCTGCTGTAATTTGTGTCTTCTCCCCGTTTCTGCTGTCATTTGTGTCTTCTGTTTCTTCTCTCAGTTTTGTCTAATCTATTTCTTCTCTCTGTTGTGTCTACTCTATTTCTTCTCTCTGTTGTGTCTACTTTATTTCTTCTCTCTGTTGTGGCTATTCTATTTCTTCTCTCTGTTGTGACTACTCTCTCTTTCACTCAAATTTTACTCTGTTTTCTATATTATTTTCGACTACTGATTACCCGCATCATTTGTGTCTTACAGATTCCTCTGTCATTTTTGTATTGTACGTTTCCTGTGTCATGTTTGTTTCCTTTTTGGTACTTCTGATATTTTTCTCTAATATCGGCTTCCTCATGATATTTGTCTCTTCTGTGTATTTCCTCTGCCATGCTCGTCTCGTGTCTGTCTACTCTGCCACGCACGTCTCCTACCTCTCTAATCTTACACGTGTCTTTACTATCTGTTGTTTCTTGCGTCGTTGGCGGAAACTGTTTCTTCTGGCATTTTTGTCTATTCTGTCTCTTCTGGCATGCATGCCTCCTCTATCATTCGTTTGTGTCATTCCCTCTGTCATCTACTTATATGGTTTCATCTTTCATCCGCTTCTAGTGATACCTCTGTCATTTGTATCTAGGGCAGGCATATTAAACACAGTATATGGAAGTCTTACACTAATCACAGCTACTTGTAACTAATCTTTAAATATAAAATACTTACAACACAAGGTAGTACAAGTCAATCATTTTTATGTTGTCCCGATGATTGACATCGCTTTAGACAAATTATTCTCGATACATCATGTTGGAATGTCTGTGTAGATCCCACTTTGATCAGAGATGACAAAAGTTAATCTGGTTCTGTGAGATGTTTTGTGTCTTTCATAAGCGAAAATACCTGCTCACAGACATATGTGGGACTAAGTATCGCCATAATCCTTGTGGTAAACTTTCTGAATTTTTTTAATTTCTGAGTAAGGTACGAAAACGTTCTGTGTCCCCTTATTTCTAAATACTTTATCTTGAGTGTTGAATCAGTCTACATTTCCAGTAGTTCTATCTAAGGACTTTCCTCTGCCTGAGCAACACCAAAATTGAATGGTGCTGAGAATAATGCAAACCGAACTTCACAAGATGAAAATCCACAACATATTCGCTGAAATTTCTTTGACAAAAATTCCAGGTAATTACAGACTGTGTATTGGCATTTTTTTCAATTACTTGCATATAGGAAAATAAAACAAGGTTTCATTTGTAAACTGTGACTTCAATAAAGCTAAATTCGCAATGAAACACTTGATATCATCATGTAACTGAGTAATGAGCTTATTTTTACCTTGTAATTTCAAATTAAGGTCACTTCATTGGACAGTAATATCCACTGAAAAAGCTAGATCTTGGAGCTAGCTCTCATCTTTCAATTCATCTGTGCCTTCATCTCCAAAAACTTAATTTCGTGTCGCAATAAAAAAAAAATGTCGGTATCTTGTGAGATGAAGTCATCAAACTTCTGTGTAGAATAGGACATTTGTGAACTGATTATTCACGACTTCCAATAACTAGCTAAACTGACGGTGACGTAGAGAACGACTTTTGATATAGTTAACTGTTTTTGTACGATAAAACTCAACACATGATCTAATTTTAAAATCATAGAACATAAGATTTGTTGATGAATTATTCATTGAAATTCTTGAATGTTGAAACTGGATATATGTTTTCTAATTTTAATTTAATGTCTCCCAACCATATTTGCAGTACTATCAGTAGATAAACACACAAGTTTACTCAAATCAAGGCCATACTCATGGAGAAGCTGTTCAATTTGGTCAGAATGTCCTGGATTGCTGTAGTATCACGCATTGGAACCAGATCAATTAGTTCTTCATAAATTTGAAATTCATTGTCATATGCCCTGATGAAACAGCGACCTGTGCTATTCCAGTTATTTCAACAAACTCAAAACTTGATGATAAATTCTTCAACTGTTAACTCAAATCACCTATTTCATCAATCCGTTCAGCAACAGAGTTCCGGATTAATGAAATATCTTGAAATAAGTATGACTTCTCTGGACTTACAAGTTCAGCTGTTTTACAAGACGTCGCTTTATGAAATCTCCTTCACTGAATGATTTTCCACTGATGGCGATCATTTTACAGAGGTCAAAGCCGGCAGTAACAGAACTAACCCTGCCTTTCTGACTTTTTGTAAAGCAACCCTGTTGCTGTGTTAACTTAACCTTGAACGAATATCTCTTTCATATTTATCATATAATCGATGGTTTGTTTCATAATGTCTTTTCACATTATATGCTTTTTGCTTCGCAATGCAGTGGTTGCAAGTCGAACGGTTTATCTTTCCATTAACAGTGGTACAAAAGTACTGTAATTCCCACTTGAAACATACATACTTCTTCTGATAATTTTCTCTTCTTAAGAGATGGAGTCGAATTTGACATTTTTAAGGCAAAATATTTCAAAATTACGAACGTTTTCACTTTACATTTATTATTATTTAGTTGTCAAGGACGATTGCATGATTAAACGGAAGTTAAAAATAGTCGCCGACATTTGAAAATTAAATAAGAAACATTGAGATAGAATGAACAATCTAATCATACAATTTTGAAAAAAAATCTCACTGTTTTTAATATCAACATAGACAAAATAGTCGATATACCACAGCTATAGAACCCTTTGTGAGGGTCGGCAAGATGCATGCCGAAGGCCGTCTAGGGTTTCCACTATAATTTGTATCTACTGTGTGTCATTTATGTCTAAAGATTCCTGTCTACTCTACCGTCTGCCATCTGTGTCTAATTGTCACTCTGTCAGATGTGTCTAATTGTCACTCTGTCAGATGTGTCTAATTGTCACTCTGTCAACTGTGTCTAATGGTCCCTCTGACAAATGGGTCTCATGGTCCCTCTGTCAAATGTGTCTAATGCTCCATTTGTCAACTGAGTCTAATGTGCTCTCTGTCAAAGGTGTCTATTTCCTTTGTGATTTTGTCTAGAACTATCTTTCCTCTTATATTTGTGTGTACCCATTTACCTTCCTCATTTGCGACTACTACCATATTTTAACAGTCATTTTTGCCTACTGATTTAGTCTATATATCCTGTTTCCTCTATAGAAATAACAGTACGCACTAGTTAAATTCTTGTGATTTGTGTCCCTTGTTTATCCTTGTCATTTCTGTCAAATGTTTGTTACTTGTGTCATTTATGTGTAATGTTTGTTTTTTGTGTCATTTGTGTGTAATGTTGTTTTTTTGTGTCATTTGTGTGTAATGTTGGTTTTTGTGTCATTTGTGTCTAATGTTTGTTTATCCGCCATAATTGTGTTCTCTGTTTCTTCTGTCATTTGTCTGTTGTCCGCTTCTTCTCCCATTTGCGTGTACTCTCGCTTTCTCCTGAAATTTGCGTCTCCTCCCGGTTTCCACTGCAATTTGCATCTTCCCAATCTTTCTTCTATCATTGGCGTCTACTGTCTTTTTCTTCTATCATTTACGTATTCCCTCTTTTTCTTCTGTCATTTGTCGTCTTCCCTCTTTTTCTTCTGTCATTTGTCGTATTCCCTCTTTTTCTTCTGTCATTTGTCGTCTTCCCTCTTTTTCTTCTGTCATTTGTCGTCTTCCCTCTTTTTCTTCTGTCATTTGTCGTCTTCCCTCTTTTTCTTCTGTCATTTGTCGTTTTCCCTCTTTTTCTTCTGTCATTTGTCGTTTTCCCTCTTTTTCTTCTGTCATTTGTCGTCTTCCCTCTTTTTCTTCTGTCATTTGTCGTCTTCCCTCTTTTTCTTCTGTCATTTGGCGTTTTCCGTTTTTTTCTTCTGTCATTTGGCGTTTTCCCTTTTTTTTCTTCTGTCATTTGGCGATTTCCCTCTTCTGTCATTTGGCGTCTTCCCTCTTTTTCTTCTGTCATTTGTCGTCTTCCCTCTTTTTCTTCTGTCATTTGTCGTCTTCCCTCTTTTTCTTCTGTCATTTGGCGTTTTCCCTTTTTTTCTTCTGTCATTTGGCGATTTCCCTCTTCTGTCATTTGGCGTCTTCCCTCTTTTTCTTCTGTCATTTGGCGTCTTCTCTCTTTTTCTTCTGTCATTTGGCGTCTTCTCTCTTTTTCTTCTGTCATTTGGCGCCTTCCTTCTTTTTCTTCTGTCATTTTGTCGACCCTACTTCTTTTATATACGTCTACTCACTAAGTATTTTGTGTGTAATCTCTTCTATCACCTGTGTGTATTTATGTTTTCTTCTGTTATTTGTGACTAGACTCCTCTGCCAACTGTTTCTACTATATCCTCTGTCATTTGTATCTACAAGCATTTTTCTTTCATATTTGTCTCTACTCTCTTGTTTCTGCTGTCATTTGTCTCTTCTGCTTTATTTCTTCGGTTTTTTATAAATAGCCCTTTTTCATCTGTCATTTGTATTTAGTGCAATGCTTCAACTGTCCTTGGTGTCTTCGGTATTCTTTGTCATTTGTGTGTCCTCGTTTTCCTCCTTCATTTTTGTCTACTACCATATTTTCCTTCTACAGAATCTGCAATTATATTCTGATTCCTCTCAAAAAGGAACACGGCGCACTTGCGTTTCTTTCTTGAGATTTCTTCCTAATGTTGTTTGTTTCTTGAGATTTCTTCCTAATGTGTGTTTCTTGTGATTTGTGCCTCTTGATTTTCCTTGTCCTTTCTGTCAAATGTTGTCCTTGTGTCATTTATGTCTAAACTTTGTTACATGTGTCATTTGTGTTTAATGTTTGTTACTTGTGTCATTTTTGTATTCATCGTTTCTTCTGTCATTTGTGTTTACTCTTTTTTGTCAACTGTGGTTACTTTGTTTCTTCTATCATTTGTGGCTGCTATTAGTTTCCTCTAGTCCTTGTTTCTTCTCTCATTTTCTACACTTTCAACTGTTTTTCTTGTGATTTTGTTTTATATTTCTTTTTATTTCTCATGACTTTTCTTGTCATTTCTATCATGGATTTTTTCCTGTGCCATTTCTGTCAAAGGATTGTTTGCTGTCCAATGTTTGTTTCCTTTGTCATTACTGTCCAGTGTCTGTTTCCTGTGTCATTTCTGTCCAGTGTTTATTTCCTGTGTCATTTCTGTCCATTGTTTATTTCCTGTGTCATTTCTGTCCATTGTTTGCTTCCTGTGTCATTTCTGCCCAGTGTTTATTTCCTGTGTCATTTCTGTCCAGTGTTTATTTCCTGTGTCATTTCTGTCCATTGTTTGCTTCCTGTGTCATTTCTGTCCAGTGTTTATTTCCTGTGTCATTTCTGTCCAGTTTTTATTTCCTGTGTCATTTCTGTCCATTGTTTATTTCCTGTGTCATTTCTGTCCATTGTTTATTTCCTGTGTCATTTCTGTCCAGTGTTTATTTCCTGTGTCATTTCTGTCCATTGTTTATTTCCTGTGTCATTTCTGTCCAGTGTTTATTTCCTGTGTCATTTCCTCCCAGTGTTTATTTCCTGTGTCATTTCTGTCCAGTGTTTATTTCCTGTGTCATTTCTGTCCATTGTTTATTTCCTGTGTCATTTCTTTCCAGTGTTTATTTCCTGTGTCATTTCTGTCCAGTGTTTATTTCCTGTGTCATTTCTGTCCAGTGTTTATTTCCTGTGTCATTTCTGTCCAGTGTTTATTTTCTGTGTCATTTCTGCCCAGTGTTTATTTCCTGTGTCATTTCTGTCCAGTGTTTATTTCCTGTGTCATTTCTGCCCAGTGTTTATTTCCTGTGTCATTTCTGTCCATTGTTTATTTCCTGTGTCATTTCTGTCCATTGTTTATTTCCTGTGTCATTTCTGTCCAGTGTTTATTTCCTGTGTCATTTCTGTCCAGTGTTTATTTCCTGTGTCATTTCTGTCCAGTGTTTATTTCCTGTGTCATTTCTGCCCAGTGTTTATTTCCTGTGTCATTTCTGCCCAGTGTTTATTTCCTGTGTCATTTCTGTCCAGTGTTTATTTCCTGTGTCATTTCTGTCCAGTGTTTATTTCCTGTGTCATTTCTGTCCATTGTTTATTTCCTGTGTCATTTCTGTCCATTGTTTATTTCCTGTGTCATTTCTGTCCAGTGTTTATTTCCTGTGTCATTTCTGTCCAGTGTTTATTTCCTGTGTCATTTCTGTCCATTGTTTATTTCCTGTGTCATTTCTGTCCAGTGTTTATTTCCTGTGTCATTTCTGTCCAGTGTTTATTTCCTGTGTCATTTCTGTCCAGTGTTTATTTCCTGTGTCATTTCTGCCCAGTGTTTATTTCCTGTGTCATTTCTGTCCAGTGTTTATTTCCTGTGTCATTTCTGCCCAGTGTTTATTTCCTGTGTCATTTCTGTCCAGTGTTTATTTCCTGTGTCATTTCTGTCCAGTGTTTATTTCCTGTGTCATTTCTGTCCAGTGTTTATTTCCTGTGTCATTTCTGTCCAGTGTTTATTTCCTGTGTCATTTCTGGCCAGTGTTTATTTCCTGTGTCATTTCTGGCCAGTGTTTATTTCCTGTGTCATTTCTGCCCAGTGTTTATTTCCTGTGTCATTTCTGTCCATTGTTTATTTCCTGTGTCATTTCTGTCCATTGTTTATTTCCTGTGTCATTTCTGTCCAGTGTTTATTTCCTGTGTCATTTCTGTCCAGTGTTTATTTCCTGTGTCATTTCTGTCCAGTGTTTATTTCCTGTGTCATTTCTGCCCAGTGTTTATTTCCTGTGTCATTTCTGTCCAGTGTTTATTTCCTGTGTCATTTCTGTCCATTGTTTATTTCCTGTGTCATTTCTGTCCAGTGTTTATTTCCTGTGTCATTTCTGCCCAGTGTTTATTTCCTGTGTCATTTCTGCCTAGTGTTTATTTCCTGTGTCATTTCTGTCCAGTGTTTATTTCCTGTGTCATTTCTGTCCATTGTTTGCTTCCTGTGTCATTTCTGTCCAGTGTTTATTTCCTGTGTCATTTCCCTCCAGTGTTTATTTCCTGTGTCATTTCCGTCCAGTGTTTATTTCCTGTGTCATTTCTGTCCATTGTTTATTTCCTGTGTCATTTCTGTCCATTGTTTATTTCCTGTGTCATTTCTGTCCAGTGTTTATTTCCTGTGTCATTTCTGTCCAGTGTTTATTTCCTGTGTCATTTCTGTCCAGTGTTTATTTCCTGTGTCATTTCTGTCCAGTGTTTATTTCCTGTGTCATTTCTGCCCAGTGTTTATTTCCTGTGTCATTTCTGTCCAGTGTTTATTTCCTGTGTCATTTCTGTCCAGTGTTTATTTCCTGTGTCATTTCTGTCCATTGTTTGCTTCCTGTGTCATTTCTGTCCAGTGTTTATTTCCTGTGTCATTTCCCTCCAGTGTTTATTTCCTGTGTCATTTCTGTCCATTGTTTATTTCCTGTGTCATTTCTGTCCATTGTTTATTTCCTGTGTCATTTCTGTCCAGTGTTTATTTCCTGTGTCATTTCTGCCCAGTGTTTATTTCCTGTGTCATTTCTGTCCATTGTTTATTTCCTGTGTCATTTCTGTCCAGTGTTTATTTCCTGTGTCATTTCTGCCCAGTGTTTATTTCCTGTGTCATTTCTGTCCAGTGTTTATTTCCTGTGTCATTTCTGTCCAGTGTTTATTTCCTGTGTCATTTCTGTCCAGTGTTTATTTCCTGTGTCATTTCTGTCCAGTGTTTATTTCCTGTGTCATTTCTGTCCAGTGTTTATTTCCTGTGTCATTTCTGTCCATTGTTTGCTTCCTGTGTCATTTATTTCCAGTGTTTATTTCCTGTGTCATTTCTTTCCAGTGTTTATTTCCTGTGTCATTTCTTTCCAGTGTTTATTTCCTGTGTCATTTCTGTCCAGTGTTTATTTCCTGTGTCATTTCTGTCCATTGTTTATTTCCTGTGTCATTTCTGTCCATTGTTTATTTCCTGTGTCATTTCTGTCCAGTGTTTTTTTCCTGTGTCATTTCTGTCCAGTGTTTATTTCCTGTGTCATTTCTGTCCAGTGTTTATTTCCTGTGTCATTTCTGTCCATTGTTTGCTTCCTGTGTCGTTTCTGCCCAGTGTTTATTTCCTGTGTCGTTCCTGTCCAGTGTTTATTTCCTGTGTCGTTTCTGTCCAGTGTTTATTTCCTGTGTCGTTTCTGTCCAGTATTTGTTTCCTGTGTCGTTTCTGTCCAGTATTTGTTTCCTGTGTCGTTTCTGTCCCGTGTTTGTTTACTGTGTCGTTTCTGTTGTTTTTGTCATTTGTGTCTAAGCTGTTTCTCTCATTTGTGACTACACCCTTTTTTCTGTCATTTGTGTCATCTGACTGATTCTTCTATCATTTGTGTTTACTTTCTGTTTCTACTGTCATTTGATTCTATTCTTTGTTACTTCATTCGTTTGTGTCTACGTTCTGTTTCATCTGTCACATGTGTCTACTCTGTGTTTTGTGTCATTTGCATCGACTCTATTTCTTCTGTCAGT
The DNA here is from genome assembly GCA_964036315.1 of Acanthosepion esculentum. Classification (NCBI taxonomy): domain Eukaryota; kingdom Metazoa; phylum Mollusca; class Cephalopoda; order Sepiida; family Sepiidae; genus Acanthosepion; species Acanthosepion esculentum. Next base: position 49,445,078 of record OZ038475.1, read on the forward strand.
TTGTTTGTACTCTGTTCCTTCTATCATTTGTCTGCTCTTGTTTCTTTTATAAAATCGCGTCTACTGAATCCCATCTTTAGGATCTTCTGTTTACTCTGTCATTTGTGTCTTGTATGTTGTCAGTGGTATTTGTATCTCATCTTACCTATGATATTTTTCTCTTCTATCTGTTTCCCCTGATATTGTCACTCCTATCTTTTTTCTCTGACATATTTTTTTCGTAACTCTGTCATGTGTGTCTCCTAACTTTTTACTCAGTCAATTGTGTCTATTTCATTTGTGCCTAAATTATTTTCTGTCACTTCTGTTTAATATTTATTGTTTCTGCCATTTGTCTATTGTTTCATTTTAGTGTCTTCTCTCTGTTTCTTGGGTCATAAGTGTCTATTCTTTGTTTCTTTAGTCATTTGTGTTGATTCTGTTTCTGTCATTTATTTTTAGTTTGTTTATTTTGTCAGTTGTGTCTACTCTATTTATTCTGTAAATTGGGGCTACACTGTTTCTTCGGTCAGTTGTGGCTACACTGTTTCTTCTCTCATTTTTCTATTCTCTTTTATATATCATTTGCGCCTAGTGATTCCCTCATCATTTGCGCCTAGTGATTCCCTCATCATTTGCGCCTAGTGATTCCCTCATCATTTGCGCCTAGTGATTCCCTCATCATTTGCGCCTAGTGATTCCCTCATCATTTGCGCCTAGTGATTCCCTCATCATTTGCGTCTAGTGATTCCCTCATCATTTGCGTCTAGTGATTCCCTCATCATTTGCACCTAGTGATTCCCTCATTATTTGCACCTAGTGATTCCCTCATTATTTGCACCTAGTGATTCTCTCATCATTTGCGTCTAGTGATTCCTCATCATTTGCGCCTAGTGATTCCATCATCATTTGCCTCTAGTGATTCACTCATCATTTGCGTCTAGTGATTTCCTCATCATTTGCGCCTAGTGATTCCCTCATCATTTGCGCCTAGTGATTCCCTCATCATTTGCGCCTAGTGATTCCCTCATCATTTGCCTCTAGTGATTCCCCCAACTTTAGTGTCAAATGATTCCTTCACCATTTGTGATTACGGTTTCCTTTGTCATTTGTGTATTGTATGTTTTTTGTGACATTTTTTTCGATTTATTACGATATTAGTCTCTATCTATTTCCTCAAATATATGTGTCTCGTATCTGTCATATCTGACATATGTGTGTCTCGTATCTGTCTCGTCTGACATATGTGTGTCTCGTATCTGTCTCGTCTGACATATGTGTGTCTCGTATCTGTCTCGTCTGACGTGTGTGTGCCTGTCATCTGTCTCGTCTGACGTGTGTGTGCCTGTCGTCTGTCTCGTCTGACGTGTGTGTGCCTGTCGTCTGTCTCGTCTGACGTGTGTGTGCCTGTCGTCTGTCTCGTCTGACGTGTGTGTGCCTGTCGTCTGTCTCGTCTGACGTGTCTGTCATCTGTCTCGTCTGACGTGTGTGTGTCTGTCATCTGTCTCGTCTGACGTGTGTGTGTCTGTCATCTGTCTCGTCTGACGTGTGTGTGTCTGTCATCTGTCTCGTCTGACGTGTGTGTGTCTGTCATCTGTCTCGTCTGACGTGTGTGTGTCTGTCATCTGTCTCGTCTGACGTGTGTGTGTCTGTCATCTGTCTCGTCTGACGTGTGTGTGTCTGTCATCTGTCTCGTCTGACGTGTGTGTGTCTGTCATCTGTCTCGTCTGACGTGTGTGTGTCTGTCATCTGTCTCGTCTGACGTGTGTGTGTCTGTCATCTGTCTCGTCTGACATGTGTGAGTCTTGTATCTGTCTCGTATATGTGTGTTGAGTCTTTTTTTCTTGCGTTTTTGTGATAATTATGTTTCTTATGGCATTTGAGTTTACTCTGTCTCTTCTGACACATGTACCGCAGTCATTCGTGTCTACGCTTTCCTCCATATTATGCATCTACTGTTGTGTGTGCAATTTATCTCTACTGATTCCTCTCAGCTTTCTACAGTCAAGTAGACACAGTTGACAGGGGGTGTCAACTGTGTCTACTTGTGCTTCTGTCAAATGCGTCCGCTATTTCATCTGTCGTTTGTATTTATAACAATCTGTACTATGATATTTCTCTCTAGTAACTTGTCCCTTCTGTCATGTGTCTTCTGGATCTACTGCACTCTTACATATGTCATTTATGATTAGTGCAATGCTTCGTCTGTCATTTTTGTCTTCGGTATCCTTTGTCATTTGCGTTTCCTCGTTTTCCCCCATCATTTGCGTCTAGTACTATATCTTCTTTCATTTTTGTCTACTGATTTTGCAATCATATTCTGTTGCCTTTTAAGAAAGAAACATTACACACTAGAGTGTCTTTCTTGTGATTTGTGTTTAATGTGTGTTTCTTTCTTGTGATTTGTATCTAATGTTTGTCTGCGTCTTGTAATTTGTATCTAATGTTTGTTTCCTTCTTGTGATTTGTATCTAATATTTGATTTTCGTCATTTGTTTGTCCTCTCATTCTCCATCCATTCGTTTGTCCTCTCTTTCCCCTGTTATTTGTGTGTCCGCATTTTGCCCTGTAATTTGTGTACACTCTTTCTCCTGTAATGTGTGTGTACACTCTTTCTCCTGTAAGGTGTGTGTGTACTCTCTTTCTCCTATAAGGTGTGTGTACAGACTTTCTACTGCAAGTTGTGTGTACACGCTTTCTTCTGTAAGGTGTGTGTACACGCTTTCTCCTGTAAGGTGTGTGTACACTCTTTCTCCTGTAAGGTCTGTGTACACTCTTTCTCTTCTCTCATTTGTGTCGACTCTACGATCGTTTTTCCTGTCATTTTTGTGTACTTTCTATTTCGTCACTCGCTTTGCTTGTACTCTGTTTCTTCTGCCATTTGTGTCGACATTGCGCTTTTGTTATTTGTCTCTTCACTCTGATTCTGCTTTCATTTGTGTGTGCTCTATGTCTTGTTATTTGCGTCTACTCACTGTTTCTTCTGGCATTTGTCTGTACTCTCTGTTTTCTCTGTCAACCGTGTCTACTGTTTCCTCTCTCATTTGTATCTACAAACATTATTCCTCTGCGTTTTGTCTCTAATGACTTGTTTCTTCACTCTTTTGTCTCTTTTGCACTATTCGGCTTTTGTATATACTGCCCTGTTTCATCACTTATTTGTGTTTGTTGTCAATGCCTCGACTGTCATTTTTGTCTTCGGAATCCTTTGTCATGTGTGTGCCCTCGTTTTCCTCTTCGTTTGCGTCTACTACCATATTTTTGCAGTCATTTTTGTCTTCTGATTCTGCAATCGTATTTTGTTTCCTTTCAAAATAGAAACAGTACACAATAGAGTTCCTTCTTTTGATTTGTGTCTAATGTCTGTTTCTTTTTTTCGATTTGTGTCGCTTGTTTAGTCTTGTCATATCTGTCAAATGTTTGTTACATGTGTTATTTGTGTCTAATGTTTGTTAACTGTGCTATGTGTTCACCGTATCTTCTGTCATTTGTGTCGACACTGTTTCTGTTATTTGTGGCTACTCTCTATTTCTTCTTTCATTTTTCTACTCTTTCCTATGTTATTTTCTGCAGTTACAAAATCTTCTTTCTTCTTATTTTTGTTTAATATTTGTTTCTTTCTTTTGATTAATGTTTCAAGTGGTTCTTGTCATATATCTGTTGTCAACTCTGTCAAATATGTTTATTGTGTCATCTGTGTCTAATGTTCGTTTCTTGCGACATTTGTGTTTAATGTTTGTTTCTTGCCCTTTGTGTCTAATGCGTGTTTGTGTCATTTGTACGTACTCTCTTTATTCTGTCATTTCTGTCTACTCTCTTTTTCTTCTGTCATTTGCGCCAATTCCGTTACCTTTGTCATTTGTGTGTATTCTCTGTTTCTTTTGTCATTGGTTCCCAGTTTCTGTTACGTCTCTCATTTGTTTGTACCCTGTTTCTTCCATCATTCCTCTACTCTTCATTTCTCTCTCATTTACATCTTTTGTGTTGATTACCCCATCTTTAGTGTCTTCTGTTTCCTCTTTTTCTGTTTAATATTGTTGTTTCTGTCGTTTTTGTCTACTCTATTAGTTGTGTCATGTGTGCTTGCTCTCTGTTTCTTGTGCCATGTGTGTCTACACTCTGTTTCTTGTGTTATGTGTGTCTACTCTCTATTATTTCTATCATGTGTGTCTACTCTCAGTTTCTTGTGTCATGCGTGTCTACTCTGTTTCTTGTGCCATGTGTTTCTACTCTGAGTTTCTTGTGTCGTGTGTGTCTACTCTCTGTTTCTTGTGTCGTGTTTGTCTACTCTCAATTTCTTGTGTCATGTATGTCTACTCTCTTCCTTGTGTCATGTGTGTCTACTCTCTTCCTTGTGTCATGTGTGTCTACTCTCTTCCTTGTGTCATGTGTGTCTACTCTCTTCCTTGTGTCATGTGTGTCGATACTCCATTTCTTGTGTCATGTGTGTCGACTGTTTCTTGTGTAATTTGTGGCTACACTCTCTTTCTTTGTAAATTGATTGTACTCTTTTGTGTCTAATACACAGATTCCTCTGTCATGTTTGTCTACTGATTCTTCAGTTGTTTGTCTTCTCTCTCATTCGTTTGTACTGTTTCCTCTGTTATTTACTTATTCCGTTTCCTCAGTCATCTGATTCTAGTGCTACCTTTATCATTTGTGATTACAGTTTCTTCTCTGATTTGTATCTGCAGATTACTGTGTCATTTTTGTCTAGTGTTTCCTCCGTCGTTTGCGTCTAGTATTTCCTCCCTTGTTTACGTCTAGTGTTTACTCCCTTGTTTACGTCTAGTGTTTGCTCCCTTGTTTACGTCTAGTGTTTCCTCCCTCATTTGCGTGTTAATTTTTCCTACTTTATTTTCGTCTAAATCCACCATATTTAGTGCCTACTGTCTGTCACTCCTATCTATTACCTCTAGTATATGTTTCCCCGATATTTGTCATTAGTGTCTCTGTCCTCGGACTCGTTGGTCTCGTACCTGTCTCCCCTGACATGTGCGTCTCGTACCTCTCTCCCCTGACATGTGCGTCTTGTACCTCTCTCCCCTGACATGGTTGTCTCGTACCTCTCTCCCCTGACATGGTTGTCTCGTACCTCTCTCCCCTGACATGGTTGTCTCGTACATCTCTCCCCTGACATGTGCGTCTCGTACCTGCCTCCCCAGACATGTGCGTCTCGTACCTGCCTCCCCAGACATGTGCGTCTCGTACCTGCCTCCCCAGACATGTGCGTCTCGTACCTGCCTCCCCAGACATGTGCATCTCCTACCTGCCTCCTCTGACATGCGTATGTGCTTCCTAACTTTTCTCCGTCATCTGTGTATACTGTTTCATATAGGTATAATTCTTACGTCATTTGTGTTTAATATTTATTTCTATTTTCGTTTGTGTCTACTGTTTCATTCTTGTGCCATGTGGTAGCTGTCTTTTAATTGTGTCATGTGTGTCTACTCTCTGTTTCTTTGTAAATTGATTGTACTGTAAACTTTACCCACTAAAATCATGCTAGAGTCCTGTCTACTATTTGTGTTTCCTCTCTCATTCGTGTGAATCGTTCCCTCTGTCATCTATTTATTCGGTGTCCTCTTTCATTTGTATCAAATGATTTGTATATCATTTTATCTACTAATTCCTGTCAACTGTCTCTAATGTTGCCTCTATTTTTTATCAACTACCTTGTTTCCCTTATCATGGGTATCAACTAACATTTTTCCGTTATTATTTGCATCTACTCCATCATCCCCTCACCCATTCATTTGTTTCGACTGCACTTTTTCTTCTGAAATTGTTTCTTCCGCGCTGTTTCGTCTCTCATTTTTGTGCGTCGTCGGTTTCATTTGTCATTTCTATGTTTCCGGTTTACTCTTTCATTTCGGTTTCTGCATTTTCTCCTGTCATGCTTCTTTCTATTATCTTGTCTTCTGTGTCATTTTTGTTAACTGATTATTGTCATTTGTGTCTGGCGTGACTGCCATCATTTGTCTACTGTTTCCTCTGTCATTTGTGTCTACTGTTTGTTTTTTCTGTCATTTGTGTCTACTGTTTGTTTTTTCTGTCATTTGTGTCTACTGTTTTTCTGTCATTATTGTCTACTGTTTTTCTGTCATTTGAGTGTACTCATTTTCTTCAGTCATTTGAGTCTACTCAGTTTCTTCAGTCATTTGAGTCTACTCAGTTTCTTCAGTTATTTGAGTCTGCTCAGTTTCTTCTGTCATTTGTGTCTGCTCAGTTTCTTCTGTCATTTGTGTCTGCTCAGTTTCTTCTGTCATTTGTGTCTGCTCAGTTTCTTCTGTCATTGGTGTCTGCTCAGTTTCTTCTGTCATTGGTGTCTGCTCAGTTTCTTCAGTCATTGGTGTCTGCTCAGTTTCTTCAGTCATTGGTGTCTGCTCAGTTTCTTCAGTCATTGGTGTCTACTCAGTTTCTTCTGTCATTTGTGTCTGCTCAGTTTCTTCTGTCATTTGTGTCTGCTCAGTTTATTCTGTCATTTGTGTCTGTTCAGTTTCTTCAGTTATTTGAGTCTGTTCAGTTTCTTCTGTCATTTGTGTCTTTTCAGTTTCTTCTGTCATTGGTGTCTGCTCAGTTTCTTCTGTCATTTGTGTCTGCTCAGTTTCTTCAGTTATTTGAGTCTGTTCAGTTTCTTCAGTTATTTGAGTCTGTTCAGTTTCTTCTGTCATTTGAGTCTGTTCAGTTTCTTCTGTCATTTGAGTCTGTTCAGTTTCTTCTGTCATTTGTGTCTGTTCAGTTTCTTCTGTCATTTGTGTCTGTTCAGTTTCTTCTGTCATTGGTGTCTGCTCAGTTTCTTCTGTCATTGGTGTCTGCTCAGTTTCTTATGTCATTTATATCTTCTATATCCTATATCATTTCAACTATTACCATATTTCCCCTTTCATGTGCATCTACTACAATAAGCTTTCGTTATCATTTGAATCTCCAATCTTTTCCCAGTCTCTACTGCCTTGTTTCGCTTGTCATATATGTGTGTGTGTGTGTCTTCGGTTTCGCCTGTCATATGTGTGTGTGTCTTCGATTTCGCCTGTCATATGTGTATGTGTATTCGTTTTCACCTGTCATTTTTTGTGTTCCTCCATTTTTCTCCTGGCAACTTTCTGCATACTATCTTGTCTACCCTGTCATTTTTCTCTACTACTTCCAGACATTTGTTCCTAGTGATTCTACCATCATTTGTCTACTGTTTGTTTTTGTGTCATTTGTGTCTGCTTTTGTGTCATTGCTTACCAAATTCTTCCACAAATACCCCCATTCGCTTGATAATTCATCATCTAAACTGTTGTGAACTGTGTTGGCTCACATTTATATCTTCCAAACTGCTCGTACTGTTTTCTCTTTTAATGTGTTTCCTCTATTATTTGTATATTCTAAATTGTTTCCTTTCTCATTTCTCTCTTCTGAACCATTTTTGAGGATATGCGTGTCTTCTCAACTCTTTCTTATGTCATGCGTGTCTTCTTAACACTTTATTCTGTCATGCATGTCTTCTCAAACCTTTATTCTGTCACGCGTGTCTTCTCAACCCTTTATTCTGTCATGCGTGTCTTCTCAACACTTTCTTATGTCATGCGTTTTTTTTTAACTGTTGCTTCTGTCATGTGTCTCTTCTACGCGGTTTTGTCCAGTCATGTGAAGCGTTATGTCCTGCCATGTGTGTTTTCCCCACTGTTTTCTCCTGTTGTTTGAGTCATGTCAACTGTTTCTCGAGTCATTTGTGTCCTGTCAACTGTTTCTCGTGTCATTTGTGCCCTGTCAACAGTTTCTCGTGTTATTTGTGCCGTCAACTGTTTCTCGTGTCATTTGTGTTCTGTCAACTGTTTCTCGGGTCATTTGTGTCCTGTCAACTGTTTCTTGTGTCATTTGTGTCCTGTCAACTGTTTCTTGTGTCATTTGTGTCCTGTCAACTGTTTCTCGTGTCATTTGTGTCCTGTCAACTGTTTCTCGTGTCATTTATCCCCTGTCAATTGTTACTCGTGCCATTTTGCCTACTAAACATTTTCCTATGTCAAATTCATTTTCTAAAACGTTTCATTTGTGTCCTGAAAACCAATTCCTTTTTCATGTATTTCTACCCATAGATTATCTCTCGATTGACATCTAGACCGATTGCTTTGTCATCTATATATATACTCCAGTGATCATTTGTCATTTCTGCCTACTAAACTGTTGCATTTATTTTTACTTCTGAGTCGTTTCATTTGTTATTTGACATTGCCTAACCGATTTCTTTAACTTTTTGCTCTCTGCAAAATCATTTCCTTTTAATTTTAGTCTATGAAATCTTTTATTTTTGCATTTTGTTTCGTACTCTATTTTCTTTTTTCATGCGACGACTATCACATCGTATGCTTTTTTTCAATTTGCAATGCTAAATCATTTGCATTGTCATTTTGTCTACTGCGCTGATTCCTTTTCCACTCAATCCTTCTAAATTGTTTCCTTTGTCCTTTGCGACTACCATGCTATGTCTTTTGTTATTTTCGACTCGTACGTATTTTCTGTTGTTCATCTTTTCCATTTTGCATTTTCAAACACTAAAGCTTTTTATTAGCATTCGCTTACAGTAAATTGTTTCCATTTTCATTTCTGTGTACTAATTTGTTTCTATTGTAATTTGTGTCTTCTATATCTTCCCCCTGTTATTTGCGCCTGGTAAACAATTTCATTTAGAATTTTCTATCTACAATCTCGTTCTCTTCCTTATTTATTCTTTCTGAATGGATTACGTTTAAATGTCTGAGGCAGCTTTTCCTCAGACATCTCTGTCGAGAAAACCGTTCCCATTGTCATTTATGCTTACTAAATCATTCCCTTTGTTTTTTGTCTCTGTGTTAAAATACTCCTTCACATTAATGGGTATCTTTTAGAACAATTCATTTATCATTTCTACTAATCTTTTCTATTGCGATATTAGTCTTCTGAACTGTTTCTTTGTCATTTGTGACCTGTAAATCGATTCCGTTATCATGTATGTATAAATTGATTTCTGTCATTTGTTTAATCATGTGTGCCTTGCAAACTGTTTCCATTCTCATTGTTATCTACTAGAACCATTAGCTTGCCTGTTATGCCTAATAAGCTTTTCTCCTGTTGTTCGATCCAATTCATTTGTCCTTTCTTTCTACTAAACCCTGTGCACTGTAATTTTTGTCTAGTAAACCCTATCAGCTGTAATCTGTTTCGCAACCGGATCCTTTGCCAGGAGAGTTTCCTAAATCGTTTCCTTTGTCCCGTGTTTGGTATAAATCCATTTCTTTGGCACTTCTGACTGATATACTCTTTCCTGTCTTCTAATCCAAGTTTTTATTTCTCAGTAATAAAATTTACCAACTTTCATTTTTTCTAGGGAACTCTTTCCTCGGTTTTGTAAGTTTGCTAAAACGATTGCCATCTCATCTCTGTCTAAAAATATTTCCTCTGTCTTTCTGACTTACACACGGATTCCATTGTCATTTACGCCTACTAAACTATTTCTTGTGTCAGTTGTTTTGTAAAGCAATTCATTTATAGTTTGTTGATAAAACTCTTCTCTCTCATTTCCATCTTGGAACCATTTTTTGTTGTATTCTTTACCAAAAATTTTCTTTGTTGTTTTTCTACTTAAACGTTGTCTTTGCCAACTTATGTAACTTCTGACTGCTAAACTGCTTCATTTTCATTTCTCACATGTAATCCATAAACCGAACCCTTTGTCGGATATGTCTAATGAAACCTTGCTTTTGAATTTGTCAACTACACAATTCAATTGTGGTTTTCTGTTTTTTTTTCCCATTAAATTGCTTCTTTTCTTAATTGTTTCGCAAGAAGTTACCTTAGTTACTCTTTATCCAGTACATCTCATCCTTCATGAAATGGACGCCTGAATATCTTGTCATGTCATTACTCTCTAAGGCAATTTTTCCTATGTCCTGTGTGCCAAGAAAATCAATTTCTTTGTTATTTAACTATACAAAACTGTTACCTGTGTCTTGTGTGTAAAGGAAACTGCTGCCTCCGACTTGTGTGTCAACGAAACGGCTGCCACCGGCATGTGTCTCTACAAAACTGTTGCCAACGTCTTGTGTCTCTACAAAACTGTTGCCTCCGTCTTGTGTGTCTACAGAACTGTTGCCTCCATCTTGTGTGTCTACAAAACTGTTGCCTCCGTCTTGTGTGTTTACAAAACTGTTGCTTCCGTCATGTGTCTCTACAAAACTGTTACCTCCATCTAGTGTCTCTACAAAACTGCTACCTCCGTCTAGTGTCTCTACAAAACTGCTACCTCCGTCTAGTGTCTCTACAAAACTGTTACATCCGTCTAGTGTCTCTACAAAACTGTTGCTTCCGATTTGTGCCTCTTCAATACTGTTGCCTCCGTCTTGAGTCTCTACAAAACTGTTGCATCCTTCTAGTGTCTCTGCAAAACTGTTGCATCCTTCTAGTGTCTTTACAAAACTGTTGCCTCCGTCTTGTGTCACTGCAAAAGTGTAGCCACCGTAATGTGCCTCTACAAAACTGTTGCTTCCGTTTTGTGCCTCTGCAATACTGTTGCCTCGATCTTGTGTCTCTACAAAACCGTTTCCACCGTCTTGTAACTTTACAACTGTCTTGACTACATCTTGTGCATCTAGAAAACTGTAGCCTCCGTTTTGTGCCTCTGCAAAACTGTTGCCTCCGTTATGTACCTCTGAAAATCTATTTCGTCCGTTTTGTCTACAGAACTGTTGCCTCTGTCATGTGTGCCTACAGAACTGTTGCCTGTATCTTGTGTGCCTACAGAACTGTTGCCTCTGTCTTGTGTGCCTACAGAACTGTTGCCTCTGTCTTGTGTGCCTACAGAACTGTTGCCTCTGTCTTGTGTGCCTACAGAACTGTTGCCTCTGTCTTGTGTGCCTACAGAACTGTTGCCTCTGTCTTGTGTGCCTACAGAACTGTTGCCTCTGTCTTGTGTGTCTACATAACTGTTACCTCCGTCTTTTGTCTCTACAACACTGTTGCCTCTGTCTTCTGTGTCTACAGATCTGTTGCCTCTCTCTTGTGTTTCTACAGAACTGTGGCCTCCGTCTCGTGTGTCTACAGAACTGTTGCCTCCGTCTCGTGTGTCTACAGAACTGTTGCCTCCGTCTCGTGCGTCTACAGAAATGTTGCCTCCGTCTTGTGTGTCTACATAACTGTTGCCTCCGTCTTGTGTGTCTACATAACTGTTGCCTCCGTCTTGTGTGTCTACAGAACTGTCATTTTTGTCTACAAAAACTTTGCCTCCGTCCTTTTTTTCCTACAAAAACTTTGCCTCCCTCTTGTGTGTCTACAAAACTATTGCCTCCGTCGTGTGTGTCTACAAAACTGTTGCCTTCGTCTTTTGTGTCTACAAAGTGTTTCCTCCGTCTTGTGTGTCTACAGAACTGTTGCCTCCGTCTGGTGTGTCTACAGATCTGTTGCGTCCGTTTTGTGTGTTTACAGAACTGTGGCCTTGTCTTGTGTTTCTACAAAACAGTTGCCTCCGTCTTGTACCTCTTAAAAAATGTTTCCTACGTTTTGTGCCTCTGCAAAACTGTTGCCTCCGTTTTGTACCTTTGAAAATCTATTTCGTCCCTTTTGTCTACAGAACAGTTGCCTCTGTCTTGTGTGACTACAGAACTGTTAACCTCCGTCTTGTGTGTCTACAAACCTGTTGCCACCGTCTTGTGTGTCTACAAACCTTTTGCCACCGTCTTGTGTGTCTACAAACCTGTTGCCTCCGTCTTGTGTGTCTACAAACTTGTTGAATCTCTCTTGAGTGTCTAAAGAACTGTTGCCTCCGACATTTGTGTCTACAAATCTGTTGCCTTCGTCTTGTCTCTAAAAACCCTTGCCTCCCTCTTGTATCTATAAAACTGTTGCCTCCGTCTGGTGTCTCTACAAAACTGTTGCCTCCGTCTGGTGTCTCTACAAAACTGTTGCCTCCGTCTGGTGTCTCTACAAAACTGTTGCCTCCGTCTGGTGTCTCTACAAAACTGTTGCCTCCGTCTTGTCTCTCTACAAAACTGTTACCCCAGTCTAGTGTCTCTACAAAACTGTTGCCTCCGTCTTGTGTCTCTACAAAACTGTTGCCTCCGTCATGCGTCTCTAAAAAACTGTTACCCCAGTCTAGTGTCTCTACAAAACTTTTACCTCCGTCTTGTGTCTCTGCAAAACTGTTGCCTCCTTCTAGTTTCTTTACAAAACTGTTACCTCCGTCTTGTGTCACTACAAAACTGTAACCTCCGTTCTGTTCCTCTGCAATACTGTTGCCTCGATATTGTGTCTCTACAAAACCGTTGCCACCGTATTTTATCTTTATAAAACTGTTGCCTCCGTTTTGTTCCTCTACAAAACTGTTGCTTCCATTCTGTTCCTCTGCAATACTGTTGCCTCGATATTGTGTCTCTACAAAACCGTTGCCACCGTATTTTATCTTTATAAAACTGTTGCCTCCGTTTTGTTCCTCTACAAAACTGTTGCTTCCGTTCTGTTCCTCTGCAATACTGTTGCCTCGATATTGTGTCTCTACAAAACCGTTGCCACCGTATATTATCTTTACAAAACTGTTGCCTCCGTTTTGTGCCTCTACAAAACTGTTGCCTTCGTTTTGTACCTCTGAAAATCTATTTCGTCCGTTTTGTCTATAGCACTGTTGCCTCCTTCTTGTGTGTCTACAGAACTGTTGCCTCCGTCTTGTATGTCTACAAATCTGTTTCCTCCTTCTTGTGTGTCTACAAAACTGTTGCTTCTGTCTTGTGTGTCTGCAGAACTTTTGCCTCCTTCATTTGTGTCTGCAAACCGTTGCCTCCGTCTTGTGTGTCTACAAAACTGTTGCCTCCGTCTTTTTGTCTCTACAAAACAGTTGCCTCCGTCTTTTGTCTCTACAAAACTGTTGCCTCCATCTTGTGTCTCTACAAAATTGTTGCCTCCGTCTTGTGTGTCTACAAAACTATTGCCTTCGCCTTGTCTCTAAAATCCCTTGCCTCGGTCTTGTGTCTCTACAAAAATGTTGCCTCCATTTTGTGCCTCTACAAAACTGTTGCCTCCATTTTGTGCCTCTGCAATATTGTTGCCTCGGTCTTGTGTCTCTACAAAACTGTTGCTTCCGTCTTGTATCTTTACAAAACTGTTGCCTCCGTCTTGTGCCTCTAAAAAATGTAGCCTCCCTTTTGTGCCTCTGCAAAACTGTTGCCTCCGTTTTGTACCTCTGCAAATCTATTTCGTCCGTTTGGTCTACAGAACAGTTGCCTCTGTCGTGTGTGTCTACAGAACTGTTACCTCCGTCTTGTGTGTCTACAAAACTGTTGCCTCCGTCTTGTGTGTCTACAAAATTGTTGCCTCCGTATTGTGTGTCTACAAAACTGTTGCCTCTGTCTTGCATGTCTACAGAACTGTTGCCTCCGTCTTTTGTGTCTCCAAAACGAAACTGTTGCCTTCGTCTGGTCTCTAAAAACCCTTCCCTCCATCTTGTGTCTATAAAACTGTTGCCTCCGTCTTGTGTCTTTACAAAACTGTTGCCTCCGTTTTGTACCTCTGCAAATCTATTTCGTCCGTTTTGTCTACCGAACTGTTGCCTCTGTCTTGTGTGTCTACAGGACTGTTGCCTCCGTTTTGTGTGTCTACAAAACTGTTGCCTCTGTCTTGTGTGTCTGCAGAACTGTTGCCTCCGTCTTTTGTGTCTACAAAACTGTTGCCTCCGTCTTTTGTGTCTACAAAACTGTTGCCTCCGTCTTTTGTGTCTACGAAACTGTTGCCTTCCTTTTGTGTCTCTAAAAACCCTTGCCTCCGTCTTGTGTCTCTACAAAACTGTTGCCTCTGTCTTGTATATCTAAAAAAAACATTTCCTTTTTCTGTGTCTACAAAAATTTCGCTTTGTCGCACGAGAATTTCAAACCGGTTCTTCTGTTCTTTCTACTTTCTTGTTGGTTGAGTCTACCCTTTACTCTGTATTTTATGTCTTCTCACACGTTTATCTCTTATTTGTGTCTTCTTAACCATATTCCCGATATCATTTCTGTCTACTAAACTTTTTGTAATTTTTCTTTTCTAAACTGTTTACTTTGTCAGTTTGTACCTTGAAAACCTACTTTGTCATTTTGTCTACAAAATCTCTTTATCTATTCTGTCTAGAAAAAACTATTTGCTTTGTAATTAGTGAATTCTCAGGCGAAGGCCTTGTCATTTCTATCTGCTAAATTGTTTCCACCGTTGTTATATATTGTAAACTGATTTCTTTGTCAATCCTCTCTAGTTAACTCTTCCCGCTGCCATTCCTCTCTAATAAACCGTTGCCCAAGTTATCCGTAACTTTTAACCCAATTTCCTTTGCCATGTGAGTTTTAAACTATTCCTTTATTATTTTTCCTTCTAAAACATTCTAAATCATTGTTCTCAATCGATACATCGTTGACGCTTCGATGAAAGATTTGTCGTTCTTATTTGTATCCATTAAACTGTGTTCTATATCATTTGCGTGGTCTAAACGGATTCTTTTGTCAATTTCATCTTTTTTAATAATTTCTTCACAAGCAACTTAATAAAGTCTCTAGGATTCAAGGGTTTACTGAGTGTTATAAAATATAAGGAAAATCTACTATTAAGGAAAGAGGACAAGAAAAGAACAAATTTAAGAAATTAGAAAATAACTGTTTACGCTCTATTTACATTATTCGAACTATTGTCCTCATCTTCGTCGCCATGTTTATGACAACTTTTAGGCCGTGTGCCCTTCGACAAAGCCTCGTCTGGTGATCCTCTCTGTCAGGCAGAGAGTTTGACCAGCCCAGCTGGAGACGAATCTCCACTACATACCAACATACAGTATTTACGACTGTATTTATGTGAATGGTGACATGCCGATTAACGTCTGCAGGTATTCTACGACAATAACTAAACTGATTCTTTTGTCAATATTGTGTACTCTTGTGCCGAATATACCGTGGCCTTTGTCATTTGTCTTACCTAAACCGCTATTTATTTCAATACTATTTACTACATGTTAATTTGTCTACTAAACTGTGTCCTTTATCATTTGCGTTGTCTAAACGGATCATTTGTCAATAATTTATACTTGTATTTCTCGTATGTTTTGTGTCTGCTAAACATTGACCTTTGCTATTTGTGATGCTTGAATCGATTCCTTTGTCATTACGCGCTGAAATATTCTTACTGACATTTGTTTCTAACAAACAAAATGGTTTGTCATTTTTCTTCTACTAAACTGTTTCATCTATCATGTCTGTCTTCCAAACTGTTTCGTTTCTCATTTGCGTCTACTAAACTGATTCTTCTGTTATTTCTGATTATTAAACTGTTTCCTTTGTCATATGTATCGAGTAAATTAACACTCCTCTGATTTTATATCTTCGAAACTTTTCTCTTACTTTCTTTTCTCAATATTTTGTCTTCATTGTCTACTAAAACCTGATCTTTCCTATTTCAACTATACAGTTTCCTTTGTAATTCCAGTTACATAAACTCTTTTATTTGTCAATGTGTTCCTTAAATCGTTTCTATGACTTTTTGTTTTGTAAACTGATTTCTTTATCCTTTCTGTCTAATCAAAGCACTTCTTTGTTTTGTTGGCTCAACTGTTTCCTTTCAATGAATTCGTCTGCTAAATATTTCTGTGTTTCTGTCTATTTACCCATTTTTTCTGATATTTAATCTATTAAACCGTTTCATTTGTAATGTCCTTCTACTAAACATGATCCTCTTGGCTTCCATGTTTTCTAATTCATTTCTGCATACATTCGACATTGTTAAACTGCTTTCTTTGGATTTTCTGTATACTCACCATTTTCTTTTGACATTTCTGTTTGGTTCAATCCGTGTGTACTTTGTGTCTCTGAAGCGTTGATTTTTACTTTTGTCTTCTGCTGACTCCCTCATTGTTTCTTTTGTCATTTTTTGATATTAAACACATTCTATTTTCTTTTTGGCTACTAAAATTTAACGTTTATCTCTGTGTTGTATATAAGGTTTCCTTTGACATTCATAACGAATATCCTTTATTTATACATTTCCTTTGTCATTTGTGTCAACCACGCCGGTTCCTTTCTGAGTTTACGCTACTCAACCGATTCTGTGTTCTCTCTTTATACTGGAATGTTACATTGTTATTTGTGCCTTTTAAACCATTTCATTAATGTGTGTCTTTTAAAACATATCCTTTCTAATGTGTGTCTACTAATCCTGTTCCTTTATAATTTCTGTCACCTTAACGTTTTATTTCTCACTATTTTTTTAACTCTTTCTCATTTGTCTCTACTCATCAATTGTCTGTGTCGATTATGTTTATTAAATCGTTTCATTTGTTATTCCCGAATACTGGAATGTTTTCTTTCGTATTTTAAACCGTTTTCTTTTTCGTTTATGTTATATAAACTGTTTCTGTTGTTATTTTTTTGTACTCGGACAATCTTTCTTTTCTGTCAACAGTGCCGTTTCCCTTTTCATTTCGGTCTTCTAAATCGTCTTCTGTGTCACTTGTGTCTGCCCAATCAATCCCTTTGTCGTTTGGTCTTCTGAAGCGCTTCTCTTTTGTAATTTCCCTTAGAAAACGCTTTATTTGACTCATACGTCGTTTTCTGTGTCATTCGTGATGACTAAATTGTTTCCGATGTCATGTTTACTCCTTCCCTTTGTCTTGTCTATCTACTAAATGTTTTCTTTTGTAAATTATGTCTAATAATTTCGTTTTCATTTAGTCTTCTACACTTTCATCTTTTTCGTGTGACCCCGACACACTTTTTTCTGTCAGTATTAAATCTTTTATTTTAGTGTCTCCTAAATTATAAGATTTCTCATTTGTGTCTGCTGTAAAGATTCCTTTAACATACACCGCTGCATTTGTCATTCCTGACTACCAAGTCCGTTTCCTTTGTTATTTATGACACAGACGCTTTTTATTGTTCATCTCCAGCTACAGCACCATTTTATTTGTCAGTTTTACTACTATGTATTCTCCTTTATACTTCTTACTACAACCTTTCTTTTGCCGCCTGTGACTGTTATAAAGATTCCTACGTGTTCCTATTGTACCCATTGTTCTTGTTATTAATTATCATCGATTTTACGCGTATTTGTGCTTAGAGTTTATCCTTAGACGATTATCATTTTTTCTCACAAATTGTCCTGGTTTCACGTGTCTTATTCTTGTGTTTTCTATAGCTTTTGTTTCGTGTTCTTTTCAAGGAACGTATGATATTTTAATGTATACAAATATATTTTTAACATCGGATTATTATCTGACATTGTCATTTTGTGTCATCCTTTATTAAACTGCCATATGAGACATTTATAAACTTAAATAGGCTTTTATCCCATATCGAGGAGGAAACCTAACTAAAAAAGTTATCATTTCAGCGGGGCTGAGAAATGTCAACCATTTTAAACACATTTCTTTTGTTTCAGGTTTGTTTTTCTTTTGTTTTTTGGATTGAAATGAATGTAGTTATTTTTTAAAATCTAAGTCGGGTGACATTTAAATAAGCAGGAACACCTAGCTCAATGTTGTTCTGGTCCCTTTAATCATCGGGTAATTACAGTGTTAATGATAACAATGAATACATTTTCAATATCACCATAAAGTATTTCCCTAATTATATATGAGTCAGAAGAAATTGTCTTAGCGTTTTAATGTGAATTTCAAAGACAATATTTATGTAGATACATCCAATCATATAGGTGTCATATTGTTCTAAGTTTTGCTATTTTTGAAACAGTATGGTTCTATCCTCCCAATACATGTCATAATTCTGGATATGAACTGACTAAAGAATGTTTTACATTGCTGCAGAGATGTTCTTCATCTGAAAAGAATTCTCTAGGTATCAATATGACAGATAATTGGAAGGTCTTTGGCCAGGTGAATACAGTGCGTGAAGTATTGTACCTCAGCTAAACTTTACAAAAATTCTACATCTTCAAAGAGGCGTGAGAATTGGTATTCTCCTAATAGATGACAAAGCTTCCGATTGACGCTTAATTCAACGTCTGATCTTGGGGAAGTTACTAGTAATACACAATAAACTACAATCCCAACCTCTATACTGTCATATTCTCCGAAGTCAGACCGGCGCTTTGACATCCTCTGGATATTTTGCGCTCTGTATATTTGTAAACAATGCACCTTCCATCACCTGTTATCTTACATTTCATAAATGCGTTATTTCTGTTGTCTTTGAGTTGCAGTGAATCAACGATGACAGTGCTATCCATTAATGTTTCCGTTAATTTGTGAGGCACCTGAACGTTCTTTAGTGATGTGTGCACTATCTCTGAGATGTCACATGTTGAGGGTTCAGGATTATTTCAAATCAGATTTTTTTATTTGGTCATCATCAAAGACTGTTCGCCGGCTAGAACTTTCTTACATGTAACATGAAAATTTTCACTTGTGAACCTGACTAACAAATTAGTAACAGTTCACTTAGATACGTCACCAACTCTATAAATAACACGCGTTTTGGAGTGTTTGTACTGGGTTTCCATTTACGGATAGCAAAGAATTTACTTACGAAAAAGATTCACACATTCCTAAATATTCACTTTGAAGAGAAACATATTTAATATGTTCAGTATATAGAAGAATTTTAGAGAAAGACGCGGTTTAATGTCACCGTTCAGATTGTGTATAGGTCATAAATTTCGATCAGATGTGAACGGCACCTATTTCAAAACGCTACCAAAATTTGATGAACATTATATAATTAGAAAATTCACAATCTTCTAAATGTAGACACATTTTGGCTTTAGAGATGATAAAAACTGGTACTAGAAATTGTTTGTAATTCTGCTATATTAGGCTAAATTATTTTAGCATTACCATTTATGCTAGTGTCTTGTGGTTGGATCGAAATTGAAATTTCAATGTAGATTATTGCAATATAATTTATTTTTATTGTCGAGAATACACCATGGTTAGAATTTTAATGTTTCTGCAAATATTTACAGGAGACGCCCACATTTATAGCATTTTACGTAGTACAATAAATGTTGGGGATATATAAAAATGGTGTGAAAAAAAGATGTTAAAAGGTGTATCTCGTCTACATTCTAAGATATGCTGAAAAACACCGCGTGTTATATTTTTGTTATGTCACAAATTAACGGATGCTTATTTCATTGGCACACACACACACACACACACACACACACACACGTGTGTGTGTGTGTGTTGTGCTATTATCGGGTATTTTCGTTCATGCAAATGTTTCATGCAAATAACTGTACCCAAAATGTCCGCTACCTCGTCTCTTTTATAGCTTTCCTCATTTAGAAGATCGTCGATTCTTTTATATCATTTGTAATTTGTTTCACTGTTTTATGCGCATTTTGTTGCATTTATCATTTCGATTTGTATTTTTCTCTTGTTTATATTAGTGGTCATCGAGCATATTGATTTAATAGTAAGAGATTTTTTTTATACTAT
>OZ038475.1:49469479-49471979 GCA_964036315.1 Acanthosepion esculentum
TAGCGCTTAAAAAGTGTTTTCTTTGTATTATTTCTCCCAAACTCTGTTCTAACACACATTTACTCAAATTCATCAAGTATTTTTCGTGCTACTTTCCTTGATCCGTCTTCTTCTGATTCTCTCCTGTGAGTTTTAGATTTTCCAAGCCATTCTTCAAAATTATGTTTCCCAGAAATTGTATCTCCATCTTCCTGGTGTTATGTATAAGATTTCATTTGTTTCAATTTCCTCTAAATCCTTGTCGTTCATGTTCGTTTTATGGTATCCTCAGCATCTTTCTGTAGAACTACATTTCTGTTGCTTCAAATCTCTTCATCGTTGAGGAGATTGTCCAGCATTTACTGTCATACAAGAGGACAGATATCCCGTAGCATTTCAGTGCTCTTTTCTTATTTTTTGACGAAATGTGTCTCATAATATTCTGCTTAGTTTGTGCAATGCATCTTTGGTCATCCCTATGCCTTTTCAGATTTCAGTGTCACACATTCCGTCCTCTGCCAGAACACTTCTCAAAAGAAAAAAATCTCGAGGTCTTAGATCCGAAAATGGGTGCAACAAATGAAGCCGATGTTTGACTTTGGTTCGGCAATTGTAATTTCCGCACCTCTCACAGTTGCATTAGACACACATTTATATAGAGATTACTGACTTAGATTGAATGTATATTGTACACACGTTTCTTTTACTTGTCAAATCTTTCCGTTTACTCTCCAAACTGTTTTGATTATTGGCTTATGATCCTTTGTTTACGATGTGACTTTAGTTTCTGAGTGTTGTTTACTCCATAAGCTTTTCATCCATCGTTGTTTGTCTTATTTAATCTATTGTTTACTGCCCAACATTGTTTCCAGCTCTACATTAGTACTGTATTTTGTTTATTTTGTATAATGTTAACCTTATCGCCTCACTTCTCTTATTTTTTTCTTCTGTATACCCTTCATTACATTTTCACTGTTTTCTTAATCTTTGTTCTTATATATTATCCTTTCAGTTTATCAGCCTTTGTTTTATTTTCATTCTGTACCTTTCCACACCAGTGATCCTTATTCATTATCGTTCCTTCTTTACGTTCTTCGTCCATTAATCTTTCCCTCTTATCTACGTTTCTTTGCTAGCGTCACTATTTTATGTCTGACTCACATTTACGTTCCAGCTGCTTTGTAGTTTCCTGTTCTATCTTTTTTTTTCTGTTTTTAGACTTTATTCTCTGTTATTTTATATCCTGTTCCGTTTTTTGTCTATAAGGTGTAACTATTATTTTGATCTATTCCTCGTGTCCAATGTCTATATGTTATTCTGATTTTTGCAATTATATTTACTCTCTACTTAAAATATCTCCTCTGACGTAATTACATTAGATTATCCATTCTATTTTCTTTTTTCCATTTTCTTTTAATAACATGGTTTCGTACATGTTGCACATGTAATAGACAGTTCATTCTTACATTTCTGTTGTCGGCTTATAGCAATATCACTGAAACACCAGTCCTCGTATGATCACCGAAGTTAAGCAACGTTCAGTCTCGTCGGTACCTTGATGGGCAGGCTTAGGTACACAAGGTGCTGTAAGCACGGATGTGCTGCTAGTGTAATGGATTGTGGTTTGTAATGGAAAATCAGAGAGCACGTTCACATTTCTGTCAGTTTTTGTTATATTCACGTATGCGTAAATACCATTGGGAAAGATAATAATCCACATTTGCTTCCCTCAGCTATGGATTAACTAATAGAGCTTCTATCAGTAAATCACTATCTACTAAATAAGGTTTGCACACAGAAAATATTTTCTGATTTTACATAACCTACATACGTCTGATGAGCCGTAAAATAGAATTAATCAATACATTGCTATTTTCATCTTCATACCTTTCATAATGTGTTCAGTATTGGATTATATTACTATTTTATGTCCGCCACTCATCCATATATTACTTGTTGAATATTGTTAACTTGTGAATTAGTTTTCTTGTTTCTATTTGTTTTCAATTCTTGGAAATTACCGTCCGTTTTCAATTCTAAATATTACATGGCTAAGATGGATAGGTAGGTAATTTACTGATTTCCTCTGTTTCATCTGCTTTCAAAATATCCCTTGTGTGTGTCAGATTTTCCAAACCTTTTTCACTCATTATGTATCCTAAAATATTTCCGCTATCATTTTCTCTTTCTATTTACAAGTCACTTTTTTTTCCCTTTTTCCACAAGATATCTTTATCGATTGCTTGGTCCATCAATGGTATTCTCAGTATATTTCAGTGGTTCGAAGTAATATTATTTTTTCTTATTCTCCAATGTTTACACTTTAAGGTTTTCCTATGGTTAGACTTCTTTTTAAAAGCATTTATTTAAAAATGATGAATGGTTATATGCAATTATGAACATAAATCCTCAGACACTCAGAAATGTTAACCTAATACATTTAGATAGTGTTAGTGATCAATGCCTGAAACTTTGTCTAATCAACCCAGTTTCGTTATTAATTGGCTTTATGTATAAGTTA
>OZ038475.1:49476979-49619479 GCA_964036315.1 Acanthosepion esculentum
TCAAGATTTCTAATTTTAACAGTCGAAATATAATCCTTGAAAATGGCTAAATGTATAGCCGAAAGCGCTCGGATAAAAAGAACATTCGGACAGTTTTTATATAATTTATCATCTGAAAAGAAAACTATTATTAGATCGCACGAGAAATTATATAAAAAAATTAAATAAAAGCACCTTGTCAGTCGTTTTTAATGAAATGTGCATCTCTCTCTCTCTCTCTCTCTCTCTCTCTCTCTCTATATATATATATATATATATATATATATATATATATATATATTCTGCTATTTATTTTAATACCTCCTTATTTTACGACTTCCTTTCTTTTCTTTTTTTAAAGTATTCCTACTTTGTATCGTTATCTATTTTGGAGTTTTCCATTGTTTGCATGTCAACCATGTTAGTTATCCTACCTTATAGCCTGTAACTCGTATGGCAATTAATGTCCAGTGCTGGTGTTTATGCAAATCTCCTCATACTTTATTTGTCTTTTGCATGTGTTGCCTACCTTTTTTCCATGTTTCTTTTTGTAGACTCGCATATTGTTTGCATCTATCATATATTGTTAATCTTTACAGGCATTTGTGTGTAGAGATTTATGTCTACTAAGCACGTCGTATTGTGTGTCCGTCCTATCTTGTTAATATATAATTAGACTGGCGAGTTCAGTTGCTGTTTTTCTATTTTTTTCTCTCTATTACTTACTATGATATTTTACTAACTTTTTTTATGCATATTGTATATGATTGTCTCCATTCAACATTAACACATTAAATGTTGTTACAGGATCCGTCATTAGAAATTTAGGCAGAAAATTCAATACCAGAAATTCCCGTCATCCGCACTTAATGGATTAATAATTAGTTATTGTTATTTCTGTGCCAATTTGTTATATACAAAATCGATGCTCAAATATTTCTGCAGCTTAATGTGGACGCTCACTTAGCTGTGCGACATTCTCACAATCTTCAGGCAGTACTATGGGCAAGATACTCAATCCCGTGTTTAGGTGACCTTTATGTCGAAAATATTGTTGCTTTTCAGCGTCTTACAAAGGCGTTAATGTGTTTAATTCTTAATCTGATACTTTTAATTAAAAGTTATATCTTAGAGGTTACAGATGCCTGGAGAGACACCCTGTTTTAAAAGAATGAGAAGCAGATCTACCGAGCTATGAGAATAATTCTAAAGAAAATGGGCCCTCCGGCTGCATTAGTATCTGCACGGTCTGTGATCGAGCGGATTAAATGACGTTTTATCATATGGTGGTTTCCTTTATAAAGAGGGAGTTAGGTGCGAACTATTCTAGAGGTAAAATTTTATTCCTTAAAATTCTCGAATGGACAGACTGGAAAATGTAATTCATAATGTTTATAAAATAGGACACACACACACACACACACACACACACACACACACACACACATATATATATATATATATATATATATATATATATATATAAAATGTGTGTGTGTGTCAAGGTAATATTAAATGTATTATTATAATATTTCTTTTCCTACGCGAACGATGTCTTCACTTGGATAAGCCTTTAGTACTGTGGGCAGAAATACTATTCATTTTATGTTTAGCATTGAGCACTATATAAAACGGTTTGTTTTCTCTATATATATATATTTTAATTTTGGTTGGTGACTTTTCCTCGGGAATATTATATATATATATATATATATATATATATATATATATATATATATATATGGGAAAATGGTCATTTTATACCTACCTCAGTAAGTTCAAGATATTACAAGGTTAGTTGATGGCTGCACACCATGAAAACACACCGAAAGAGTACTGCGAAAACAGAAATTCCTTAAATTCTCAATTATTTGGAAAAAATCAGTGGCATATATATATATATATATATATATATATATATATATGGTTAGCGGCTTTGATTGAGGAATTGTAGAGCGAATTCCAGTCGAATCCATTACAATCTCTTTCCTGCTAATACCCTTGAGAAATGTATGAATCCTGCTATGGGTAAATACCGGGACACACTTGGTCCTGTAGCCTTGGTTGGCAACTGGTCTAGGAGACGGAAAACTCTGAATTCAAAACCAGCAGACGGTCGTTTGTTGACCTTGTGGTACTTAGTGCACTAAATCTCTGTATACAGCCCTTCAAGAAATGTGGATGATTCTGTCAAATTCTTCGCCACTATAATCAGATCTCATATCCTGTTATCGGTGTGTCGGTTCCTAAGAACTGATCTGCTTGACCCTCATACGTCGAAGAATCGTCAGGGTGCTCTCAATATATTTCTTATATAAGAATTATATATATTATTAAACATTAATAAAATATCTTTGTCATTTTGTTTCCATCCTTTGTCTATACCTATCGTATATTTTTAATATTTAGTGCCGTTCGCGTATGTGTTTGCATTACCCTTTTAATTTTTCTTCTATTGTACATAGACTTTACTTACCTTAGACTTTGAGATTGGATTCAGAACTTCAAGTACACTTGGAAAGTTATGGAGGCGTACGTTTTCGACCAACATTGTGGTTAATAGTATTATTGACTGGGCTCTTTTTATTTTGTTTCAACAAATCGAAGAAAAGGGAAAATCTGAATTAAAAACTGTCTGTATACCGGGACTATACAGCTATGACTCTAAATGCCTAATTGCTACAAAGGACAAAATGATACCGGTTAACATGGTAATTACGTGGCGTAATACATCTCAGTGGGGGTTTGCATTACCTACTTGCATATATTAAATGATTATTTTTAATTCGGCGTTATTTATTATTACTTAAATGTTATATTTTAGCGGATATCCATGTTTATGTAGACGCACTGTTTTTTTTAACAGTGTAAATTTCATTTACAGGCCTGTACATTCAGGAATCTTAAAGAAAGTACGGAAAAGTTATGAATCAATCTCTTTTTCCCCAGTTGTGTAATAGGAAGTTCTCTTTTAATGGATATCAATGCTTAAGTAGATGCTCCGTTTTTGGGGGGATTTTTTTTAATCAATGTATATTCCATTTACGAGCCTGTGAATTCAGAAATCTTAATAATGAACAATGTGCCGTCGGACACGTTTTTAAATTGCGAAGGAGAACACAGATTCGAAACATTTTTTGGTGTCCGATAAAAAGACATATCGTAATTTGTATGCTATATATAATGTGTACTGTGTTTGTCATTTACACATTGTTTATCTGTACTGTAATTGTTGACATTCATCCGAAATAATCATTAAATAAAGAACTTTTCCTTTTCCCAGGTGCGTCATTTTTTTCTTGGTTGATGAACATCAAAATAAAAAGTGATGAATTTAATACTGAAGAAAATATTCAAAACCTAACACAATCTTGAAGGAATAACAGACTAGCATATCTTAGGATCGGAGCTTGCTATATAATATAGCAAATCTTAAACCACATAGCCATTAAAGATATGTTATGTAGGTTGGCTGTTTCTTCCTTTATTTTTATTTGCTCGAGGCAGTGTTAATCACTCGTGCTTTTTACTTGCTCTGTCGTCGAAGTTTATTGTTTATCTCTGCCAAAAGTCCCTTTTTATATAATATTATTGTATATACTCTCAGTTACCAATGTTAATCGTTTGTTTTTCATTGTCCTTTATTTGATTTCGTATCTATCAATGTATGCCAGACCCCTTCATTCAATTTGTTAAAAGCTTTCTTTCAGTAATTTCATCGCATTTATTATTAAATATTATCTTAGAAATTCTTTGTGTATTTTTATTACATTTCTCGTCATAACTAATGTTCATTATGTAATATTTCCATTACCTACTGTTTTTATCTTCCATCTTTTTATCTTTTGTTTCCTCGTGATTCTTACGCGTGTGTATCTATCTTTCACTACGTATGTCCATAATACATTGTTACTCTTCATTGTGTTGTATTTACGTTTTGGTGTGTCCATCAGGCTACATTTTCTGAGGTTCTTTTACTTTTTGGTATATTATGTGCGTCCATTATGAATGGTTAATCTTCAATGACATGTGCATTGACAACTATTTCTCCGTGTCTCAAATCTACTTAAATCAATAATGACAATTGTGGGTGTACTTGTATTAACGTCTATTTTCTGCATCCAACCCGACTTTGTACTCCTCTTCGTGTAGTGTTCAATTTAGGATTCGTGATTATTTTCCGTGCCCATCAATGTGTACTTATGCTATATACAGGACGAGTCTGTGGTGCAAAATGTATAGAAGTAACGAATCAGAACCGAGATCAAATTCCAGTCGAGTTCATTGCGCTTAATCACGCTCAAATAACCTTAGAAAAAAGTATGACACAATCCCTGGTTGCCCAACTATGAGTTCGTACTGAGGAGTTTATCTGAAAATAATTATCTCAAAAGAAATTTCTATTGTAGTATTCAATCGCGAAAATTATTTTTTTACAATCCCAAAAATATTTCTACTTCAGATAAGCAATAAATGGTTGATAGCCCGTAAAAAAATCAAATTAATGAAAAATACTTATCTATATAATGTGTCAAACTTACATAATTGTCTTAAGACGGTTTCATCATATTTACGTATTATTAGTTATCTAGACTTTATGAATGAAAGCGTACTACTAGATTGTCGACAAGCGCTCATCTTTTTACATTTGAAATGCCAAGATTAAAACTTAAGTTCTATGCTAACAGTGTCTTCCTTCGTACTTCTCACTTGTGGAACTCCCTTTTGGATTCCTTTTAACGAAGCAACAAAGAAAGAAAAATTAAATGCTGCCTCAGTTGTTATCTTCAGATATAATTCCTGTTTTTTATCGTACTTAATGATTTTTTTTCTCAAATTCCCTTGCACTCAGTAGCTCCGTGCATCTTAGTGGCTTTATTTTCAAACTTCGTGTTAAATATATATATATATATATATATATATATATATATATATATATATATTAAATAAAGACAGACCACTTTAAGGTTACATATAATAAATTATTTCACCATACCCCTTTTAAAGGGCAGCGGATCATCAGATTTTATTTTCAAAGGTTGAAACGAAAAATGAAAAGAAATTTACACATTTATGACGGGCAGTAATAAGTAAATTAACGAAGTGAGGAAGTGAAGGGGGTAGAGAGACATGATTGAGTTAGATGTAACATTTCTATTCTTTCAAATTTAAATTTTTAGAGGAAATCCAGACTTTGACACATTAAATCTGTTAACGGAAGTTATATATTGATATGGGAGGGGATAGGACAAAAAGCATAAAGAGAAAGAGAGAAAGAAGTTGTGCTAAAGTGTCATTAACTTTCTTTGGAATGGACGCTGTTGTTTTGCTTTACTTTGAGAGTTCATAAATATTATAATGTTTGATATAAGTTTGAATGTTTAAACAGTCTAAGGAATTTAATTATATGTTACTTAAAGTTTTGTTTTTTTTAACTTTATTACAAAAATTTTGGGGATTTAATATGAAATAGTCGATTAGAAAAATATTCATAGAATTTACAATAAAACATTAAAATTTTATTTTCAAATATAAGCTTACTTGTAGTTGTAATTGATTATTAAGGTGATATCTCTATCAGTTTGAATTTTATTCATGAGTTCAATTAGCGACTATTTTTAGATTGGTAATTTCTATTAAAATTTAGTTTTAAGTTAATATGGAGTGATATTTGAAGGTAATATTAGAGATCTTGCTCTATCATATATTGTAAACACATCCATGTAAATTTCATATACATACGTTCTTTTACATCTGCAGTCACTCATACAGGTACACATGTACCGATATACATGGGTCATTTCATGTATTAATACCTACATATATCTTTTTAAATGTTTCCGCATACTTACACACATATATATATAGGTGTGTTCTTAGAATTCCCTAAAAGAACCTCTCTAAAGAAATTTAATTTAAATGAATTACCCTTCAATAATCATTATTAATGATAAAATATTTAGATTTTTGATAATTGAATACTAAAGTCATTACCTAATATTTTTTTAGAGAGTTTTTTTTAGGGAATTCTATGGACACACCTATATATATATATATGTGTGTAAGTATGCGGAAACATTTAAAAAGATATATGTAGGTATTAATACATGAAATGACCCATGTATATCGGTACATGTGTACCTGTATGAGTGACTGCAGATGTAAAAGAACGCATGTATATGAAATTAACAGATAATGTCTTATAACTATGAAGGTGGCATAACTACCACTTAAAGCTGAAATGCCACATATAAACTTTGATGTGAACGAAAGTTCACCAGAAATTTTAAGCAAAAAAAATATATTGCGCCTTTTAAAATATAGTAAAGTCAGTTTCTTTCGTACCTTTTTCTGTTTTGGGGCTTGGTTTCAACTCCTAGTCATATATATTGTATGTGTTGATTTCAGACTGTTAGGACATTGTTATTGATTTTTAAAATCTTTGTCTATATTTAACTTTATAGTGTGTCCATCATATATTGCTAATCTTTTACCATACTTTTATTTGCATTTACACATATTTGTTTCCGTTTTATGTTCTTAATACTTAATGACATTTTGCGTATATTTGTGGATGTACATCTGTTTTGTCCGTGTATCATAAATTGTTAATATTTTCTTACCTTCGTTCTTCTGTTCATCTACGTGATGTGTGCCCATTATATACTAAAACCTATAATTATCTGTGAAATTATATTAATGTTTATTTGAGTATGTTCAGCGCACTTTATTCATTTTTAATGAGGTGGCCTGCTCCTATTTACCTATAGTGTATGTTTCCCTTATACGCTGGTAAATTTTTGTCTCGGTTGTTTGTATGTGCGAGTGATTATTTTCAATGTCTGTTACGTCTGTGGCTTATCTTAATAGTAATTATTAACCTTCCGCCGCTTTAATCATCGCCATATTTTTATTTCCCACGAGGTCATTATCTTATATTTTATCTGTCTCATAAAGACAAATATACTTTCGAATGAATAGCGATAATTTAAGTACGAATAAAATATATTAAAATACAGAACGTTATTTTATTCATAATCATTTCATTGCAAGCAAGGCGATGAAGCCACTAAGACTCAAGTTGCTACTAAGACTGAAATTAACAGTGAAAAACTGAGTAGAGAGAGAGGCCAATAAATCATTTGTGTTCAAAGGAGACAGAAGATGGGAAATTTTGTTGCATTTAAATTTTTGAACATCATAATTGATAGAAAGAATTACAATCCAGAAGAGAAATACACAAGCGATAAGTACGAGAGAAGAATTTATTCGTATAAAACTTGAGGTTATATCCAGCAAAGACACGAGTGAATGGTTAGACTTAACTGCCAATATAGTACTATACTTACATTAAAAGAAAAAGCCATTTAAAAATCGCTATGATAGTATTTATTAAAAAGACCCAAGGAACTACGTTATGGCTGTTGAAAAGCTATTGGAACGAGATATCAGGTCAGAACTGATAACAATGCAGATTCTTGTTTTCTCTTGTCAAAAATCTCTGTAGAAATAGCAGAATAAACATACCAGAATTGGCAACAATATTCTATGCCCGGTGTAATGGTAAACGTAAAAACCTGTAAGACACATTCTGGCGAGAAGAATAGTCTAGGATGATACAGTGGACCAAATTTGCTAGCAACAGACTAAGCATCTGATTCGATATACACTTACCATATCAGTGAATAAAAAAAAATATTGTATATTGTACAACCAGAGATTGCTATATCACGTAGTAAATTATATATCATTTAGCCATTAAAGTTATTAAGGTAAATTATATTGGAGGCTTATATTTGTTTTTCACGATTGTGTTCCATTCTGTATAATCTCCAATATTTGTATGTTTCGTGCCGTTTTTTTATCGTTTTTTTTTTTTTGCTTTGTTGTCTGTGTTTACAATTTGTGCTCAGCGTTCCCTGCCAGTATTATAATTCGTGATTCATTTGTTTTGTATTCTCTTTGTCTGCCATCGCATTTACGTTTATTGAGTTTGTTCAACATATTTATTAATATTTAGTAAGAAGCCTACCAGCAAATATGCAACGTATTAAAAATATGAAAATCACATTCGAAATACTTTTTAATTCAACATCATTTAATTCGTCAGCGCATTTTGTAAAACTGTAGTTGACACTCCCATCTGTTGATATTCAAGGCAGAATAACGCAATGAGTTTCCGGCTCCTTTTGCACCGGTGGTGTTGAGGTTTCACGGTCTTCCTTCTCAGAAGTTCCTCCGCCCAAGATATTGACTTCTGAGACGCAACACCTACGCCCGGACTGGCGACTGACTGATAGCCGCTTGACAATAGTCAGTTTGTGTAGAAGCGTTCTTCTTTACCGTTCAGGAAGCAATTCAGACTACCCCTACACAATTTAGCCGGCAGGTCGATGCCGTTGGCCGGAATGCAGGCGACGCAGTTCCCATACGACTTCTTGGACGCATGTTTGAGGGTTGGATGTATTCCGTAGACCAGTACATTTGCGCGTCACAATTCACCTCAATAAAGCTGGATCGACCGTTTGCTGCAAAGTTACTACCACTGACGATGCAGTCATACAGACTATTTGTAAAATTGTTATGAACTAATTTTCTAGATAAGATAAAGAAACTTGAAAAGTGAGATGTCGTTCAACAAATGGATGCTGGGAATATCAAGGAATTAATACACAGACAAGATGTGCGTATGGCGAAAAAGAGAAATATATCTACAATCGATAAAAACCAATGAAATTTCTGGGGTACATAACGAGTAGATGGGTCTAGATTATTTGACGCTTAGAAGGTTTATGTGAGCACCAGGTGGAAACGTCGAGTTATCTACGTAATGCGCCTGATTGTAATGAAGGTAGTACAGGGTCAACGAGCGATAAAAATCCAAAATTTACTTCTAAATACCAGGTCCTTTTAGGACGTGGGCGACTGTGGCTCTACACAATATTCTGTCATTTGTCATCAAATTTGTCTTTTTTTCTTTTTCTTCAAAAATGTCCTATTCTGCCAAAAATTTACACAAGCTCGTTATCTAGTTTATTCACTTCTGTCCTTCAAAATGTTTCGTGGGCGCCAAATTTTCAAAATCATCTTTCCTCATTCTGTCGGGGGAATTTCAACTGGGTCTTTCTGATTCTAAGGATAAGTCACATTTTTGTTTCAATTTTCCTATATCTTCGTCGTTGATCATATTTTCTCAGTATCCTTCTGTAGAACCATGTTTCTGTTACCTTGTGTCTCTTCTTCATCTGTGCGGAGCTTGTCTGACATCCACGGCCATATCTGCGGAGCGTTATTACATAACAGTCCAGCACTCTTATAGCAATAAAAAACAGGAAGTTCTGGTGATATATTATCGCTTTCCTCGTGTAACGACACAGCATAAGACGAAGAATTTGTGAGAATGCAGTACTCATACACGGATAAATATTTGTGATGTATGTGTTGTGGCGATTGTAGCTAATGTTCACTGTGACAGTCTATCGTATATTTTAATCTACGCAGGTTATTTTTTGTGGATGCAAACGCGAGAGAACGAAAAAATGAATGTAGTTATGTAAATGTATGTAAGTTATGTACGTTTTGTTTCTTATGAAAACATATGTTCCCAAAATATATCGGTTTAATTAATTTGAGTGAATACTGTCCTTGTGTAATGATTAAAAGATAATGCTGATATATACGAAATAAGTATTTATATAGCACAATATAATAATGCAGAAGATTTAATGCAAGTGAAGGTTGTCGTTTCAAGAGTTCATATGTAAAAGTTCTGGTGTATGCGAGTGATAGAACCAGAGAAAGAGTCCGATAATAAGTAAATAATAATAAATATACATAGATACATACATATGTGTGTGTGTCCAATTGTAGTAGCCCCCGCTTTTCCATATGATGAAGGAACGTTTGTTTGCTTTCAGTGTAGCAAAAAACAATTTCACCCTCTAAGGTCGCCATCTGATCGGGCAAATATCGTATGTTGCCTCTGGGTATGTTACGAGGTGTGTAGCGTCGGAGAATGGACAAAATTAATTTATTGATTCTGATTTTGGTTGATTTTCCATTTGGTTATATACACGTCTATAGATATGCTCTGAAAAGTATGCACTGCTTTACAATGACTCACGGTCTATATTCTTGTTGTGAAATATTCTGACTGGTTGGTCGGACTATGGCTTTGTTTACTTTTGATTTTTATTATCCCTCTATTTTTAGAGAGGAATAAATGTTAGCCTTCTTGTTATTATTTATTTTTATTTATTTCTCTATCACTAAATATATATACCGGATAAAAACCATCGCTTTATTCATTGTATTTTATTTTTATTTCTCGCAATATTTCATATTTTTCCCTCGGAATTTGAGGTATACTTAAAATTAAATGGTGGGTAATTTAATAAAATTTACTTTAGAAAATATAATTGAAAACAATTTACTGAAGCAGGAACACAAATCAAAAAATTACCATATCGTATAACCGGAACTTGCTATGTCAGCTAACAATGTATAGATTAGCGTTTGAAGTAGTTAAGATTTGTTATGTTGGGTGTACATTTTTTTATTTTCTTTTATTCCATATTCTGTCCTCATTGTGTATATCTGGGTTCTTTTCCAGTCTTAATGCCTTAATACGTTTTAGAGTCTGCTCGCTGTGTAATAATGAGCGCCTTTTCTTCATATACTGTGGTCATTGTATTGTTTTTCTTTTGTTTTGTTTTTTTGTTTTTGTTTTGCATATATTCCATTATTCTGTGCATCGAGAATTTCTGCCACATCTGGCCTGGTGCTACTGCTACTTATCTTGATAGAATCTAAAGAAGAATTTGTAACGTCATTGTTCCTATTCTTACTTCCATCTCTTTGTCGCTGCTATAACATAACTTCCCTGTACCTTTTCTGCAGATTTTTTTTTCACGGTAATTTTTCTGGGGAGATTTCTTCTTGCTTCCTCGACTTCACGATTTTAAGCACAGTGTAGATTGGCTGCTATATCTCATACTTCAGTTGACATAATGGCTAGATATAACCGTAATATCTATTTTTTCCTGGACTTCACACTTATGGAACTCTCTTCCGGTTTCTTGCTCTCCACTCAACTACAAACTTCAGCATTTTAAACGCATCTTCAATCATCCACCTTGACAGCCGTTCCTTTATTACTCCCTCTTTTTTGTTAATCTCAGTAGTACCTTACGCCATAGTGGCATTTTTCTCCTTGCCTGGTTCGAAATAATAATTATATATATACACACACACATACACACATATATATATATATATATATATATATATATATATATATATATATATATATATATGAGAGAGAGAGAGAGAGCCGGTGTTAATAAAACAGTGTTCGATGTAATACAAAAGACCTATTAAGAATATATTAATAAATATACGTATTATACCCAAACAAGAGCAAGACTCGCAGTTTCATGCACAGCGCAGTCTGCAGGTGTTGAATGTAGTCTCTACTCAGCACCTGAAGATTGCGCTGTACATGATACTCCGTGTCGAGTTAGAGATGAGGGATAGTATGTAGGATTGACTGGATTCTATAGCCTTGGATGCCAACTGGTCTAGGAGAAGGACAACTCTGAATCCCAAACCTGCGGAAGGTCCTTTGGGGATCTTGGGACACGTAGTGCATCAGGTCTCTGTATTCGGATCTTCAAAAAGTGTGGATGGTTCTGCACAAAGCCTTTACCACTATAATCAAATCTCATGTGCTGCTGTCGGTCTCTCTGTTCTGCGTGACCCTCGTACATCGAATCGATGGGAGAATCGAGTATATATATATATATATATATATATATATATATATATATATATATATATTAGATATATGATTGCATATGTATGTGTATATTTGGCACTAATATTATCTCTCTCTCTCTCTCCATATATATATATATATATATATATATATATATATATATATAGCATAATGGGAAGCCACGTATACTTTCTTGATATGTATATAATATGAAGAAAACAACTGAAAAATTGCAAATTAAAAAAAAATTGAATGTTTTTTGTGAAAGTATATTTTTTTATATATATATTTGATATTTCAGATCTGCCCCGATCTTTCGTCAGAAATACAGTTATTTAATTTATTTCTGACGAAAGATCGGGGCAGTTCTGAAATATCAAATATATATATATATATATATATATATATATATATATATATATATAAAATCATCTTTCATGTAATTTATTGACAGCATGTTTTCATCAATATAATGTCTAAATATTATTACATATTTTTGTTCAGTTCTTTACGCATTCACTTGGTTTTCATCGTCATCATCATATACTCATAATATATTTGATTATTTTTTTCATTTAATTTTTCATTGCTTTATACTCTCTACCGTAGATTGTTTATCTTTACTGTATTGATATCCATATTGATATTCGTCATCATGTACCTTTTTTTCTCGAGTTCATCAAATTACTCTTTCTCCCTTCTGTAGAGTATAATTTGCTCCAAAATAAATAACGTTAATTTCAACACTTTAATCATGTTAAACTTTTATTTATTTATTTTTCTTTCAAATATTATTTATTTCTATTTTTTATCACGTGTTTTTTCTGTATTTATTTCGTGTTTTCTGTCTGTCTATCCTTCTATCTGTTATGTTCTTTATTATGCTCCTCAATTCTTTGTATCTTGCCTTCTGCTCTTGTTACATTTGACTTTATTGTTTATCTATATTTTTTGTCCTGTTTTATTCTTTATATCTCTATAATTTTGTTTTCTCTTTATATCTAGTTTTCATTATGCGTCCATTGTCTTTTCTTCACATTAATTGTCAACACCGATCGTTCAGTTTGCTAACAGTTTACTTTCATTAATATCATTTGTATCTATTATTAAATATTTGTTTTTTTGTCGTCATCGCCAGTTTTACTTCTGTAATATTTTGGCTTAATTTTGTGTTCATATGAAAATGTTTCCATTGTCTTTTAAATTTGTTTCTCCTTGATAACTGATTTGCGTGTTTGTCGTTGTATTAATTGTCTATCGTATATTATTATGCCTTATGTGTGTTTGTATTTAGTTTTGTTTGTTGTCCATTATGATATCGGTGATTGTGCATTTACGTGTGCTGTGTATATACATCATACTTTGATATTCATTACTCTTATTTGTGTTCGACCTTCTATTTAACATCATAATTTCATACGTCATACTATGCTAATCTTTAGTGGCCATTGTGTTTCTGTCTATATCCCTGCGTTTGTTATACACAGCGAATGTTTCCTACCTATTGCTCTATGTCTTCCTGCCGCTTATGTCTCACCATCGGTGTTTGTTTATCGTTACATCTGCTAAATGTGTACTAAATATAAAACTGATCTTCAAGAAAATGGGACGCTTTGTATATGTGAATGGTATATTTTACAATACTAGCAAACGTTTGCGTTCTTCCAGTATATCGGTGGGCATTTGTGTCTGTGTACACACTTAAATTCTTTTGTGTCTCTGGCTCATAATTTGCAAACCAACTTTTAGTGGACTTTATGCGTCCATATAGTGTGAACTTTATATATTGTCTCTTGCGATTTTTAATATATAATTAGTGTTTACTGCCGTTATGTGTTGTTCAAACTTCGTTGGTATCTTTCGTGTTCATGGACATTAGTGTCTATTTAACGCTACCAGTAACATTTGTGTTCACGTAGTTGTATTTATCGCAAACCTTACCGATACCACTCGTGTTCTTATTTATCGAGTGTCTACAGTCAATAGCATAGGTTATCTGTCGTTGTGTCTATATTGTGAAAATTACCCATATTTTTGCTCGCGGATGTTGAGTGTCTTCGAAATCTTACGGAAAGCATTTGGGTTGACGGTCTATCAACTTTTGGTGTTCATAACAGTTACGTGTATTTAAATTCTTACCGAAATCATTTCTGTTCACAGTCGTTGTGTGTTTGTAAAACCATACCGATATGGTTTGTTCCCACAGGTTTTGTGTGTTTATAAAAGCGTGTCGTTATCTATTTTTCAGGCCTTTGTGTGTCTATTAAACATTGCCGATCTCTTTTGTGTTCTCGGCCGTTGCGTGTCTTTAAAACCTCACTGACACCATTTGTAGTTACGGCCTTTGTGCGCCTTTATACCTTGCCGATATCTTTGATATTTCTGGCTGCTGTTTGTCTAACATCTCGCCGATACTACTTGTGTTCACAGCTAGAGAGTAGCTATAAACCTTACCGGTAACATTTATGTTCTCGCATTTCTATATCCTCTCAAACCTTACCGAGAGTATTTGTCTTCACGGCCATTGGGTGTCTTCAAAACTTTACCAATAACATTTGCGTTCACGCCAGTTCTGTTTACCTCACGTTTTACCGATATCTTTTGAGTCTGTCGTGTTTAGTTGATTCTCCCCATTTATCTACATTTTTTATCTCTCGCGATATTTCATACTTTTATCTCTGAATTTGAGGTGTACTTAAAATTAAATGGTGGGAAATTTAATAAAATTTACTTTAGAAAATATAATTGAAAGCGATTTACTCAAGCAGGAATACAAATCGAAAAATTACCGTATCTTATAACCGGAACTGGCTATGTCAGCTAACAAAGTATAAATTAGCGTTTGAAGTAGTTGTGATTTGTTATGTTGGCTGTATATTTTCACAATTTTTTATTCGTGGAATTTAATCCAACTTACAATTAGTTCTTTAGTGTAGGCCAAATTCACATGTTTAATTGATTAAATACTCCGACAAGGTGGATCATTTGCGGTTAAGACAGAAATTCGATGACGAATTTAATTGTTCTCTGTAGCTAATGGATTATTATTTAGTGACCATTATGTCTGCGTCAGTCTCTTTTATAGTTATATTGTAATTATCAAATATTTGTAACCTTTGTCGAAATTACATGTGACTCAAAATTCAGTTCTTACTTGTATCTCTACCAGTCAGCTGTCTTATGTGTAAGTCTCTGTATCTCACTGTATTTGATAAACTGTTTGTGCTTTTATATGTTAGGTTATTTACTATATTCAGTGTACATTATTAATCTTTCGTACGTTGGTGTTATCGTATTTTCGTATTGTGTATGTGCCTCTCATATTCAAGTAAATGTGTAACATTTGTGTACGTACGCACGCACACACACACACGCCTAATATTTAATGAAGCTTGCGACATTTAATTTTTTTTTCTCTATTTTTGTGTTCATTATCTATTTAAAATTTTTTCAGAGAACTTAATTGGTGTGTTTGTATTTGCATCAATTTTGTGTGTCCATTTCACGTTATTAACCCATCAACTCCGACGGCGACTTCCGTCATTAAGAGTTTTAGTATAAATTGGCAATCCCGGAAATTACCATCAACCGCAATTATTGGATTAATATTTAGTGACCGTAATTTCTCTTTCCCTCTCTCTTTAAATGGACATTGGCTCTCTCTGTTAATATCTTGTAAAATATATGCTTGTTTTGACATGTATGTATGTACCCGTCCTTCATTGGTAATCGTTACAAATGCATTGTTACGCATGGTATTTGTGTCCGTTGTCTGTGTTCGTTTTTTGTTGTTAATCCTTACTGATAGTCGTGTATGTTATTTGATTTACATATATATTATATCGTACACTGTTAACACATGCTGACCTTTGTTTATGAATCTGTATTCATTTATCTAGTGTGTGACATTTATAAATTAACCTTTAATATTTTGCGAGTTTACTTTCTCCTCTGTAATCTATGTCCTGCGTATTTGATAAAGCTGTGTTTGCATTTAGATATGGTGCATGTTTTCATTGTGATATTGGGTTTTGAGTTGTATTTTCTTTTCATTTTATATTGTGCCTCTCTATGAGCTATTAGGTAAATTAACTGTTTTTGTTAACTCGCCATTACCGTAATCCGTGTAAACTTTTTAATTCTGACTTGTTTTTGATCTTACTTATTCTTTATTTATATTATTTGTTCTCGGACTATCATCTTCACCTTTATTGTTGTCCACACAGTATGTCGGTAGTTGTGTTGCAGAACCCTCAACAGATGCGAATCTATCCGTTTAGCTGTAAGGGAATTTCAAACTGACCAATTTATCTATGGCGTACGCTGTTTTCTTTCCGCTGATCATGTCTAGGGATATCTCGCTTCGATTTTACTTCTTTTCATTTTTTTTTTTCGACTCAGGTACTGCTCACCCTGTTTCTACTGATCTCAAGCCTACAATAAGAGATGCAGGGACTGAACTCGCCATCACCATATTCTGGAAACGACGCTTTAGTCCACTAGGCTATTATCAGACAAAAAACATTTTTTCTGATTCATGTACAAGCATATGTACATGAAAATAAACATAATTTGAATACAAATGAAATTACTAAAAGATAAATTAAAACACTTAATATAGAAGAATATATATTCGCACGATGTAAAAACGAAGCTTTTTTATGTCACGTCGCAAAACTAAAAAACAAATAGACATTTAACCTGATACTATTTGTTGTGCTGGTTGTCTACTCTGTTCTTTCTATTATACTTTGTTTCATTCTTCCCTTTTTAATCATGTTTTGTTCTTGTAACGTTCATTGTTTGTTTGCATCTTGCCTTCTTCACTTGTTCTATTGCTTGAGCTTATTCTTCTATCCTCTGTCGCAATAACAAGCCTCTGTTTTCTGTTCATATCCCGCGTTAAACGTTTGCTTTCTCTTTGTCTTTTCTTGGCATTCTTTGTATTTATATATCATCAGCGCTTATTCTGTTTGTTAACGGTTTGCTTTCATTAATATAATTTGTATCTAGCATTAACTATATATTTTTCACTTCATCACTAATTTTCCTTATAAGCTTTTTACGTTACGCTTTTTTTAATCTCAAATTGTTTGCAGTGTTTTTTAATTTGTTTCTACTTTGATGACTGCTGCGCTTATCTATCTATCTACCCATCCATCTACATATCTCTATGTATCTATCTTTGTAACTATCTGTCTCTTTCAATTTATCTATCTATATCTCTATTTATCTCTCCATCTATCTCTATATCTATGTATATCTCTCTCTATAATATATCTGTCTATATCTATCTATCTATCCATCCACCTGTCTGTCAACATATTTATCTATATGTGTCTGGATTAAATAACACATAAGGAATTGGTATGCCATTAAACTGTAAAATGAATTAAAAACAGTATGTCTATACTTCAATTTACGTATTCGGCTGTCTATATATATATATATATATATATATATATATATATATATATATATATATATGATATACATTGGCGTAAAAAGCTTTTGGGTCACCTTGGCTTGGTAAATTATTCGGTTTTGTTAAATTCACCCAACATAGAGAATGATTAGCGGCATGCTTTTCTCAATACATTTGATGATATTGAGTAATCAGGAACAGATATTGCATTTTCGCTGGTGTTGTGTGGTAGACGAGAGAGCCTCTAAGGCATAAAGTTGTTAAAAAGAGCATGCAAATGTAACAGGCTTCAGCGAAAGTTTCAACCCTCAGATCTTTTATTAAGTTAAAAAGATTTTGCTTCTTTGCAAAATTAGTGATCTTTATTATTACTGAGTGTACAAAATGTCAAAGTATTGCTGTAGTAATTACTGTAACTGCCTTTGGCCCGAATTCCATGTGGTATTGAATGGAAGAAGGTCCAGATTTTCTCATTCGAAATCTTTTCCTCCATTTTCCTTGGCAGTAATTCCAAAGCACATAGCGAATATATGGTTTTCATTTGAGTGCCAGTTTCTTCCGTTCCCAAAACAATTGAGATCACGATATCGTGCTATCGATTCTTCCTAAAATTGTACATCTTCATTCACAAGAATCCTTTTTTGTATGTGATAGATCATAATGAGTAACGTATGCTGTAAAAATTTCCATCTCCGTAGTCTGGCAGATTAATAGTAAATTAATATAAATTTCGTTGTTTTGGTTTCTGTCAACTTTTACCAATTTTTTTCTACCATTGCTTTTGATGCAACCACAGACCCTTGTGTTCACCAGCAACAAATTTGACCGTTTTTATGTTTTATTTTTCGCGGTGTGTGTTTTCCTCCCACTGTTCTTCCTACATATTCTCCTGCATTAAAAAGGTACCTCTATTTTACTTGTATCACTAAAGATTATATTTTGTTCATTTTAAGCAACCTGTGTAAGATGTTTTTTTTTTAACCCTTACATCTATTCTGATATGTTTTCGGTAAAGGAGGATTGTTGCTGCTATAGAGCCGTTCAAGTTTCTTTTACATAATATTCCGCCTACTGTATTAACTGGAAAGTCACTGTAAAGACTGCATTGACACCTCAGTTTGTTGACTTTTAAATTTTGATTGCCTACCGAGAATCACGAAAAATTTATTTGATCTCTTATCTCACTTTTGTTTCGTTTTTCCAGTTTTCTTTGCACTTTTCATCAACGGTAGTCCTGATATTATCAGTTCTCAACTCGGTATCTATGCCGATGACACAAATTTTTACTCTTCTTTTAATAGTTAGTCTGATCGGTTCGTTAAATCAAGTTTGGCAGATTATCTAAAAACTGACATACAATATGTTGTTAAATGGGGCAAGAAATGGCTTGTTAATTTTAAAGTATTCAAAACGAAACTACTCTCTTTTAATCATATGAGAGAACGCTTTTATCCTCCAACTTTTACTAACCTCCAGAAGACTGGCTCAGAATGATGTTTTCCACATGAATTGTAAAGGTTATAATGAACCACTTGCTTTGTCCGCTGTTGGGTAGGTTGATTCTCTCTGTCGTGCTAGACAATTTTCTTGCCATAATTTATCTTATCATTCGGCCATGCTTTAAATATTACTGCCACGTCTGGTCAAGCGATTCTATTTATTTAGAGGTTCTTGATAAAATACAAATAAAAATTTGCAATGTTATTAGTCCTGATCTGGACAAATAGAAAAAAGGGAGTGACGTTTCACATACAGCCTGCTTACAATCAGAATTGTTCAATACCAATTTTGGTTCTCATCAGTCAAGGTGCAACTGAAATGCACCAAAACGAAGTTGCATCTTTGTAGCTTTGTAGTGAGTAAACTGTTTTTGTCTATAATAAAAATTATATATATATATATATATATGTATATATATATATATATATATATATATATATATGTGTGTGTGTGTGTATGCAGGTGTGCAGTGAAATAGGAAAGAACACGTTAGGTAGATAATCCGGTGTTCCTTAGTATTTAGCTTTATTTTCAAAAAGACAGTGCTCCATACAGAAGTAGAGCTTATATTATAATAATATTTTTAGTTTTTAAAAATATGATTCCTTCGCTACATAAGAGTTCTCATGTTTCAAAAGCGATAGCCGAGACCCCTAACATAATTTTTGAAGTTATGTAGAGTTAAGGTGTCTGGACCCGCTTCCTTGTCAAGCCAAATTCCCAAATTCTCGCTTGACAAGGAAGCGGGTCCAGACACCTTAACTCTACATAACTTAAAAAATTATGTTAGGGGTCTCGGCTCTCGCTTTTGAAACATGAGAACTCTTATGTAGCGAAGGAATCATATTTTTAAAAACTAAAAATATTTATATATATATATATATATATATATATATATATATATATATATATATATGCACCTGTACGAGTGCTTATATTGTTAGTTTTCCATTTATGAAACCTGGTTTCAAATCCCTCGTTCGATATTTTCAAGGAAGCATTTTCTTTTATTTTATCGACCTGACTGTTTTGTCGGCGTCTGTTTTTGTATTTCTGTTTGCTTTGTGTCTCTATTATAACTTGCAAATGTTTATTGCACACTGACTATATGCGTTCATGTTTTATGCGTGTACCCAACAATAGGCTTTTATTTTACCTTCCGCTACATATATATCCAACAATTATAACTGATATTTCCTAAGATGATGTGTTCGTATAAAAATCTTCGGAATATATCTATCAAGAAATGTAAAATATTTGTGTCGCTTTATTCTATGCTTGTGTCTTTGCTTTTAACATAATTTACCTGTATATTTTTATTTGTCATACATTTTTCATCTTTTGAAATCTTTGAAGTAACATTTTTATTTACCGCTCTCCTGTGTCTATCTTATATTGTGGTTAATGTAGCGAGGCTGGCGTTTGGTCAGAATTTTTTTCTATCTTCTTGTCTCTCAACAACTGCAATTGAAATTTCCCTATTTATTTCTATCTCTGTGTCTTTTTCATTTTGTTAACCTATTCATTATAGCAGCTCGATGCGTCGTTAAAGATGACGCATAGAAAAGAAATGAAGAAAAGTCCGTCATCCTCAGGTATTAGGGTTTTTTATTCTATTTAGTTTGTTTATATTTACATAATCCATTACACATTGTCACTCTTTTGTGAAAATATTTCTTGTGTTTTTTTTATTTATTTATATTTCTGCGTTTGTCCATTATGTTATTTCTGAATGTGTTTTTCCATTTACGTGTACTGTGCTTGTCCATCAATCAATGATATTATTTAGTGACATTTGCGTTTATATTTAAAACAATAGTTTGCATCCATCATAGATTCTTACTCTTAAGCATCTCTTAGGTTTGTGTTCGCATTTAGGTTTGTTGTGTATTTCTAATAATACACAGCGAATTATTTCTACTCTCGTGTTCTATGTGTTTCTGTTATGTGTCCTTCAATGCGTTTTTCTTTATCTTAGGTCTGCTAAATATTTCCAACAAGTACAACTGATACTTTCTAAGATGACGTATTCTCATTAACGTTTATGCGTGTGTCTCAAGAATTGGTAAAGGTTATTTGACGTTTTTCTCTATATTTTTGTCTTTGCATTTAATTCTTTGCTACTGATTATATATTCTTGTTTGCCTGTATTCGCGTCTGTTGTAATTTAACTTTTGGTATCTTTCAGATGACTTTTTTATTTACTTAACTCTCTTGTGTGTTCATCATACATTATTATATAATGAGAACGGCTTGGTGGCATTTACTCTATTTTCATGTCTGTCAAATACAAGGAAATCTTCATATATGTGTTGTATCTCTTCAGGATGACGGTGATCATGGCTCTTCACTATTTTCCTTCATTTTTTTTTGCTGTTAGAAATATTTTTGTTATCTCTGCTAAACTCTGTTCTGCAATCCATTTACACAAGCTTCTTAGGTAGATTAGTGGCTGTTTTCCACCGTCCATCTTGTTTTCATTAGGTCCTTTCGATTTTTGCATTTTTCAAGCCCTTTTTCTTCTTGATGTGCCCTATAAATTTCTACTCACTTTTTCTGGTGTAAAATACGAGGGTCATTCAATAAATAAGGTGAATGTTTCAGTATAAGGACTTCTAATACACATAGAAGCTTACTTTTTTTATTTTTCAACGTAGTCTGCACTGTCACACACTTTTCCTATCTGTACACAAGCTTCCGTATTCCCTCAGCGTCAAACCTTTGGACTGATGTCTCAGCCAGTCGCTCACAACACTTTTGACTTCATCGTCACTTTTAAATTTCGTGCATCTCGTGAACGCTTTCAAGAGACCAAACAGGTGAAAGTCTGAAGGGGCAAGTTCTGGGCTGTAAGGGGGATGGGGGAGCAGTTCCGAGACCAGCTCGTTAATGGTCTGCACCGTTTGGGCTGCTCTGCTGTTTGTGCTCTGCAGTAAGCATCTTTGTCACCTACCGGCAGCTGACCTTGTGTGCTATCGCAACAGATAAGCTCAAATTCCTTGCAATGTCATCCACTGTCACCCTTCTGTCAGACTGAATGAGGTCATTGACTGATTCGATCACCTTAGGAGACCTCACTTCTGTAGGCCTCCCAGTCTTCATCCTCAACACTCCTCCGTCCTTCTTTAAACAATTTAGACCACTTGTAGACATTTTTTGGCTGAAACATGTGGCACCATACACCGTTGACATTCTCCTATGAATTCCAACTGGTTTGCACCCTTCAGCAACGAAAAACTTGATACCTGACCGCTGTTCAATCCTGGAGCATGCTTCTTGGTCGGCCATCTTTGTTAATCGCCAAAACTCTCAAAGTTTTTTTTAATCTGCAAAAGAAATTAAATACATGTGAAAAAGAAGTAAAACAAAAAAAATAAAAAAGTAAGCTTCTATCTGTATTAGAAGTCCTTATACCGAAAAATTCACCTTATTTATTGAATGACCCTTGTATAAGTGTCCTTTTTGTTTCCATTTTCTATAAATCTTCAACGTTGCTCACATGTTTAGTAGATAGTATTCTTAGCATCCATCTAAAGAATCATATTAATATCGGCTCTTGTTTTTTCTTCATCCGAACATTGATGATGCAGCATTCACTGCCATGTCGGAAGACTGATATTACATAATAGTTTAGTCATTTTTTCTTTGTTTCTAACGAAATTAACTTGTTTCTTAATACTTTACTTTGCTTTTGGAAGCTATCGTTCACTATACCAATGCGACTTCACATTTTTGGGCCACACTTTCCGTCCTATTAGTGAACTTAAAAAGGAACGTTTTATTTATATACATTTACAATGAATCATTCATACAAAAAGTAGATTAGTCAAATAGCAAAATTTTTTCGCAAACAAATTTTTAAAGGTGCATTAACCTACAAAACAAGGATCATAACATTCATCGAGTGATTTGTAGGTTAATGCCCCTTTTAAGATTTTGTTTGCGAAAGGATTTCGCCATTTTATAACATTAACTTTACTAATCTACTCTTTGTATGAATGATTCATTTTAATATAAATTGAACTGCACCACATATTTGATTTATATACATTTGTGCACTCTAAACATTTTTCACCAATTCAGAGTAGCATCAGGATCCATCATAAAAAAGGCTGAAATAAATATCAGAAAACGTTCATAATATATGAGAAATTCATAAAATATAGCTGAAGACGACGGCAAGTGTCACTAAAGCTTCATTATGCATGATAGATCCACAAAATATACTTAAATGCTAAGACAAAGAAAAACAGAACTAAATGAATAGACAATCTAGGAGAAATGCGAAGAATAAATGTGAATTAAAAGACAAATGTTTACCGTATATGAAAAATGCGAAAGATACGCGCAAAGAAAAAATCAAATGACACTACAAATATGCATTGTATGATATACGTAAATATACATAAGA
Source organism: Acanthosepion esculentum (assembly GCA_964036315.1). Taxonomy (NCBI): domain Eukaryota; kingdom Metazoa; phylum Mollusca; class Cephalopoda; order Sepiida; family Sepiidae; genus Acanthosepion; species Acanthosepion esculentum. The sequence goes on from OZ038475.1 coordinate 49,500,071, forward strand.
CATTGATTGAATGACAGTGGGATGGATCATAGTCCTTTTGAACTCCATGATATTTTTGCTTTCAGCATTGTTTGTGCATCGCCAGTGCTACATATGGTTTGAAAATCAGATCTCTGCTTGTCCTAAACTGGTTACCAATCACAACTGAAAATTACAGACTGCTCTACTGTTTAGCAGATATATGAGTGTGGAAGTGATGGATACATACCTTTCCAAAAATCATTTTCGCGAAAATGGATGTAATGAAAGTTGATTTGATTTCGAAGTCGGCTCAATGAAACACTTGAAGTTACAAAACACATCTAAATGCAAAGACAAATGTCTTTAAATATTGACAGTATATGAGTATCGCGTAAAATTACAAAGACAAATTATGCGAGGAGTGTCCCACAAATACGACAGACAAGTAATGTACAAGTAAATACGAAGACAAACGTTAGTAAAGAGTTAAACTTTGCGCTTCTACCATATATTGTAAGTAAATAAAATAAAAGCAAATACTAATGTCATTAAAGTTTAACAATCTATGTTGAAGAGACGGCGGAACATTCATAAACAAAATAGTAACGTAAAGTGGGACGCAAGGTATTCGAATATAAACAAATTCGCAGTTACCTGTCACTACATATTAACCAGTTATGTGCAGAACACCTGAATCATGGGGCTTGTGTTTATATAGATCAGTCATTAACTACGACAGCAAGATCCATCATTATAGGGTTAACAATATGAAGATGACACACACGCACACAGAGAAGATGTAAATACAAACACAGATTAAAACGTCCCAGTAGATATTAGTCATAAAATAGAGCATAGAAAATTTCCAGCTTCATTATATATTAAAAAGGTGTGTTATACATAATGGTTTTAAATGCAAACATAAATTCAAAGGTTACAAAAATGAATGCAAATACGCACACAGTCAAGTGGAGATTAACAAGATATGAGAGATAAAATAGACATTAAATACAAAGGGGATAGAAACGTTTACTAGAAGAATGGTTGACATATACATCAGAAGTTAACACGAACACGCCATATTACTAAACATGGATAATGTATAATGGCTACACATATTGGGTGAAAATATAAAAACAGAGCTAAGACAGTTTGTCTACAACGGACGCACACAAACACGCAGATTCAAATTCTACCAGAATGCACATTGCTTATGCATCCAACAAATTTTAGCTGCCTCTTTTGAAATATGAGTATCCATTTTTATTTTGTTTTCTTAGACTTCTACTTTGTTTACATGCATGTTATACAATAATATTGTTATTACTATATGCGTTCGGACTTCTTTGTAGCGCCCTCCATCTTCTTTTTAAACATTTCCCTAAGTATTTAATCTTCTGTACTTGTCTGATTTTGATATACCCAATTCGTAGTTCATATCTTGGTCTTTTTTCCTTGTTGAAAACAGTGACTTCTGACATTTGATGCTTAGTCCTTTCTTCTCGTTTTAATTTACTACATATTCTAGGATGTACTTTACATTACCTTCTACGATTGCCATCAATAGTTCCATCTGCTTATCTTATATTGTTATGACTGCACCCACTGATAATAAATCCTAGCAGAATCTCCAACTCTCTTAGAATAACCTCGCTACAGAGGTTGAATAAATCCGCTGAGAAGACACATTCTTATCTTACGCAATTTATTTAATATTCATTTCCTATCAATATCCAGGGAGATTTTCCCTCTATAAGTTCTGGATTAATCTAAAATCCTTCCCGGATAGATGTTGTTTTCGTTGCAGTTCAAATAGATCTTCATGCCGTAACTTATAAAATGCTTTTACAAAATTCATAAGATGTAAATATACATCCTTCTGCAATTTGTATTGGTCTATCCGATATCATTTTGATCATAAATGATGCATTTTGTTTCCTTGTGAAAAGCACCTTGTTTTTTTTGTCCGTTCTAATGCTACTTTGCGTTCTATTCATCAAAACTCTGATCATCAGTTCCGTTATGTGGCTCATTAAACTGATTGTCCGAAGGAGGTCGCATTCATTTCCACCTGATTTCTTAGGAAGCGAACTCGAAAAACATTAATTTAATCAAAGTATTACATCTGAACAGGAAATATTTAAAATTGCATATCTTGATATGGGAGCTTGTAGCAAAGTATGCACCACTGCGCCATCGAAGCTTTTATGATTTCTTGTACTGACCGTCGTTTGATTTCTTTCTTTTTGCCCTTTATATTCTGAATCCTGTTCCTCGTTCGTGCGCCTCGTGTATTTTCTAGCCTTTTATTAATTATTTACCTATGCCCTGACACTGCCTTAGATATACGTCTATATCAAGCATTACTCTGATATTCTTCATTTAAATTCATTTCGTGTCTTCGTATGACATCACTTTGTACACATAGCCTATATCTCATAGTATATATTTTATTAAGTTCTTTCTGTAGACGCGTTTGTTTTTTTTTCTAACGTCCCTAAGTTTTTCGTATTTAATGTTTTCCTGTCACGTTCATCTTAAACAGTTTTCAATTTTTATTGATTTTCTTTTCAATTTTTTTCTATCTTGATTTATATTTTTTAATCGGCATGTAGTGAGGCTTCTTACGCTTAACTCTACGCTGTAATTGATTTTATCAGTGAAATCGTACTTTTAGATAACATATCGTCTTCATCATCTTTTATGTTTGAGTGGCCAGCTGTACACATATAATAATATTTTCTCATCAGAATACGTTTTATTCGTCGGCTTCGTCGTTGTTTTGATTTTTATAGCTTGTGAATTTATGCCCATTGCGATTTATACATTGTGTTATTTATTTTAGCGGTCAACGTTTTCAATCTTTGTTCATTATAATATTGCTTATATTATCTATTCTATTTGCTTGCTCATCGATGTATGTGTCCAGTGGTGTAAGGGATAACATCTCTGAAAAAGAATTCCAATCTGGTTAATTGCATTTATTTACACGCAAATATTGCTGGGAAAATTATAACTCCACCCACAGCTTAGTATCAATTATTAGGACTTGCATCTGGAAAAGGTCATTATTATTCGCAAAATGTGTTGGTGTCATATTCATTTGCAAATATTAATTAAAGTTATAACCCAAAATTTCGGAGTTAAATAACACAATGTTTTCTAAGCCGTAAAAACAAATTAATCAGTCCTGCTCATTGTTTAACATCTTACACGGTTATTTTATTTCATATTCATTATTTGCTGTTTTTAAAAACCTTGGTTTAATTGTCTCTAATAGTTTTTGTTCAGTATTTGTCGTTATTTTTTTGCGTCCATTTGAAATTAAATTATTTTTTATGTGCATCTTATATTTTCCATAATGTTCCTGTTAACCGGGAGATTATAGAATCGCAATGCAATTTTTGATACTTAATTTTGTAATAACACAATAATACGCCTTCAACTATAGATAAAATGTATAATTATGTTTGCTATAACATATATTGATGTTAATTTTACTATATATTTGTAGTGTTGGTAATTTTTTATATAAAAATTTATTTGTGGAATTCAACTATAAAATATCTATATATATATATACATTCATCGTGATTCGTTTTTGTTTGGGCGTTCACTTTTTGTCCATATCTGGGACCTTAACAAGTGCCACCACTCCCAGTCAAGATGGACCTGAGAATAACAGCAATTAAGAGGTGGTCCCACGCTCGTCAAAACCTCCAATCTGCCGATCAGTGACCTTGCTGCCGGATTTAGGTTAATGCCATACCCAGGATTATTTTGTGTTTACTCATGTTAATGTCGTGTGTCCAGCAAACATGTTATGTGTCTATATAAAAAATGATGATGTACTAGACTAAAAGCCACCCAATCCGGAAGCAATTAAGCTAGTTCCTGTAGAGGGCTCTTGATTGGGCCTTCGGCGTATCCAGGTGTTTGAGAGTGCCTAAGTCTTTGCAGGTGTTTGACAGTCCCTAAGTCTTTGCATATTCTCAGCATTGGAAGCTCTCCTGGATGACGTTTGATCTTGGTTTTTATTTGCACAGAACTTACCTTCCCTGGTTGCATTTTTAGGTCTTTTGATTGGAAACTGGCCCACTGTTGGCAGCCATTTCTTTTTGTGATGCATACCACTGCTGTATGCGATAGATAACAATGATATACAGGAGGAATCAAAATTGATCGCTGGATTTAAATATTGCACTAATATTTCAGCTTACCTTTTAAAAGTTCAACGAAATTCTTCTGCTGCCCCTTCAAGAAAATTTTATGTACGTAGGTCCTTACTTTCCGTACAAACAATTATTTTTATTTCATGTCTAACTTTTATTATTATATATTCTGTGCGTGTGTACATCATTGTTAATGCGTTTCTTTGTATTTTGATTTATTTTTGTCCAACATTCTTCTTTCTTTTTATGTGACGTGTCCTTTAAGGACGTAGGCGATCAAGGCCCTCCACTTCCCCCTATCCCTTGTGGCTCTCAACATGTTTTGCGTTTCTACCAACCTCCCCAGTTCAAGCTCCGCCATCCACCTGCCCAAGTCCGTCACGTATGTCATGCGCTGCTTTCCTCTGTCTCTTTTTTTCCCTCTATTTGTCCAGTGAGTATCAGATTCTCCAAAACATAATTATATATATATATATATATATATATATATATATATATATATATATATATATATATATATATATATATATATACTGTGTGTGTGTGTGTATAATTGTAATTATGTGTGTCCATCAGACATTGTTAATGTCTATTGAGTGTTCAGTAGGTGTATGTATATTCACATGTATTGTGTCTCCATACTTTGTAAAAATCTAGTGATATTTTTGTGTTGTCGTCTTCCTCATGCATTGTGAATCTTTCGTGAAAAATGCGTATATCTTTTTTGCTTCTTTCGTCTGTCTGTTATACATAGTTAAAATTTATCGACCTGTGTAGGTTATGTTCATATAATTTATTCGTGTTTAATATAGATTGATATTAAATTATGTCCTCTGTAGGAGTATATATTTACCTGTATCTTCCCTCTTTTCAATGATTATTCCCATAGTAATTGTGCGGATGAGCTTTCCTCGTTGTTATCTTCTAGACTTCATGGACAGCTAGGTTTCATAGTTTTGCTTTCCGAATCTCCAAATGTAACTAATTTTCAATCTCGTTGTGTCTTCTGCCGCACTTCTTACGGGTGTAACTCTTTTCTGGCGATTTGCTTTCTTGTCAACTGCGATCTTCAAAGATTGCAACATTATATAATATTTTTTTTAAATTATTTTCTTTTATTGTTCTATATCCTCGTGATTTTTTTCCCTTTTTTCTTTGAATATCAGTAACCACGTGCATTATAGTGACCGTATCGCTTTGCGTGGAATGACATATATTTCAAGTGTTATTTTAGTGGCTACCCATGCCTGCCTAGAACGTACAGTTTTGTAAACGTTGTTTATTTCGTTTATTAGCCAGTGAATTCGAGAAAAATTATTAAAGAAAACATGCCCCCCCGACAGGATTTGAACATGCGTCCTCATTCATAGGAGGACCTACTCTCTGATCCAACAGTTGAAGAGTCTCTCGCAGCCACGCAAGATTATATCTGCCTTAAAGCAATCTTCTCGTTCATTCTCAGAAACCATTTGTGCTTGGTTTTGCAAGCGAAACAATTTCTAAAGAGTTAATTGATTTTTATCTTTATTCAAGTATATTTTTATTACTTAAAACATTATTTTTGCACAATATCCGTATTTGAGTAAAACATCACACATTTTAACAGTTTTCATTTCACCCATCGGCCTGCGCATTCTAGAATCGTTTAAAAACAATGTTTGAAGAAACAACAATATGTCGGATCAAGCATAGAAATAATTAACCCTTTAGAAATTGCTTTGTTTACATTTTGGATGGGAAAATGAGCAGATATAATTTTCGAGAAAAACTCTGAACGAGGGGAAATTGCTGTCATGACGAGTTTTGCTTGGCTGTTATACGTTTTGTAGCCGCGTGGTCTAACATACACCAGACAAACAGTTTACTCCTGGGAGATACAGGTTCAAATCCTGACAGAGGGCAAATTCTTTCATAAATTTTGTCGAATGTGCATTTGAAATTAACACTGTTTAAAAAAAAGAGTCTATCTACTCAAATACGTGTCTCGACTAAGTGTATATATATATATATATATATATATATATATATATATATATATATATATATATATACACACACACACACACACACAAAGATAAGTTACATAGCTTTTCTGCATTCGCGAATTGCAGTTTCATAACCGCTCGTGATTATTGCGATGATCGCAACATTCTCATTTTTACATTGATTACTCTCTTCTTTAACGTTTGGCATTGACAACTTCTTGTTTTTATGAATTGATTATTTATTTTCGTATTCTTGTTCTTACGTAATTTGTATAAATCACCCAAATACATCTAAACATTTGAAGTTTTGAAACCCGCGCGAATGTATTTGTATTTAAGATATGTTGGGTCTGGCTATAATATAATATTAATTATTACTGAGTTCTGCGCGTGCGTATATGCATTTACGTCTATATATCTATAGCCATCGTACATACACAATGCTTGAGAACGTGGGTAATCATGGCTCTCACAACCCCCTCTTGTTTGTAGCTCTTAGCAATGTTTGTATTTTTTGCTATTTTTCCTAATCCCTGATCTGCCGAATACTTTCACAAACTATTTTAGATAGGTTATCGCTTAATTTCTCTGTTCCTCTTGCGAGAATGAAATTTTCCAGGACATCTTTTCCTAATTTTGTGCTCTAGACATTTTAATTCTCTCTTTCTGATTCTAAATATATGTCTCTTTTTTTTATTACATTTCATCTAAAACATCGTCGTTTCTCACATGTTCAGTGCAGGTATTCTCAGTATTCTTCTGTAGAACTAGATTTCTGTTGCTACAAGCCTTCAGTTGTACGGATATTTTTTCTAATATTCACTGCTATATTGGAGGGACGATATTACTTAAGTCCAGTACGCTTTTGTTTCTTACGAATTTTTCGTTTTTCTTAATACCTTGCTTCACTTTTGGGATGCAACTTTCCCTAATCCAGTTCGCTTTCGAATTTCGCTGGCGAATTTTCCATTCACTCTTAAAGATTCCTGACGAAATCCATTTATTAATTACGAACAAATTCTTAGATCCCAAGGAAAATATTCCAGCACTTTTAACAGTTTTTCTTTCAAATTCTTGTAATTTGGACGAAATAATATAAGACTATGAGAAATTAGGAGAATCTAAGCGAATTCGGAGAAATATCTATTGTCAAACAGACCTAAAAATCAGTATAATAATTAGAACCTTCACACAAAGTAAATCTCAAATGGATTTCAAATCTCACATATCTTCACACATTGCACTAACGCAAGTGGTCTAGCATTATACTTATTTAAGTTTATCAGATCAATGAACTACTTACTTTCAAACAGAAGTCAACTGACAACTATCAGAATAATTTTGCTGCAGAATCTCTGTTGTTCCATAAATAAACGAGGGATTTACATATTTGTCATATCATATGCCTTTGCTAAAATATTATATATTTCTTTGTAAATATTTTAATTTCTGATCCAGATTGTATTTCCTGTTCCAAATTACACTGCAAACATTCACTACTTCTGAATGAATCCGATTTCAGAAGAATGATAAAAATAACTTCTACCTAAAATAACGGCCATTGTTAGGCATTCAAATTTCACAGACATGTCTGTTTATGCTCATTGATGTTTTACTTGACTAATAAAACATTTGACAGTCTGGAAAATAATAGCTGATTTAAAGCCAGCATTTGAAATATTGGCTTTAAATACCGGTTTCTGAAAGAAACATTAAAACTTTTTGCTTTTTCCTAATAATATTAATGGTTAGAATAGCCGTTACCTTACAGTAAATTACTGGCAATGAATGATCGCAAAAGTTATCGTTTTCTGTGTGTTGGAATTTATAGAAAGAAAAATAGAAATGTCAAATGCTTTAAGTGTTACGAATCTTTTAGTACTGATTTGAGTTTACTTTATCCGAATATTTTTAGGGTAGCATAGGAAAAATGATTTTACCATCATTTCCTTTGTAGTTACGTGTGCTGCTTACTTTAGTTGTTGCTGATATTGAAATTCTTCAAATGATATATATTTTGTTATTTGTGGAAGTTCTCTGTGATTGTGTCGTGTCAATCTGTAGGGCCGGCTGCATATTGTCTTCTTTAACACCGGCAGCATTCATCCGCTTCAAGCTATTTGTCATCATTGATGTGCGAAAACTGTTGTGTGTCGATAATAGTTCAAACTTTTCAGAACGAGATGGACGCCATGTTTATGAGAATCTAGATATGACGTTATTTCTTTTATAATAGGACTTCAGTACTCTGGTTAATTTTTTGTTTTGTTTTTTAGCATCTCTTGGTGTTGGACAAATGTATCGATAGCGCAAGTTTTTCTGTGTTCAATCATTTCCAATACGAAATTTGTTATAACTCCCAATACATCGAAGTAATTGAAGTGTTCCAAACTTTTAGGCAAAATTCTGTGTTCCGAATTTGTGTGATAGTTTCAAGGTATGTGTCATCACTACTCTCATTCTGATAATGTCTCTTCTGAAAAGGATTTTCTTAAGTCCTTTTTATTTGAATGCTCGGTTATGCATTGCATTTTACATAACTGAATTTGTTACATACTCGAATTTAGATGAACCTTTCCTTTATCGCACGTCCGCTTATATAATCAACCTCTTTAGCATAATTATTATTATTATTATTATTATTATTATTATTATTATTATTATTTTCATCAATATTTCATTTGATTCTTTTTTGTATACTCTCTTTCAGTCGGGTCCCAACCAGAGACCTAATGTCAGAAATGACAGTATGCGTTTTCAGTAAGCATTTTTGTAAAAATAAAGCAATCTAAGAACAAATGCATTTTACATTGATAAAGCCCTTCGTAATGTATGGGCTGTACTTGATCAGTGAACGGGAATCCTTTCAATGAGTCAATCAGAAGGTTTTCCTATCAAACCAAGGGCTTCAGTCACAACTCACAAATATGGATGTATTCACGTTCCAGATGTTGGAGATTTCTACTTCAAGAAAATTGTATTTTGATAGCTGTTATTTCTGGGTTTTCTTCTTTAGATATTATTATTTTCTGTTCAGCAAATATAGTTACTGATATATTACCAGATACCTAACATAAGCATTGTAGTAAATACATGCATCTTTTTATACATATTCTCATGTTAATTGATATGTAATATATAATTCCTATATTTATTTTACATTCTTAGTATAAACTTTAGTAAATGAACTGTTCCACACAGTTCAGTTTTTGTTTTTAAATCTCTTGAAAATATATGATTCCAAGCATTTTGATCTGCCATTAATAATATTTCAGACCGTGATTATCACTGGTAAGTGGACGCATGTCTCCAGAACACCTCTTGTATTCTATTTATTTTCCTAACGATATTTATTGTCATTTTAATGTTTCATTATTCCTTTAGTTATATGTCGAGGTCCTGGTACTTATCTTTGTTTTATCTCTAGAAAACGAATAAAATTTTTTAACTGTTTTACTCTTTGGTCACTATAAATAGATTCTGCTTTCACTCTCAGATTGGTTGAATCGTCTGAATCTCAATGTCCCCGAAGGCAACGTGTTTTTTTCCTTATACAAGACAGATTATAATTTGGGAATTGACCATTTGTCTGTATCGTTAAACATCAATCATTTGCATATCCAAATGGATCACCCTTCCCACCAAGTCATGTTTATTTTGGCATTATTTCCGTGCTAATATGCTCTATTTTCTAATTATTTGGTTGAGTGACTCAGTTTTATCCCTGCATTAACTGGATAATTGTTATTCTCCTATGGCTACCAAATTTGGCTTTTATATAACGTGTTGTTATAGCATTTTGGCATCCATTAATTGTGATTTCCAGCTTTAAATGCCAGCTTTGACACCATGTGCATATAGTTTCATTCAATTTTCTTTTCGTATTTTTCTTCATTTTTGAATACGCATTTACTGATATATCTTATTTCTTTTACTAATTGTTTATATACTTTTGCTCTTGTACTTTACTTACACTGCCTTTTATAGTTCCCAAGCTCCCGAATCAAAAAATCATTTTCTTCTTCTATGTCTTCTTCTTATTAGACTTGATATCTGCTCCAAATGCTTCGACCGGGTAATGATGATCATATGATATTTCCTAATCACAGCTTATATACACAACACTTTCCACAGCACGTGTTGTTCCAAGTCGTGCTGCTATTTTTTCAGTTTAGATTATGTCGGGTAACTGCAAGTCGTCCTTACAGAATGCGAAGGCCAGGACCAGAATGGTCGGAGTGCCTCGTGTGTCGCGTATTTTGGCAGTGATGAATTGCCTTTGTCTGGGTATTGGATATAAGTCTAAAAGGGCGGGATTCATCAGAGGGTTGCAAGAATTCTGTAGCGTCGATAAGCCTCCCAAGCCCAGGTCAGTGACCGGCTAAGACCACCAGCGGAGAGACGCTAGGTAAGCGTGCGACATACGCTTCTGTGAAGTCATTCCTACCAATTTCTCTTAGAATCCAAGCTAGCAACTCATTACCCTAATAAAACGAATAACAAAAAGAAATCGTCCTTTGAGTTGATATAGTTTTGTGTAATAGCGTGGGGACACAGAAGGTAACAGAATACTGGAAATTATGCGCCAACCACAAAATAGGCAGCAAGAGCTGCTGTTTTATATATTTCTATGCTTTGCGCTGACAGATTTTGGCACTTTTTTATTTCTGGTTGATGCGCGATCACAACCTGCTTATTTCAAGATAGACCAAAATCTATTATAATCCAGAGTAAGATCACGTTGATTACACTACATGCGCTTGTTAGTCAAGCTGGTCGAAATCAACATAAGATTCCCTTGCTCATTCTCATCTCCTGAATGTTCTTACCACATCTCCATGCACTTGATGCCATACTTCCTACATATTTCCCAATATTATTATATTTTTTTTTGCTTTTGTAGTACGAGTTCCCACTCATATATTTTTCATCAGAAATTACGAATAGATGAGGTGCTCTGTAGTCGGTGAAACAAGAATATAATTGTGGCTATTGTATGGAAATAAAACATACGCAAGATGTACGAAATACACAGGAGTATCATTTTCTTTTTTTTTTTTGGAATTCACATACATTATGACGTTCAGATATGTTATCTACGTATTCGTTGTCTCACATTAATGTCGTTCCGCGAGACCCAATAACAATATGTCACGTCGCCATCTTTAAATAACACATTCTCCATATTGTTATGTATCATCAGTTAATGAATTTGATTTGATTTTATCATTAGTAGTAGTAGTAGTAGTAGTAGTAGTTTCCTTCTGATCAGTGCAATCTTTTACCGGATCATAACCTTTGAAGTTGGGTAAGTCGACATTCAAATGGATGTATTCTGTTTGTACATAATCTAATGTTAAGGGATATTTAACATGTCTAGTGATTATATTTTTCTCTAGAGTAGATGAACAGTTTTGCACAGTGATTCTCTTTTAAATCTTTTACAAAAAGGGTCTGCCATGGAATTTGTTAATCTAATTGGTGGTAGCTCTTTTTAATCGTACATGAAATTTCAAAAATTATTAGCAAGTTTAAGGAGATACATTGTTCATTTTCACGTTCCTTATTTATTATAGTTGTTGGCAAATTAAAATATGTTTTCATATGATAGTACATGAAAATTACATTTTTTGATTGTATTCTAATGTTTATCCGTTTCATGCGTCTCTCAGTACGAATGATAAAGTGCTAAAGAATAATGGCAGGACTGTTTCAGGATTACGGTAAAACTATTTGCACAGATATATCTCTCAAAGAATATACAGCACAATCTTATGATTTCATATATTCCATCAGTATCAGAATTGCACAATCAGACCACTATTATTAATATTATTATAATAAATGACTATACCATATTATGCCCTATTAGTGTTTGCGTGTGAATATATATATATATATATATATATATATATATATATATATATATATATATATATTTTGAGATGGGGCATTATGTACGTTATTTACATTATTCGGACTATTGTCGCCATTATTTATTACAAAGTTTCGGCCGTTGTAATTTCCGGCCTTCTTCAGGTGGTTGCAATGTCGAAGCCTTTATTTTGCTCACTGTTCTAGTTCCACGTGCTATGTTTAATGGATGTCAGTTATCTCCTGTTAATTTCCCTCTGAAAGAACTCACGCTCTTTGGGTTCTGTTACTGGATCTAACCCACTGTGCTATGTGTCCTTGAGGACATCTATGTATAAATTTCTGGGTATTATAAACCTAATGTCTTCAGCAACCATTTTTTACCAGTGTTCATATTGGAATTTTTTTGCTGTTATCATTCCATGTTTTTACCAGAGCTCATATTGTGGCTTTTGTTGTTGTTATTGCTTTTTCTCTGGCACTCCGTATAAGTAGTTCCCATATTGTGTTCATTTATATGCTTGGTCGGCTCAAGATATTTTTGTGGCCTAGCATATGTGCTGATTCCTTAAGCTTACGAATCTTTTTATTGGTGATCCTTGTCTATGATCTCAACCTAATCCCACAAAGGGCGGTGATCTCCCTTCTCTCTCCATATGTGGCCAGCCACGCCTGATTTTTCCACTTCTCCTTGTGTTACAGCTTTCTGGTGTTCTTGAAGCCTTACCTTAAGGAGGCGGCCTGTCTCCCCTTTATATTTCTTTCCGCAGCTGCACGGGATAGCGTACGCACAGTCTTTAGTCATGTTCTCTATCGGGGATCTTACTCGGGAGAGATATCTGCGAAGTGTCGTCAAGCTTTTGAAGGTTGTCCTGTTGTTATATGGACAGGAAATCCTTTGTATTTTCTCTGAGAATCCCTTCACATAAGGCAGGCAGACTGTTTTCTGAGTATTGTTATCCTCCTCTTGTACACCCCTATCCCAGTTTTTTTTTTGCTGTTGCATTGTACCCAGGGTAGTTGTTACGTTGTAGGGTACTACTTATACTGACCAATTCTTTATCTTATGTCTCTGGGTTGCCACTTATGACTTTTGTTCGGTGTTGTAAGCAGCGGACGATCCCTCCCTTTCTTTACGCTGTATGGATGGTACTGTCCAGTGAATGTCGGTTTACGGTATCTGGATGTCTTGAACCCATGCTCTGTTCGAGATATTAGAACATCCAGGAATGGGAGGCCGTTGTTACTCTCTTTCTTCATTGTGTACTGTATCGAAGGTCTTATTGAGTTCAAATGGTCCAGTAGAACCTGAACATCTTCCTGGTGTGGCCAGAGTATGAAGGTGTCATCTACGTACCTTAACCATATAGTTGGCTTTAGAGATATAGATTCTAATGCCTTTTCTTCAAAGTATTCCATGTATATATTCGCCATTGCTGGTGATAATGGCGAGCTCTATGAGTCGCTTCCTTGTAGATATAATTGACTCATTGATTGGAAAGTCTCCTTCATATATCCGAAACACCGCCCACTTCGTGGAAATAATCAAAGATGCTCCCATCCTATACGACCTGATGGTTAGCTTGGACGTGGTCAGTTTGTTTACCAAGGTACCCACGGAGGAGGCACTCTCAGTAGTCAGAGACAGATTGGCCACTGACACATCCCTAGAAGAAGGGACCAGTATTCCAATAGATAAGCTGATGGAGATTTTGACTTTCTGTACACAAACAACACACTTCGGAATGGGTGGCATGTAAAGGAATCCACTCGTCACCTGTCACAATGCCTACCTAAGATTTGTGCCTGAAGGTGTTGTTAAAGCAATTTTTCACAAGTAACGATCTATTACAGATTATCTGGAGACAGTTCGTGTGGAAACCATTTCCCAAATATTGAAACCTTTCCGGTCCTTTTTATTTGGTAGAGCACGAATTTATGGTGTACGTTAAATTATTCTGCAAGTTCCCTAGAGGTAATGGTGGGATTGACTGTGGCAACAGATTCCAAATATTTGGAATCATGTTCTTTTTGTTTGTTTGTTTTTTGGACGACCCTCGTTTTGCTTGTCATTCAAACTGAAATGCCCATATCAGAAACTAGAAAACCACCTGTAACTTCTTTCATTCACGGCATCATCTCCAGAAGCGCTCTGAATAGACTTTTCTGCTGCACTTGCAATGACACCTTATGAAACTCATACAGTAAGATATGTCGAATGAGATCTTTACATGTGACAAACCTTGATGCGAATATTGCAGAAAATCATGAAAAATATTTTTATAATCTGAAAGAGAAAGGTATAAATTACTTATTGTGACATTCTTTAACTATAAAGGGAAGCACAAATTTCATAAATACTATCTAAACTTTTCTTCTCAAAAATCAGACATAACATTTGCACTAATCTTATATATATATATATATATATATATATATATATATATATATATATATAACATACACACACATATAGATATTTATATATGCACAAACACCTACCAAAATATACATGATTATACAAATAAGTGTATAATCTACAAACAAGTATAAAAGACAAATATTGTATAATATTCACTGAAATCGTAAAATGAAATTTAGATGCTGAAATATTGCTATTCTAAAAATAATATATATTTTAACAATACAGTCTAGTCGGCTTTTGTAAGCTATAATATTCTATATATTCGATTATATTCAGACCATTTATTCTGGGGGAACTGAAACCATCTTCCAACCTAGTATTAAATTGTTTTCCCACAATGTTAGAAAGAATGACAATAACATTTGCAACCTTTGGTTTATAAGTGTCGATAAGCTATCATTTGTGATAAATACTTAGAAATAGTAATATATTAAGTTGTTTTCGGAAAGTATTTGACATCATATAATTCATGAATCTTGACATGCAAATATATCTTCACACCCAAATAAATATATGCAATCATGCGAACTTTTATTAATCAGATTTTCGTAAATTTCGTTGGAAATTTTATTCAATATTTATCTTAAAATAATTATTCAGGAAAATAAGATTCTCATGTCCAGTAGATGTTATCGATATTTTCAGTATTGATGGGATTTCCCTTCCTAAATTTTTGTTTGAAACATCTTGAATATATTATCTTCTCTTCGAGATACATGTATTATCCATTTTTATTGCTCCTGCTGTGGAGTCATCGAATGATGTGGATTCCGTTTTCTGATACAGTTCTTTGTTTAGGTGTCTGTAGCGCCAGGTCACAAATTTCAAAGAAAGACGGTCTTCGACAAAACCAACATAGATCAATCACTAAAATTAATTTTCACCATTTATCACGTAAAGCGTTTGCATACAGTTAACAATGTTGATATCTCGAAATGGGCTTGGCGTTATGCATGACATCCTTATCATAGTCTCGATCTGACGAGGTTAAGAACGTGACTCTCGTTTGCAGCATTATTGTTTTGTTTTGTAACAATCTACGGTGTTGGGAGAAACTGCCTCGGCCGCAGCTTTATTCTATGTTTAATTTCCTTATATCCTATATTAATGTGTTATAATTGATTCACACACCGAGGTATTTGAACTGTTTAGTAAATTATATAGATAGAAGAAAGTAAACATTGGTATCACTTTTCGGAAATATTCATTGAGAACGCTGGCATACTATTTCTTATTTTAATCCACTATAGAGCTACGTTTTCCTTCAAGATCATTATAAACGTATAGATGATCACAATTTTGTATTCTAAAAATAAGATAATTATTTTATACTTACCAACACAAATTTCAGTTGATTTAAACCTTTTTTTCAATTTTATCAACCAAGAAAAATGTTGGTATCCTAGGAATATATGAATCAAATTTCAATCTTGACAGCACATCATTACGATTTACTTAATCTTTTCAGTCTTAAGTTCAATTCTTCTTAAAGGTATTTTACATATAATTAAATCATAATTACCTTTCGTTTCAAATTCTACACAGGTTTATCTATCTCTTTCTCTCTGTATTATATATATATTTATATATCTTATATGTAATAACTCAGTGGTACTGAGCTATTAAGTATATTTATTTATACTGAGGACTGTTTTATTAACACCAGCATTATATGTGCAATATATATATATATAAAAAATTTTCACCATTACGTCGGGTATATAAACAGAGTCTCTGCTGCCAAATATAAAGGCTTCTGGCATGTAAAATTCTCAAGTGACTTAAAACAATACTGTCAGTTGACCCAAGTTTTGTTTGTGATTTTGGGTACAGGAAAATGTTAGGCGACTGCTGATAGATATCCTAGCATGACTCTCTGAATGTAGAGATCAATCCTTGCATATGGACAATTAGTTTCACGCTTCAAGCCATCTTCATGTCTACGATCACTTTATATCATATACTGCTCATTGTTCATGATATATTAGTTTAATATATGTATATATATTAGTTTAATATATATATATATATTAGTTTAATATATATATATATATATATATATATATATATATATATTAGTTTAATATATATATATATATATATATATATATATATTAAACTAATATATATATATATATATATATATATATATATTAAACTAATATATATATATATATATATATATATATTAAACTAATATATATATATATATATATATATATATATTAGTTTAATATATATATATATATATATATATATATATATATATATATATATTAGTTTAATATATATATATATATATATATATATATATATATATTAGTTTAATATATATATATATATTAGTTTAATATATATATATATATATATATATATATATATATATATATATATATTAGTTTAATATATATATATATATATATATTGTTAGCGTCATTTAATCTGAAACATTTTTCTTTCATTTCTGAATGTTCTAACAGTTCCGTGAGATAGCTAACAAAATTTTTCTCCCACTTAATTCTTGGTCATGAATAAGATAGGATCGTCGAAATACTTAACAAAATTAAAAATTAACTTCGGTCATTTTAACCAGCTTTGATTCTATCTTAAAATATTCAAATAGAAATACAAGTAAAAATACACAAGAAGGTGACATAACATATCTCTTGAATTTAACAACCGTTTTGGGAATATACTTACCTACAGGCATACATATGGGGGTTAGTAAGGTGTAGGATAATGTCCGAACCAACGTGTAAAAACTTGTTCAAACAAAGACTTTCGACACTTTATGGGAGGCATCTTCATGTCGGAATGAGAAATAAAATCTCCGTCTAAAGAAAGTGCGTTCAAATTTTAGGGGAATGTGTTATTAATCAACTTTTACGCTCAGAAAGTGTTTTATTTTCAGTTTTGAAGCTGTTAACATCTACGTTATTTGAAATTACCCCACACCACAAAGTAGATCTCAGTTTTTACATTTCTCTTTTAGATTGGATAACGCTCTCGGTTTCTGTTGCATTTGCGATGAACAGTGATAATATCTAGGAGCACGGTCAGAGGTTGAAAGTCGACAGAATATCAGGCCAAGCAAAATCCATGCACAAATATTTGCATAAGAATATTTGAAATCTCTATCTATATCTCACAGAAGGCCAAAATGTGTCGGGTCTACTTATGGTGATTCGAAATGCTGAATAATACTTGATCATGATCACCAACCACTCGTGCCGCTGGGAAATAAACCATACGTTCAGGCGCCAACAGGCTCAGGAATTGCATATACTTAAGTAATATGGATATTTACGAAGGTTAGTTGGTTGAGCACAAAGAGAAAATCACAAGGTGAACACTTAATGCATTGCAGAGAAGGTTCATTATTATCATTCAAAATCTTTATTTTACTTCGGCTCGAATAAAAGTCTGTTGCACGATTGGAAAGCAAACAAAACGTCTCCATTCCTGGATATAAAGTCGAAGCAAGTCTTACAACCGTAATATATGCATAAGCTTGCAAAAAAGAATATAAATCAGGTGTTTGAGTGTAAACAGATACCTACCGAAATACTTATGGAATATGAGTAGAGGTGTCAATCTGATCATATATTACGTTAGCCAGTCATTCCTGTCACTCACCGGACTTGTCATATATCACCGAAAAACGTTCACTGAAGAAATAAAGCACAACGTTTCCTAACAATTATTTTATTTCAATAACCAAGAGGTTTTCTGGTATAAGTGTGCATATGCATAACTTCTCTCTCTCAGAAACTCTGACTAACATACGCTCCGCCTAGATGCAGAGTAAAGAACACGTGATCTCTGAGGGTATTGAAAAAACACAAATGTGGGATTTGCCTAGCTTACCTAACAGACGGATGTGCTCGGGATGGAAAAGACTGCCATTATGGCAACTTCTGCAATAGAATGTTTTAATTATCATCGCAAAAATTGTGTACCTGGTTTTCAGTGATGTTACACTACGGTAGAGACTATTTGTTATAAGGAATTTCCCTAAATGCTGGAACGTAATGTTTTCCTAATGGGAGCGTGTCTGTGTGATTAGAACGTTCGCTTTCTAACCATGAGACTCGAGTTCGAATTTCGACTAGTCAAGAAAATGTCCTTATGTTATCGGCCAGGAGAGGGCGATCTCAGTGTGTGGAACCTTTGGAAGATGCCTGAAAACCATACAGGCTAAGTCTTGTGAGTGAAATCGGATAGACGGAACCCTTAGGGGCCGTCGATGGCTTTGGTAGCACAAATTAACAAGTCATCGTAATCGAGGGTATGAGTCTGTTTACCTTGTTCAAACTAATGATCAAGCTAGATACCACGCTCTCTCTCTCTCTCTCTCTCTCTCTCTCTCTCTCTCTCTCTCTCTCTCTCAGAAAATGTAATTACGGTCTTCTCAGCGTAGTTGCAGTAAAAAAATCAAAAGGTGGGTTCTTGGAGGTGGGGGTTGAACAAACACATTTGTGCCTGAGCGGGCGTCTGCAATAGGGATTGGATAGGCGGGTATCCTCGAATACGAGCGGATAGCTATTAAATGTTTTCCTAGCAGACCCTTTGCTGAACTATCACTATGCATTTATAGGCTTGTTGGTTTCCCACAAGGCACCTAGTAACAGTTCCTCCAGGATAGTACACATACGTACGCTACTCTCATTTTCGGGAAAGCGCGAGTCATTGTATCATGCAAACTCCTTCCACTGATGCAATGTTTGATTCCAATGCTTTCAGCAAGGGAATTGCTTAACTTGCGCACTCTATCCGACCTTTCGTCATGCAACAAGGATCAATATAGTATGTTCATACTTATTCCTGTCTTCACGTTCATTAAATATATCTGAAATTTGTGCCAAGCAGATTTTCTGTTGTCTCGTATTGACTGCAAACCCTGCGTTCACTTCATGCATCGATAATTCTTGGCAGCCCAATAACTTCTCTACGGTACATGATTTTTCCCTCATTTTACTGATGTTGCTATGTATTCACGACTCAAAGTTAGAATTCTACAAGTCTGCTTGATTCGGAAATTTGCTTATGTAATCTTCTGATCATGAACAACTAGGCCTTCAGGAAACTTAATCAAATCTTTATTTTTGTCGATAACTGGAGTATTCGAGGCGGAAAGACATGTTCATATACATCTTATGCTAAAACGTAGAGTTGTTAAAACACTATAACAGGCATTCTTGACAAATGTTTATCTATAAAGTTATATATATATTTGGGCAGTACATTTATTTAAACAGTTTTCATTAAATCTGACAGACAAGAAACACTTAATTTTTTATTTGGTTTTAAACAGTTAAAACACGTGGAAAATCTTACAAAACTAAAACAAAACCCTCTTTAAAATGGCTAAAGTGGACGAAAGCGCTTGTTACAATGAAAATTATGAGAGATTTCTGTACTCCCTTACTCCTACAACAGGAAGGTCTAAAGATGAAGGGGGGATTAAAATTTAACAGAGAGGAGTTTTAAAAAGAGGCGTCAAAGACAGTTTAAATCAGAGAAATATGAATATTTTCAAATGTCTAATGCATTAAAGATACACCGGAAAAGAGTATACATTTTGTGGTGGCATACACACACAATAAACTCCCCTCTTTAAAACTTCTCTCTATTAAATTTTATTCCCCCCTTCATCGTTAGACCTTCCTGTTCTTCTCTCGTCTGTTACCCCTCCCTATAGCTTTCATTTAACTCACTAAATTTTATTTTTTATTCCCGGAGTTGTTTTTTCTGTTTTCTTTTTGAATTTGTAGTTCTGACGAATTGGATCGTATTTTCGATTCCAATGGAATAAATTATTAGTGTTTAAGCCTTTTTATTATATCCTTACTCTGTCCTGGACATTGAGTTCTACCTGGATTCTATCCTCTTCGAATAATTTTTTATACATATATATATATGTACCACTAATATTATCTATCTATCTATCTATCTATATATATATATATATATATATATATATATATATATATGTGTGTGTGTGTGTGTGTGTGTGTGTAATTAAATAATCAAAATATAGAGAAATGAAGGTATTTGCGTGTAACTCTACTTTTGCCTGGATAATGATAATTGCTTTTACTTGTCCTGGTGGTAGCTAGTGGAATCATTGCCTGTTTGTTTAGCAGTATATCAACTCCTTATACCAAGTCCGCTATTTTTCTGGTAGAATAAACATTCCAGTAGACGCGTGTTTCCCCAATGCAAACACCAACGTACATACTCCCGCAATAAGTGATATGAAAAAGAAGCACATTTTATGAGGGTATATGAGAAGTTTTACGGCTAACCATAGACTTGAAGAGGTTAAGGTGTTAGCGGTCGAGAAAGCATCCTCTTCTGAGTCGGTTCCACAAAGTAGCGGTTAGGAGGAAGCTGTGAGGAATCTGTCCAGCATTCATTGTCGTCGTTGTTCAGCATTCTTTGTTCCTATGGCCATTTTCTTATCTCTTATTACTTTGCTTCGTTTTTGTTACGTATATTTTCCTCTTCTTAACCGCTTATGGATACCTGTGTCGCATTTATTCGTTTTCCGTTACTATATTAACCAGATAGTTAATTCCCTGTATTTACTTCATTTTGATGGCCCAGTTGCTTTGCTCTCAGATTGGGCATTCTCTTTTTGCGACGACTATTTAAATTGTTTTCTTACATACAAGAGCCCATTCCTCTTGCTTACCCATATTTAAAGTAAGGAGATTATACCGTTAATTTAGATATGCATTTTCCATATAGAGAAGAATCCCTAAACAAAAGGTCAGACAAAAGGGTCAATATGTGATTTTTATGCATTATTAGCGTCTCAAATATAATGCCAAAAGTTCATTTTCCTGAGAGCATTAGTAATTTCTTTTACAAAAAATGTATTACTGGTCCTGTTTTATTTCTGAAAGAAATGTATTGCTAGTATTATTGTTTTTATGAGAATGTACTGCTAGTCTTTCTACTCTAAAATCTTTTGTACTTTCATCGTTTTTTGACCAAAGTTTTGGGGTTAACTATTTGCCCATAGCTGGGATCCTAACAGATGTTACCAGGGTATACATGGGAACAACAGTAATTAAGGGGTGGTTTCACGTTCTCTAAATCTCCCGAGCTTGCAAGGTGTTTTTTTATCGTCATACCCAGAACAGCTGGGGGTGGCGGTCATTGTGCAAGCATATGTATATAATCATGTTCCAGAGCTATACTCGATAGATAGGTTTTGGAATATTGCTTCAGGGAATCACATGAGATGAATATAATGCCAACTGATGTTTCAATGTTGTTTTAAATCTAGCAAAAGTAGAAACTTATATAATATCCGGAAATCAAGTGATGTGGAAAGCTGATTCGTGTCCGCAGCATATGACAGAGGAAGTTCAGCTGCTTTAATTAAACAAAAATCACAAAGAGGAAACATGTTAAGGACCAAAAATGAAATGGCGTAAGTAGCAACCCAATTATTCCACATCTATCAAGAGTTTTTAGTTTTATGAATATCTGTTACGGACTCCGCGCAATACATAAGACCTTTACACACTACGACAGCTTGGACAATATCTTAGCGGTTGAGCCAACTTGATAAGCAATCTACTGAATGTGTCTATTGAAGTCGTCTTCGTCAGAGGCACATCTTAATATCTTCCCGCAGTATCTCAAAATATAAATTGTCTAACCAACTGATATGCAGTCACCGTCTCTCCGGTGTATATTCGACTTTTCATCAGGTAAAGAGACGGTTTGTTATCATCAATAATATTACTGTTCGCTGACAATGATTAAAACTCAGTGGGCGCTCTACAGTGTGCTGACAGATAAACTGAGAGGCAGCGGCGGGTCACTGGGATGGGGTTTGGATACAATTATCTTAGTCCTTAAATGGTCCTTATGCATCTCAATGGCCGGAGATCCAGTGGCTGAATTAAAATCTGTTGGCCGTTGATTTACAATGACAATGATGCCTGTGTGGAATTTATATATTACTCGTATAAACGTCTTAGAGAATCCTCGAGCACAGCCATCATGGAAATAAATTGTCCCATCTTTCTGTTCCCAGTAATTTTTCCGCGATCACAGGATATATACTACATTCCTGTGCCATGTTTGTCAGAGTTAAACTATATATTTACCCATTACGTCATATGCTTCATATGGCCGAGTCTATTTCTACAAGGTGAAGAGAGATAAACCAACAATGGCAATTCAGTTTATAAAAAAATTAAAATTTCAGTTATATATGAAAGCGTGCTATGATGCCTGTATATATTTGTGTCTTTACCTGTGAATTTTATCATCAAATCCACATATATGGTTTTGTTAATGCGCAAACCAATGTATATATGTTGTCAAATAAATCATATTTGTATTTGAGTGTTTATGAGCGTAAAGTATCCTCATCGAACCGGATTCTTTGAAGGAGAAGAAAATATCGGAAAGCAACATTCCTTGTCTTTTCCCGCCATCTTAATCATCTTGCCTTGCTGTTCAAAAATCTTTGTCCTTATCTTCATTCATTGATCTCCTTGTCACGCCTGATATAATCTTTGTCCTTCCGTTTGGAGGAATGTTCCTAGCAATTTCACGCTCTGGTTGCTGGTATCATTATCTCCCTCTTGTTGTTACTTCTTTTTAAAACATATTGAAAATTTCTCAGCCTGACTAACGTAAGCATCTGTCTCTGCTTATTTCTTTCCAAAAACCTATATTCAATTTCTGTCATATTTTTATTTTCCCTACGAAAAGTTCTTTTTTTTTCCTACTCTTTTATCTCCCCTCTCTCTCTCTCTCATACTTTCTGAAACACTCGAAACATCTTTCACTCTATGAAGCAGTTTTGCTTTCTTATATAAAGTATTTTCTCTCTCTCTCTGTTTTGCGCACTTTCTCTCTCTCTCTGTTTTTCTCTCTCTCTCTGTTTTTCTCTCTCTCTCTGTTTTTCGCACTCTCTCTCTCTCTTTCGGACTCTCTCTTTCGCACTTTCTCTCACTCTCTCTCTTTCGCACTTTCTCTCACTCTCTCTCTTTCGCACTTTCTCTCACTCTCTCTGTGTTTTTCGCGCTTTCTCACTGTTTTTCGCACTCTCTCTGCTTTTCACACTCTCTCTTTGTTTTTCATCTTTCTCTCTCTATCGCATTTTCCCATTCCTTTATGCATTAATAATTTTTTGCCTTATTTCACAAATTCTGTTCATGTAAATTATTTCAGGTTCATCTTTAAAATCTTACAAAATACATATATTTTTCGAGTAGAGCCTCTTGTCATTTGCAACATTATTTTTATTCATTAATAAAACATGACATCACTCAGACTTGTTAAAGGTTAAGCCCATGTTCGTCCACTTGCAACTTGATTTTAGCCATGGAAAATTCCAAACCAGGCCATAATTAAAAGTTGCAACCGGCGGTATTTGAACACTAGATGGAATCTAGAATGAGTGTTCGCGTCAAGTACATTGAAAAGAACTACGATATCATTAATCAGATTAAGCTGTTTCCTTTCCCTTATGTACCTAACTCCATTGAAGACGTGGACGACCATTGCACTACAAAACTTCCTATCCCTCATAGATCTAAGTAAATTTCGTCTGTCTACGATCGTTCTGAGTTCCTTTTCTGCTTATCATTAACACCAGCTTATGGAGTTTACCCTTTGTTTTGTTTTTTGTTTTTGTTTTGTTTACTCACTTCCATTCATTATCTCCTGTGGTTATCAAATACTATAAATTATCTTTCTCCGTTATGTGTTTTTGAAATGATAACTGTCTCTTTTCGGTTCTAATTCAGTATACCTTTGTTTACATTTCCTTAAAACTTCCTCGTTGTTCACAGGTTTCACCCATGGCATTTTTAGTATTCTTGTATACTGACTCAAGTCTCTTTTTCATCTGTGGGGAACATCTACAACTATAACTGTTATATAGATGGAACGATATTATAGAGCATGTCTATATTATGTTTATCTATTTATATCAAAAGTTACAGATAGTGTTAAATAAGCACTTACATAAATAGATAAACATATATCGATAGACATGTACAAAGATTACGTCTACATTTTTTAGATGAGGTATTGTAGTTATTTACATTATTCGAACTGTTATCCTCATCTTTTTTCTATATATATGATGTCCTCAAATACAGATGCCCCTGTGGATAAAAGCATTGGTAATCCAGTGACTTGGCGCAAAGAGGTGTAAATTCAATACCTGGCTAGAGCAGAGGTAAACAAAAAATTGAAGAGTTGAGTTAAAGGGAAATAACTGACATTGAGATATTGGGAAGATGCATGACACGTGGAACTAGAACAATCTACCCCAGTGCGTGAAATTAATGGTTCTGTTCGTAATTCCAATCACCTGGAGAAGGCCGGAGCGTACAACGACCGAAGCATCGTGAATATGACAAGATGAAGATAACAGACCTAGCATTGTAAAAATGTACGAAGCGTACTGAAATTTTCTCAACACAACAGATTTCTGAATATTCAAACATTATATTTGTTTATTGTGGAACTTCTGTTTCTTAGGACCAAATATTTTCAGCGCCACATCATAAGTAGTGAAATGAAACAAGGCGGAAGCATATTCATTTTCAAAACTATTCTTTGAATTTCTAGTATGATTATTTATTATTATTTACAGTCGGGCTAATGTCCTCGTGATTGTTTTTATTTCGTAATGCGTTTGTCGATAATTGTAACCTTCAGTTAATATATATATATATATATATATATATATATATATATATATATATATATATACACCATTCGCAGACAGTACTGTTTCGCTGTATCACAGCTCCTCAGCGCGACTAGACATCCGAATGACTTAAGCACGGATTGAAACCTATCCGATTTGGTATCAGTCAGAATCTCTACCACTGAGCTATCGTCACTCGACAGAATGAGTCGGCCAAATCTAGCGTATTGTTTTTAGAAATGTAAACAAACGCCAAACAACCGAAGTGCTCCATTCATTTTACTGAAGAGCTTCGCATTAACGCAGGTGGCTGTTGTTTTTAGAATTAGCTTGTCATTCAACAGTGCTCAATTGAAAATATATTTTCAAGAGCTAAATTATGCCATTCGCAGACAATACTGTTTCGCTGTATCACAGTTCCTCAGTGCGACTAGACATCCGAATGCCTCAAGCGCGGATTGAAACTCAAACGATTTGGTGTCAGTCAGAATCTTATATATATATATATATATATATATATATATATATATATGTATGTATATTTGTCTAAAGTTTGCTATGTTTACAGGTGAAGAGTATTTAATATTGGAGACTTCCTTAGTGCGATTATAGACACAAGGTGAACATAGCTATCAACATGCAAGACTTGTCAGTTTCACGTCTCTCACTTCGTACATCAATGCGACGTTCAGGCTAAGAAAACGACAAGAACAGATATCCCTAGTGACTGAGAGTGGGACAAGAACCTTCGCATCTAGATTAAGTACAGTGCAATGTTTCATGAATGTTACCACGATCGAGAGAAAACTGAAGATGTGTAGAGAGTGCCTGTCGAAACCTGACTGTAAGAAATATAAATAAAATGAAATGCTATTCTTCTTTTTATGCGCCATGTCCTTTCAGGGCATATACGATCAAAGCTCTCCATTCCCTCTATCCCTTGCAGCATTCAACACGTTCCTTCCCTCTGCTTCCTCCCCCAAACCACGTTCTGTCATCCAGTTGCTTAAGTCCGCCAGGTATGTCATGCGTTGTTTTCCCTTGTCTGTCTTTCCCTCTATTCTACATGTGAGTATCAGATTCTCCAGGCACTCCTTCCTCATTATGCATCCCAGAAACTTCATCTCCCTCGTTCTGATGTTAAGTATAAGCCTACTCCTTGTTTGCAACCTAAGACCTAATCCTTGCTCACACGCTCGGTCCATGTTAGCCATAGCTTCCTTCTCTGTTGACTCGAGTCTCTTCTTCGTCTTTGAGAAAATCGTCTAAAAGAAGGACAGTTGTCACGTAACAGCTCAGTATTCTTTTCTTTGTTACCAAAGAAATCCTCCTGTCTCGCCGTACTCTACCCAGCTTTCGGAATGTGTCCTTGGCCATCCCAGTACATCTACGGATCTCAGTGCTGCACTTACTGTCCTCTGTAAAGACTATTATCATATCGAATTGAAGATTTCTACTACATACAATATGCATAATATGAACTTGAGATTTTTCATAGATCTTATTAAAATTTAATGTCCTTTTTAACGTTTACTTATAGTGAGGAAGCAATAGGAAAATTCTGTCATCTCTCTTTACAATAATTACTCTGTTCATTTCTTTCCTTGAAGCATTCGTTCTTTCTTTGCTGAAAACGTTCATCTTTCCGTTTCTTTCTTTATTTCTCCTGAATTCTCGAGCGATTCAGCCGAGAAAAGTGAATCATTTTCCTTATTTACATCTACAGAGTTCTCTAATCCTTTTCACTTTATGCGTACTCTTTTCTTTCCAGCTTCCAAAAACATTAATTCCTTAGCTATATTCTGTGAGTGGCAGTGAAATTCCAAATGTTAGAATCAATGCAACCGTGTTAATATTCGCAAACAAAAGCCAAAAATAAAATTCTTCTCATGATGATTTCACAACTAGGCTCGCTTATCATGAGATCTCCTATAAGCATTCGTGTTTAAGTTATGCAAAACATTTCAATCAAAGTGAACAATCAAATCTGAGAATCCAGGTTCCTTTTCTTCTTATATAAGCTAAAATTATCAATAATCATTTCCTGTCATAGGATTTTATACAGAAAATATTTATCCGCTTGAGAAAAACAAATGCTTATAAAATCGAAACATAGAATTTGCTCAATAATACTTTTGATAATAATAGAAAATCGTTATCTTCTTCATATTGACTTTTTTCAATGGCAAAACATGTTGATATTTGTTACAAGTCCATATATTTTTAGATATTTTATTTCTACCATTGAATACACACGCACACACATACATACATACATATATACATACATATTGTTTAAATTGCGGGATCTTTTATGTTTATTCACCCCAAATAATGTAAAGTTACTTATCGCAAGTATTAATTTACCCCAAGAAATTGTAAATCTTAAATTATATTTTTTGTTTTTTATTAAATGCTTGGCACTCTTTTGAAATTATAATTTTAAAATCAAATTTTAAATAGCTTGCCTCGCAACAACCCCAACCCTCAAAATGAAAATTACCAAAAATCGGGGAGTTATTCACATTTTATAAGTGCAGAGGATATTCGAGGTAAAGAATGTTTTTACAATTTAAAAAAAAAGAAATCTCTCTTAGCTTATTTATCAGGATGAGCGCGAATGTAAACTTCACACTTAGAAATAGAGCACCTGATTCTCCCATATTCTCGCAAAGGTCAACCAAACCGCTGCACAATGGACGGGTCTTGCTCTGGGAGAATTTGTTGTGAATTTTAGTAAATATAAGTTCTTTTTTATCTTAGTATGAATAACAGAAAAGATCGAAACTGTGCGATATTGACAGGTGAAGGGTGTTCAATATCAGAATGTTTTTAGTGTGTCTATATAAATAAAATGTGGACATAGAGTGTTGATAACTATGTTGATTGTCGGTTTCATGCCTGTAACTTAGCCTGAACATCACACTAATGTGTGAAACACTGACTAAATCTCCCTCTCACTCACCTATATGTGTGTGTGTGTGTGTGTGTGTGTGTGTGTGTGTGTGTGTGTGTGTGTGTGGTCGAGTGGTTAGATTATTAGCGTTGTCATCATAAAACGTAGTCGATTTGTCCAGAGATGATGTCTTGGACTTCTAGATATTATCGACCCGGGGAGAAGAGCTTATCATGTGGCACCGTTTTTAAGTGCCTAAGAAGCAGGTTGACGTCAAACTTGTGAGCGAATTTGGGTCGACGAAACTATTCAGAAGCTATCAGTGATTTTACTAACACCAAGTCACGCGTCATAGTAAGTCTACTTGGCACCCCCGGATTATGCTCTCTTACCAAGAAACTGTAACTATTGTGCACTCAGCTTAGTTGGAGGATAAACCACAACTTTGTTCTCTTGGTGTCGAAGAAAAAGCTAATGTGCCTGAGCAGACTTTTGAAATAGAAATTAAATGTCAATCATGGTAGCTGGGTGTACACGGAAACGAGAAATCAGCTATTGTTATGATTTATATAAAATACATACAATTCAGCCAAGATATTTTAACGATCCATCTAATTAAATATCAGTCCTCCATATATCCGAAAAAGAACTGTTACTAGATCAAGCATAAGTTTTCTCATTGTCCTTATTTTGCTTATGACTTCCTGTGTTGCTCACATGTTCTAACCATGCAATTCCCAACATTCAGCGTTAAGCAATATTTGTTTCTTCAAGTCTCTTATTCATTTTCTGGTATATTTGTTTAATAATGTTCACCTAATACAAGTCCCAAGAACCAACCAAGTTACAGAGTTACTGAATGAGTTCCGTGAATAATAATGTAGAGTTACTCCACTTATTTTCCTATATAACCACCACCAGGGGGTGCTTTCTAAGACTATAAATAGACTATAAATATTGTCTTATTCTCTTTTTCCTTCGATAGATTAGGATGTAGGTTTATTGGGAAACGCAGACTCATAACTTTGTTTTCTCTAGGATTTCTATACACATTTTGCATAAGTGAACAATTTCAAGCATTTCATTATATTATCACATATATACAATATCATTGTCGTTCGCAGCAATGTAACTTTTATCGTGTTAATACATTATCGTGTGTGTGTGTGTGTGTGTGTGTGTGTGTGTGTGTGTGTATATGTATATATATATATATATATATATATATATATATATATATATATATAGCTTTTAGTTGTTTCTTTGCATTTTATTAACCGGAATCGCATACCAAAGGAGCCCAATGCAAACACCAACGTACATACTCCCGCAATAAGTGATATGAAAAAGAAGCACATTTTTTAAGGGTATATGAGAAGTATTACGGCTAACCATAGTCTTGAAGAGGTTATGGTGGTAGCGGTCGAGAAAGCATCATTTTCTGAGTCGGTTCCACAAAGTAGCAGTTAGGAGGAAGCTGTGAGGAAACTGTCCAGCATTCATTGATACAGAGTGTCGTCGTTGGTCAGCATTCATTGTTCCTATGGCTATTTTCTTATCTCTTATTACTTTGCTTCATTTTTGTTACGTATATTTTCCTCTTCTTAACCGCTTATGGATACCTGTGTCACATTTATTCGTTTTCTGTTACTATATTAACCAGATAGTTAATTCCCTGTATTTACTTCATTTTGATGGCCCAGTTGCTTTGCTCTCAGATTGGGCATTCTCTTTTTGTGACGACTATTTAAATTGTTTTCTTACATACAAGAGCCCATTCTTCTTGCTTTCCCATATTTAAAGTAAGGAGATTATACCGTTAATTTAGTATGAATTTTCCATATAGAGAAGAATCTCTAAAAAAAGAATAGGTAGACAAAAGGGTTAATATGCGACTTGTATGTATAATTAGCGTATCTGCCATCCGACATGTTTAGATAGATTTATGTAGCAAATACAAATGCTGAAATGATGAAGTTCTATTCAATTTTCCGCAGTTACATCCACGATTCTGGTATTGTTTTTCAATTATTTTCTGCATTCATAGTCCGATTTTTTTTCCAGCTTATCATATTTATACTCTTATAAGCTGAAAATTTCACGCAGACATGACTATTACTAAAAGCACCTATATTTTATATAAAAGCGTATAAATGACATATAATGGACATATAATGAGAAAGTAGGGATTGAATAACTTAACCCTCACAGGTAATATTGAAGACAAGAGAGGTGAGCCGCCTCTCTTTCCTATGTAACTGACGAGTTTGTATGAGTCGATGGCTGAACAGAAGGAGGGTGTTTTTGCAAAGGGAAAATCCCTACTAACGGTCATAAGTGATAGGAATTTGCGGAGTGTCATGATCGCCTACGTATTGAAGAGTCACGTCATATAGAAGAAGTCGATTAGCTAAACATGGATAGGGATTATTTTTGTCTATCTACCTAAACATATACATGTGTTCGCAT
Organism: Acanthosepion esculentum; assembly: GCA_964036315.1. Classification (NCBI taxonomy): domain Eukaryota; kingdom Metazoa; phylum Mollusca; class Cephalopoda; order Sepiida; family Sepiidae; genus Acanthosepion; species Acanthosepion esculentum. Next base: position 49,530,549 of record OZ038475.1, read on the forward strand.
TATAATATATCATTAGCTATCTCACTTGCACATGTTTATCTAATTATCTCTGCGCGTATATGTTGAAAAATGATTAAGATTACAAGAGGACTTATATTTTGAAGATGTGTTTTTTAATAGAACTCAGTCTTTCCTTATTTATATTAGTCCATCCATTTCAACCACGCTTTGACAGATTCATTTTACAATAAATAACGCTCTTTTGGATTGCTGCTTTGCCCTTCATCTCCACACAACACATATCTCTTCAGTGTGTTCGGACTGTAATAAAGATCTTCCTTCATAGCCTCTACCTATGAATCAAATGCTTTGTTACACTGGGTTTTGATCTTTTCCTCTATAAAAAAAAAAAAACTTTCTTTTCATGATTTTATATTTTTATATCATTTTCTTCTTCTTTTCTGGGAAACGATTTATAACAGAGAATGACTGAAGAGATGTAACACAATTTATTTCCATTTTTTTGTTTACTCATTTGCTTCTACGTTTGCAATATGCGTTACAAATTGTTCTTCGCTGATATATGGAAATTAGATAAGTTCGACATAAGGCCAAATTGAAGAAATTAACCTTAGGTAGAATGTGATGTTCTACTCAACTAAATAGACATTGTTTGTATGAAGTAAAATCAACTTTTTTGTTTTATTTTTGTTAACTAGACTCGAACAAGCCCCAATAACACAGACGTAAAATAGACATCTGTCCCAATCGGAAGGTAGACGTTGCTTTCAAACTCTTCCATTCGAAGCAAAACTTCAAATTAATGGAAAGATGACAGCTATACTCTATACCATCAATAAATGTTCTCAATGAAAATCGATACATTTTAATCAATACTAAAACTGAAATTAGAAAGCGAGCAATAAAAGATTATAAAATAAAGTAATGCTTTCAATTTCTGAAATGTATTATGAGTAAATCATAAAATATTTGATTGCCTAAAACCTGTGTACACTCATATTTCATATACCATAAATTCTTTGGAATTTTGTTGTAATGAAGTAATTTTTAATTTTAACAAGATTCTTCGCAACTACCTTTTCACTATGATGTGTAATCATGTCGTAACCACACATTTCTGGACAGATGGACTACATAAAAGCAGATTTCCGGTGAATTCACCAGATATATATAAAATCATATGGTATCTAAAAACAAGTACACAGCACATGTAATTTGTACGCAACACGGCCCTGTTCGAAATGTAATACCAGGTGATAGTTAAAAAAAAAACTCTGACGAAGTTTAGTATAAATTAATCGATTTTCAATAGTATTTTAACAACGGTGTATAAGCATATATAATTTTTCCATGTATAATATTTTAACAACGGTGTATAAGCATATATAATTTTTCCATGTATAATATTAATATAATAAAATAATGAAAACTCAACGAGTATCATAATATCTCAAAATATATCCCACTAACTGAACAACTGACACTAAAAGTTTAATTTGTAAATTATGGATTGAGATAGAAAAGGATGTCAAATCACGTAGGTAACCTAGTCCTACATTAATTGATGAAAAAAACTGCACTTTAATAGTGTATTTTATATATTTATTTAAATATTTATATTTGTTGTGTATGTAAGGAAAGTGTAACTGCAATTCAGAAAGAGAAATTAGCAAAAAGATTCTTACGTACATGCAACTACACTTGTGAAAAGTAAACCACTCTTGTATTGATGTGACAGCCAAGCAAGAAAAATCAAAACTCTGAATTCAAAGGCAACCTGATGAGGGGTGGGATCTGTCAGGCTATCTTTCTCTAGGCACGCCAGTGCCGATATTGCTGCAGTACATGTGGTACTCTACTCTAATGTATGACAGGACTTGTGTAGTGACGTTATATTTGTTGTAAACATTATTAACATTCAATGGATAGCGGTTCGGATTGAGGAATCGGAGAGCCGAGTTCGAATTCCAGTCAGATCAATTGCATTTACTTACGTGCTAATACCTTTGTTAAAGTTATGAATACTCCTCTTCTCCTCCCAGCTACGGATAAATAGGGCAGACCGGGTTCTATAGCCTTGGATGGCAACTGATCTTCTGCAGAAAGAAATGGAAACCTACCCGGGAAAACATCTGCCATGTCAGTCATGTATAGAAAGATACATGATCGCTTAAGCGTGTATCACGCATGGCACATAACTGAACAAAAACAAGTTATTTACAACAAAATGTTTTTTATAATTTATTATTTTTTAGTGATATGTAAAAAGTGCAGGAAGACAGTGACATTATGCATGTTTCTATGACTTACGTAAATATTGTAATTAAATAAAGATGGTTCATCTTATTTTTTAAACACAAAATTTTAATTCGAAACAATAACTAGCATTCAATAATTCTTTCAGGTTTGTGATGTAAACAATTATAATTTAAAACTTCAGTTTCCCTTCAAACATATTTTATTCAGTTGTCTAACATCTATCGAGAATCCCTGGGACACATTTTCCAGTGAATGTGTTCAGGTAATAAACAAGGACTAGAAATATCTGCAAGCTTGTATACCTAACATCAATACTCGATTTTTTTTTTATCGGGATATTCTTTTTTCATATTTGAAAACACGAAGCATGCAAATATGTTTTATTATGTAGGCTTAATATCTCTCGTAAATATCACTCTGGCTCATTTTCAGTTGCATGTTATTTTAAAGATATCACATTTGGCTGATTTGTAAGTGTAATTTCCTATATTAATGACTATAGGTGTTCGTTTTAAACTTGCTTATGACATAGAAAAGAAAAGCAAATTAAGATTTCGAGAAAAATTGTTTGGATACTGATTTAGTGTCAATTTTGGGATGGGCTGTCTGTTTGCATAAAATACTGCATTTGTCAGAGGCCACGCATTTGTTAGCTTCCTTTAGTTTTCAATGCGAACGCATCAGGTACATTGAACAGTGTTTCTGTATTTTCAAAAACTGGACTCAATGGAGACGTTTTTGTCAATAAAGTTTATTCTTTTTTTATTTCCAGACTTGTTCTTTCTTCCGCAAATATCAATTCTGAAGGTTTCTATGGTTTCCTCAATAACCTGGCGTCGACATGTCTTTCAACTCTTTTGTCAGTAAGATGCCCTTGTAATACATTCAGCATTCGTGATTGTTCCTCTCATTCAACATCCAAATTCCCTCTCGATTTCGCTGTACTTCAAAAAGGTTTCTAACGCATTTGGCTTTCTTTTTATACTCTATATTGATGCGGTCTCTCTCATACACACACACACACACATTATATATATATATATATATATATATATATATATATATATATATATGTGTGTGTGCGCGCGCGCATTTCTGTAGATACATTGATGTTTTTATCTAACCTTCACGGGATGAATGTATATATATATATGAACTGACTGCCTGAAAATCGTATTGCAGCGTGAAGCTTAGCCACCACACTGTTGCTTCAAATAGCTAGAAAGTATATATCTATAAGGACTCTAGCTCGGTTATTGAACACTCTGCCGCCACAATAGGATACCAGATGTGAGCCTAAAATTTTCAGTCAACCGCATATGTATATATACAATCATTACATACACACACTAATATATATATATATATATATATATATATATATATGAATGAGAGAATTTATTTTAAGAAACTGAATTAAATCCGACATATTGTTATATTATTTTATTTCGTTTAACCGTTATTTTTTATGGATACTCATATTAGAGTAGGTAATCTTAACTAAATAATATTTTGTATACAACTACATCTCCTAGCCTGAATGTTCCAGAAAACTTGTCAGAAAAATATGCGTCCTCCGGCAGGATTCGAAACTGCATCCCCTATGGGGAACCATCAATAGATCTGGCGTGCTTAACTGATCGGTTACTTAGAACTTTCGATCAAACAAAGCCTGAATACTGCCTTTTGAACACATTAATAAAAAAAATAATAACTTTAATTAAAAAACAGATTCTACTCCTATATGAGTATCTATCAAAATTAACTTTAAACTGAGTTGGATATACTAGATGAAACAATAAACAAAAACTAAAAATTCTTGAAGCTAAATACATAAAACAGTTGAAACCTAACCTGAACAAAATAAACTATGAAAACTCCACAAATATACTTAAATGCCTATAATTGATAACAGAAGCCATTGCTTTATACCAACGGCTTCCCATACTTAACACTTCTCGTTTTCATTCTCGCGTGGTCATGTGTGACTTCATGTGTCGCGGTGCGATTTTTGCTTCCAATGGCTCGTTGCTTAGAAATCTTCAATGAAAACAAAACAGGCTATCATTGTTGCTATGTCTGTGTATTGTTTAATTTCTTGTAATGTACTTGTCATCTCTGATGATGGCTTATGTAAGCCGAAAGATTAGCTAGGATTAAAAAACATATATCAATATAGTGATTTTCTTTCATCTTTCAATGATAATATTATTAAGGTTATCAGACGATATGAAAGGAATTTTCTTAAAATAAATATACAACATTTGTCTATATTATTTAATGAAACATTCATATATATATATATATATATATATATATGTTGTGGTAGGATCCACCTAATCTGCATAGGTGACTACCAACTATATAAATAATGGTTGGTACCGGAGAACGAGGAGGAATCACGAGATCCAACTAGAGACTCATCGACTGCGACTAGTCAACACATTCTCCAGGAACGTCTTCCCAGAAATATACAGAAATACTATATGTACTTATTGTGTACACTTTCTTGTTATAATACATTCTTGTTCTAAGTACATTTTGTGTTGCATTATTATTCCATGCATTAGGCGAGATTCAACAATGAGTCAAGACTCAACAATATATATATAAGTGAGAGAGAGAGTGAGTGAAAAGGATTGCATTATATCCAGTTTATATCAATTTTCTAGCGTTTCTTCCTTTATTGTTCTTTCTTTCTCTAATTTTGTACATTATCTTTTCACTCCTTTCTTTTCCCCCTTTCATAATCTTCATCATACTTTCGATATCACTAATTATGCATTTCGTTTTTACCTTTCTGAAAACAGGCGCAAAAGCAATTCATTTTCCCCTTAGGCATCTTCCTCTTTTATTTCATTTCCATTCTATTGAGACAAATGGGCGTTTTGTCCTTTAATGCTTACAAAACTAATCAATTATTCATTGCAAGTTCGTGCCATTACCATTGCTCTACAATGACTTTGTATCGATACTAAATAACTAACAGACATTCCGAAAAGTTTCTTCATTTTTTGTCTATATTCTTTATACTTAGATAATTGGTTTTTGCACTTTTTTCTCATTGCTCATCAATTCCATTTTATTTTAATTAAAAATATGTTTAAGTTTTCTATTTAAAATGATGCCTTCTTTACGTATTGACCTTTGTCAGAGCATTAATCTGTAATTCGGTTTATTTTATTATTATTATTTTTTACCAATTTATCATCTGCTAAACTATCTATCTAGATAAATATCTAGATAGAATGTATATTCATTGTGTCTCACCTAATTAACCTTTGTACATATGGTCTCCTGGGAGTTTTCTGACATTTCGTCCGCGAGCTATGAATAAAACCTAAATATTTGACACTTGTTGCATAGTTTGATTGTTGAGTCATTTGGGAGGAAAGCAATCGTGCGTCTCACATTTGGAACCAAGAAAACGGCGAGGAAAAATTCGTTGTTACTTTTTGCTTTTCAGAAATGATGGATTTGACGATTACTTGAATCCCGCTGAGAAACCTAGAGCCATTACAAATTAGCCCGGGGAAAATATTTCCGACAGTAAATAATGTGCAGCATTAAGAATTTTTAGAGGAATTAAAAGGCATATATCAAAACGTTCATAAAATATCTTTCCATCGGTTCAAATTAATTTGAACCGATATTGCTAAAAAATAATTAGTCTTTATTTTCAGACTCCATCAATCTATCGATTCTAGTATTGTCTATATCAGGGGTGGGCAAACTACGGCCCGCGGGCCACATGCGGCCCGCCAAACGATTTCGTGCGGTCCGCTTTAAAATGTTATTTATTAAAACTATATTCTTCCTTTAAAAGCCCTTTATTTTGCCAATTTTAAATATCGATTATTTTGGTTTATATATACTATGCGGCCCAGTAAAATTATAATCTTTTAGAATGCGGCCCTTGTGCTAAAAAGTTTGCCCACCCCTGGTCTATATCTATCCATTGTTCTTTTGTACTCGCTTTCTCTTACTTGTAGTGTCTGCAATTTTCCTACTTTGTCTACCACCAACATAGTGCTATCTACGTATATGTTAAAACTTTTTGCCTGTAATATATACTGGTAAGAATTCTAGTATTCATAGGATTGACGCACTTGCATACGTTGTGAGAAGATGCATAGATTGTATGATTGTTATCAAGACCGACAACCCAACTGAAGAATGAGAGACGGTAAAATCGAGAAATTATGGAGTTTTACCTACCTGAAAAGTGATTTATCAGGTGATAGGAAATGTGCACATGAAATCCGTAGTGGAATCATGAAAAACTTGTTCCAAAAACTAAGCAAATATTAAAAAGAAAAAAAAAACTCGTTAGAAACAATGGATAAAGTGTTGAGCTGTAATGTAATATTAACTCACCTCTACGGCAGTGAAAGCTGGACAATTGTATCGTAGATTATGACGATGATTCAGTTAACAGATGTGTCTTTTTAGAAGACTTTTGTGAATAGTATAGACTGAGAACAACAACGAATATTTTAGTATAATGCATCCTGCTAAAATCTTAGTGTATTCCACTCTGCCTCTTTCTCCCGTGGTCAATACCTGTCGTTGCTCTATTATTCTGACAATATTTTCTTTATATCATATTCAATCAGCGACTTTTATTATAGTTTCTCTTCCTCATTTTCTCAGTCTTTGCCACTCTTTTTTTATTTCGTTTGATCATAGTTAGCTCATCAACATGCGTCAGTGATCATTTCAATTTCATTTCTTTTTTGTTTTTATACGCATACAAATCTAAGAAGTTAGTTCTCTATATCACTTCCTTCATTTTCTTTTTGCATTATTGTGTGCTTTGAAACCACCTCTTCTTTACAATAGATGATGCTCCTGTATAATATGCATATTGTTAATGTTTGCTGATTTGCCATCCCACATCTTGTCTTTGTAGCGTGATTAATCATATTTCTTTACGCAGTTGCTTACGTTCATTTATACACATCACGTTTTCAGAAATCCACCGAAATTTCTGCAGATAAAGTGCAATCCATTTCTTCATAAAAACGATTTATTTAATCAATTTTTCATTATGTGTTTCTATACTTTATTCTATGCGTATTTTGATTCTTCATTTCTTTATAGTTCTGTTTTTATGACACTCATTCCCTTACAAACATAAAAAGTCCCCATCGTCTAACATTCGTTGAATTTCTTTTTTATGGGAACCAGTAATAAGGAGTGCCAGAGAAAATCAATAATAACAAAAATTGCAATATGAGCTCTGGTAAAAACACGTAATGATAACAGCAAAATTTGCAATAAGAGCACTGGTAAAAAAATGGTTGCTGAGATATTAGGCTTATAATACCCAGAAATTCAAGGACACATGGCACAGTGGATAAAGGCTTTCGTTAGATCCAGTGACAGGACAAAAAGAGTGCGAGTTCAATACCCGGTTAAGGCAGTAGGGAACTTGGAGAGGGGAATTAACAGGAGATAACTGACATCCATTAAAATCATGGTACGTGGAACTAGAACAGTCTACCCCAGTGAGCGAAATAAAGGGTTCAGTTCGACATTCCAACCACCTGAAGAAGGCCGGAGCTTACAACGGCCGAAACGTTGTAATAAATAAGGTGACAGAGATGAGGACAATAGTCCGAATAATGTAAATAGTTAAATATCTATACATTTCGAATGCATAAAATCTCAAAACTCGTGAATATCTGTTGCTCTTTTTCTTCTTACATCATTGATGAATGTTTTAATAGCTTCTTTTTTTAATTTGTTCATATCCAATATCATCCATTATTGTTAGTGATAGTGTTGCGTACTTTTGACTGAATTGGCTGTTTATCGTTTTCGGTTTAACGGTAAGCAACAATGTTTTCAAATATCGTTTTCGGTTTAACGGTAAGCAACAATGTTTTCAAATATCGTTTTCGGTTTAACGATAAGCAAAAATGTTTTCAAATATCGTTTTCGGTTTAACGATAAGCAACAATGTTTTCAAATATCGTTTTCGGTTTAACGATAAGCAACAATGTTTCCAAAATTTGTAATTAACGAAAAATGTCTATTTTTGGAAGTTTGAAAATTTTCCTGTTGTAAAACCAAGTTATGTTATTCCCACATTTACTATTTCAAGACAGTATGTAATTGATCAGACACACATATTTACACAGAACAATCTCCTTCCCCCCTCTCTCTCTCTCTCATATATATATATATATATATATATGTGTGTGTGTGACTGCTAGACTCTCCCGACGTTTTTTTCGAACTATGAGGGTCAAGCAACTCAGTTCCTAGCAACCGACAGCCAGACACCTGTATATATGATTTGATTGTATTGGTGAAGGCTATTTGCAGAGCCAACCACACATTTTGTAGTGCCGAATACAGACCTGGTGCAGACCGGAGGCTAGTTTGGGGACAAAGTTGCCTTTCTCCTAGACCAATTCCTATTCAAGTCTATAGAACCCAGCTTGGAGGGGAACAAGAGGATTCATTCCTTTCCCAAGAGTATTACCCCGTAAGTAAAGGTAATGGATTCGGCTGGAATTCGAAATCGGCCCTCCGATTCCGCTATCCACTGCCTCCTCTCTCTCTCGAGATTATATATATATATATATATATATATAATCAGTGGGTTGATTTAAAATCTGACACATACAAAAGGCTCTAACATATGTATAAATAACAAACAGACTTTCTTGTTTCTATTTATCGGATCTGATAAGGTAATTTAATATACTCTATCAATACCAACGCACTTTCCTTACACACAGTTTTGTTTTCATTCTGACCTCTTTGTGTGGATGTGGAGTGATACTAAAGTTTTCTCAATATAAACCCCTTCCCAAATTCTGACCTAATTAACAAAAACTAAATTTGCGAAACGAAAGTTTTCTGGTCGTATCAAGAAATATTCATACATAAATGCCGGTATACATGAAGATGTAAATGTTCAGATATGAATACGTGTAGGAAAATATAAAAAGAAAAAAACTAAAATTTCAGAGTCGAAATAATTATCTCCAAGGCTCTGGGCGTGTATAAACGTAGATAAAAATAAGTGGGTCTTGATCATTTTAAACATTCGCTTCCACATCTAAAAAAGAATATCTTAATAGAAATTAGCGTTCCTGTTTTACCTCGAGAAGCCAGTGTACCGATGATATGTTAAAAGCATAGGTATTCATAGACAGGCTAAGAATTATATTAGAAAAATTATAAAATATTTTTATCAAGTCTTTCAAGAAGTGGAACATACGTTAAACCTTTTCGAATCAAAAAGTAGGTTCTGAAAATGGAATGAAAGCATTGATGGCACAAATCTTAAATCCATCTTCGAAAATTCAAAATGACGAGTTAATAAAAGTTAAAAATTCAAATACATCGTTTTATCGATCAGTTATAACAGATTTAGTAAAGAAGATAAGGAACAGGAACATAGGATAGACTGTCCTAGTGGTGGTTTTGCTCAACACCGTCAGATGTTACTAAACCAAAATATTAACCAAAATAATGTAACCGTTGATTTGAATAGGAATCTGATTGCGAATTCGGACTCTGGGCGGTGTATTCTTAGTCTCAAGGGAAATTGGAGTGTAATAACTGAACCGTATTCAAAATAACTAGTCGTTATACCTAGACACTGACAGTAGAATGAGAACAGTCTACCCACGTTGATTAAATAAATGTTTCATTTTAGATTGCCCTGCCAGTTACCCAGATCGATATAAACCTGAGGAAGTTTGGATGACTCATTGACCGAAACATTGGTCTCCTCTTTGCTGTTGTAATCACAATGTTGCGAATAGTGTAAATAACGAATTAATTATCTTGTTTTGTTTTTTTTTAAATCCCTCAAAAAATCTTTAAAATAGTGCCACTTATTCACAACAAAAAATAACAAAAATTCCATCGCTTAATGATTTCTAACTGAAGCAAAAAACTACAATGGATGAGTACGTAAATTAGATAGGGAAATAAGCATATCATCAAAATGTTGAATTTTAACACTATATTAACCAAAATTTTAGGAAACAAACTCCCATCAATACTAGAAAGTACAGTAAAATTTAGTAAAATTAAGACTCCTGAAAAATTGCTTTACGAAAAAGAATTTATAAATTTCAGTCGACCGTAAAGTCAAATGTTCGGTCAATAAACACAAAATGTTTGCTTGCATGAAAAGAGTTACCATTAAACCTGAGAACAAACTTTGTAATAAAACTGATAATGTAATTTTATATATAAAATAAAACATTTAGTTAATACGAGAATGCAATTAAGGAAAGTATAGACAAAAATAACTTTTCCTCTTTTTATCATGATTCTACAGAGTGGTCCGAAAGTATTTTACCCACTACCAAAAAGTTATGAGAACAATAGAATAAATAATACAAAGCACATGTACTGGGTTCAATTTATTCAGTTCATTGACGCTGTCACACATTGAGAAGGACTGTATGAACAACATCATATTCATGTCAGTAAATTTTTTATTTCAGATCGCTCTATAGGGACGACAAGACTTTCCGACCCCACTGTACACTGTAAGATATACTCCTCACGATGTCTGGCAAAACTCTCAACCAGATCATCGCGATTAATTTTATTTCAGATAATGAGAAAAAGTTTTAGTGCTTTTGATAAAAAAAAAACCCGTTAAGGTGTTGTGTGTTCAACTAGTACCTATTTACTGCCTCACTCATTTAGCCGTCTCAAAATCGCCTTATGGCGATGTAGAACGTAAAGTAACCAGTTATGAAAATATTACCGTCGATATTCTGAAACGTTTCGTTCTGAGTAATGTCGCCTTACCCCCTCCTGCTCTTCTACTTCTTCTATTCCTGTATCTTTCCGTGCTTCTTTTTCGCTGTCATAATTCATCTACTCTTTTTCTCTCTAATCATTGGAATTGGCTGGGTTGATCGTTCGGCTGAAATGAGTGCCTTATGGTGAAATTAGGTTCTCAACCGAATTTACTTTCCTGGCCTTCAATCCGAGCATTTTATATTCCGATACGACCATTGCTAAGTTCAACAGCATTAACCTCGCTGCATACCAGGTCTTAACACAAATAAAAACGATGTCTATATTCTCAGTAATCTATTCGCTTGCTCTCTTCTGTTTCGTATCTTGTTCCTTCCTTTTATTCTATCTATATTTTTATTTCTTAATTTATTCTTATGACGCTCTTTCTCGGACAAACACAAAGAAGCCCTTCTCATCTTAGAAGGTTTTTCACTTTCTCGCTGACGTTCTTTAGTTCTTTCTTTATTTTTTTTACATTCTCTTATATCAACCGACTATTTTCATATTCCTATAATCACTAGCTAAATTTTCTTTTAACAAAATATTCGTTTTTTCTCACAGACTTACACGCACACTCGATTTTCTAGAATTGTCTTTAACAATACTTCAGTCTTTCTCTCGACATTTAATTAACGTCCTTTCTATTTTTCTGTATAGCCACTACCTCTTTATTTCGAATATAGCTAGTCTCGAAGCTAAGAAAATTCTTAAACTATTGCAATAGTCGAATTTATCGGGAGGTAACGAAAATAACACTGCCTCGGAAACCACAGCAACTTTAGAAATAAATTGCCCACGGGACTGAATTCACAAAATGTGTCTTTCTGACTGCTGGTTTTCCTGTTGATTTTATTGGCACAAGACATCTTCCAAAGACCCGGATCTCGCCCAATTGCAGAAAGGCTCGTATCTAGACATGCCAAGCTGTCGCGCTGCTCACGACTGAAAACCGGATGTAACTGGTGTTATCAAACATGTCCGCACGAGATCCGGGGCCTTTTTGCGTCTATACTGTAGATACGCCGCATATATTGTACGTTGAAAACAGCAAATGTTCCATCTTCGTTAAATTATAAGAGCATCTATTTACCTACTTAACTCTTATTTGTATCACAACCAAACATACGCCATTCTTATTTTTCATATAACATATTTAGTGACCTGATACACATATTTAATATCAAGTAAAGTGGTGAATCACTATGTTTTTATTGACATATGAGTATGATAGATATTATATGTTCCGTTTTCGTTTCATAACCAGAATACTGAATAATATGAATACACATAATATTGTTCAAATATAATTATTTATAAAAAAATTCTATTAGGTGCTGTATGATTAATCAATAGACCGAAAAACAGATATCTAGAATTGCTTGCATATATAATATGCCTTTTGCTCTTAATTAAGCAACTTTCAAAGCAAAGAATTTTAATATATAATGCATATGTAATCGTTAAGCCTGTAATAGATATATTGATATGAAATTATTTCTTAATAGAAAAACATTTATTGGGTAGCCGTGTTTGCGTATATATCTAAATTCGATATATTTTCTAAAAGGCAAATTAATATCTACCGGTTTAGAGTACTAAATTCTTTCTAAAGCAAATGTCTCGGCAGGGATATTTTCTATATTAAGTCTATCGATGTCGACTGAAACACGTGTAGCCATTAAATATAAGTTTTATAGTAATATTGAAAAATAAATATCAGATATACAAATATTTAAATGAACCAATTAAATACGAAGTAAAATTTAATATATTCAAACAGGTGAAAGGTCATGTTAAATTTGATGTCTTCCACGAAACATTCAAGATGGAACTTGCTATATTTCAAGTGTTATCTAACCTCCCGATTCTTCAATGAAATTATTAACTTCCACGTTTTAGATGTTTCAGATTATCTGTTGCAAAGCCCGTTCTTTAATTAGTTAAGAAATCTGATTAAAGATTATTAATTATGGGCTATGTTTATTAAAAAGTTATTTATTTTCGTGCGGCAGCCTGAATGCTTGAGAAAACGTATTCAAGAAAAGATTCGCCCTTAGACAGGATTGCAACTTGTGTCTTCTTTAGCAGAAGAAAGCGTTGTTAGATTCTAGGTAATGTATAATGAACTATTCAGTTTTCCTCGATTGGCGAGATGTTTCGTAGCCGAGTTGATCTAAGGCGCATTGGATCTAGCGACGGTTTCTCCTGTTAACGGAGGATGCAGGTTCGAATCCTACCAGAGGGTGTATCTTTTCTTTAATAATATTTCTCGAATTGTCAGGTAGGTAGATGAAAGCGAATAAATATACCGTTTAATACATAAACGCACCCCATGTTCAAATATGGTTATCCACTAAAAATAATGTTAAGCCACACACACACGTATGTATGTGTGTGTGTGTGTGTGTGTGTGTCGTACTACATTCTATCGATAAAGTGTTTCTGTTTAAATTGTATTGTATTTTTCCTATTTTCGAATAAATTTTTGTACATCTGGATAAGAATTTGAGATAAACTGACCTAACATCAATTTGGAATAGTTTATACAGAATTTTTATCTGGATATGCAAATGTTTTTCGTAAAAGGAAAAAATACAATAAGCACAATGTCATTGTCGTTTGAATTTAACATAAGCTTAAATGAATTATTGCTGCTTTACACACACACACATATATATATATATATATATATATATATATATATATATATATAGCATCTAATAACATCTTTAATCCAGAAAATTAACCATTCTGATTTCTTGGGAGATCCAACAATAAAGAAATGCAGTGAGCTGGTCTCCGATCCTTATTTTTCCATTAGCGCAATATATATTGAATTAAGATAGCATTTGCAGATCAGGAGAAATGCCCACTTTCACAAAAGCTGCTCTCCTAGCTATGTTTGCTTTTGTGTACTGAAAGCCGAAAGTAATTACGGGACACACTTAGCAATCTCGGCTCTTCGTTCATCAAAACGTTTAGACGTTGCATTTGATATATTTTGCGTAGAAGAAAAAAAACAAATTTATTTACCACCCCGCGTTCACATAATACCTAACTTCATAGAATGAGATACGTTCTTCGTTTAGTGCAACCAATTTTTCTTGCTATTGTTGCTAGCTCATGCAAAATCTATCACATTATTTCCTTCAATATAATTCCCACAAGCCTATTGTATTTTTAATATGACCTCAACTCTGACTTCCTGAAAAAAAATTGTAATTCTCTAGGAATTATTTTCCTTCTGACATTTTTTTTCATCATGTTTTTCATTTTGCTTCTATTTGCTACCAACGCAAACGTCTCACTCTCTAAAGCTCATTCTCTTTCTTTTTACATGAGTAATTCGTTTTACATATACCACACAGTCCCCGTAATTATAGTCGATTTTGAACAAATGGTTTCTTTCTTCCTTGTATGTCTTCTAATTTTTATGTCTTTATGGAGTCCTCATATTTTAGAGAACATTCAATATGTCAACATTACCTTAATTTCTGTTTGCCACAAATATATATTTTAATCTAATTCGCGATCACACAAAAACGCATATACCTATGTAAAAAAAAAGTATGCATGAATGCATATATGTATCCGAATATTCCTCAAAATGTGATAGTTCAGGAGAATGGTTAAAGATTTTAGCTTCTCTTCACCGTCAAGATTTGTATGGTGGAATCTGGTCAACATAAAATGGACTTTCAGGGTGTTTCATTGGTAGATTTTCATTTCGGATTGACTACTCTTTTCTCTAACTATCGTATTCTTCTAAATGTAAAACATTCTCAGCTAAGGTTCCTAGAACCACATCCACTGTTCGTGTTGCCCAAAAGTTTGATTATGCAAAGAGTTTTGAAAAGTGACAACACATTTGTCCCTCCTTCAAAAAAGGAATTTCCTTGGTAGTTCACGTATATTTTCTTTAGTTTTCGATTTTTTTTATCGTTTACTCTCCAAGCGTTTTGTGCTAATTAGAAAAAAAAGAACAGATGAATTCTATTCTAATTTTTTATTAATAAATTGGCGCCTAATTTATATGAGCAATTATGTGGGTAGTATTTTAATATGCGTTTATGTTCTATGTTTCGGAATATCACTCTAGAGAAAAAAATAAAAAGGATTTCATCATTTGTTACATTTTATTTTATTTGTAAGCAATATAGTGATAAATTATTTAAATTCCAAACGTAGACTCCCAACGTGTTTTCACATAGTACTTTTCAATCATTTTTAAATGATTTGAATACGTTAATAAGTGAAAGTTATATTCACTGAATCTGAATAATAAATTTACCACCTTAAATAAAATTTTAGTCTTATGTTTAATGCTTATAGCAAACATAAAATGCCTCATGGCTCCGAAAAGTATCCTTAAACTTAAAATATATTACCATAATAAATATTTTCATAAAGTTCTCACCCTTACTATTTTCTGTTGGAACAAATAAGCCGAAATTATACTAAAATGAAACAACCGTTAAATAAATATTTATCGATATAAATCTCCACTTTAATGTGATAAATACATAAAACTGAAACATTCGACAACAATTTAAAACATCAAACAATGTTATAACTACGAAGGTCAGAATTAAAGAACGCCCCATAACGCCAATGTTTAACACGAATTCTCTTTCCCAGTCGTGAAATACATTACCAAAGTTGCACAAAAATTTTAAAAATACGTGCATTGGATATATGACGCGTTTGAGGAAGGAGGAACGTATTCAACCAAAAGTCGAAAATTGCTTATTTCACTACAAATTATTCATTATACCATATCCAAGTACTTTACAAAAATTTACAGACGATTAAACAACATTTCAAACTCAATTCAGGTTTATAATTCGTAACCATGTAATGAAATGAGGTAAACGTAGATTTGTCTGCAGAATATCATTACGTTATTGTTACATAAGTATAATTAAAGTTATTTTTTGTGTGAAAAGCATTATGTTTGGTCGTATATTAATGTAAAATATTCCTTTTTTACATGCTTTTCTTTTTAAATGGAATGTGATCATTCTGAATTTCGCTATTGCTCATTATAATAACTGGAAGAAAGCGATACAAAAGCAACAATAGAAAAGTGAGTTAACAAAGCGTAAACGAAACAGCTCCAGTTTGTTCAACTTACGAAAGTTAGCACTACAGCCAAATATTCTAAAATGCTGCGAGTAGAAAATGAAAAATACCTAACAACAAATAGAATGTAGCATCAAAATTTATTTTATTTGTTATGTAAATAAATATAATTGTCAACAATGATTCCGTTTTTACTTGATATTTCCTGTAATACATTCTTACTAAATAGTATTATTAAATTATTTAAGTGTAAGGAAGTCCTATATTTACAATTCTTTACAGCTAACAATGAAAAACGTTGAACAAAACAGCCTAAAATAGTTAAGCGCGTATTGCCACAAAATTATCAAATGTTGAATACGCCCCCGAATGCGTCATATAACCATTATGTTCTTTAGATTATTAATCTGATATCTTATGGATTAGAGTCAGTTCCATGGCCACTTCAACAACCATATATTGATTTGTAATGAGACATCCACCAGAAAAAGAAAAGTCCTCGAAAACATCATGTAGTAATAATTATAAAACGATAGCATTTATTAAAATCCTAAAATATAAAATTTAAAAAATTGTTCGGCGTTGAAAATGATGTCTGAAACCTATTCAACAACCGTTGATGCATGTATCCAATGATCGAACTCGCTTACAAGACTCTTGTGTTCAACGTTGTCGGAAATTTTAGTGGTAATGCTTACTTTTGAAAGTATTTAAATTTGGGTAAAAACGTGTATATGAGGACATATCAATAAAATAATCAGAAGTATGAGTGAATATGGTGTCTTCGAAAATTTCAGTTTATTATCGAAAATTTTATGTTGTAAATAACAATAGAGAAGGATTTTGACTTATTTAATTCTGACGTTTGTTACAAAATTTATAATGTAATAATATTGAATAAAGAAACCTATTTTATTTATTTATATATACAGTGTAACCCGGATATAAGAGAGTTGTCGGGACCGGAGAATAAGTATCTTATATCCGGGTTTATCTTATGTCCGGGTTTGGTCTATTTTGTTTAGTTAAGTATGGCTCTAATTTGGGACCAGATACAATCTCTCTTATATCCGGGTTACACTATATATATATATATATATATATATATATTCAAGCCAAGTAATCAACTTATCTGGGTCAGTCGAGTGGATATCTCCAGGCAGGGTTCTAATTCGCCGAAGCGAGAGTCCTTATGCAAAAACAATATTTTGTCGAGCGGCAATTTTCCTGGAATCCTTTTCTTTCGGAAATAATCGGGGATTCACAGCCTCACGTACGGGTGTTCATTGGTCGATTCGTTTTATTAGTAGTCCTTTCATTCTGTAGTCGACAGTCTTTGCTGTTTTCTTTATTCCGATTGGAAGGCCATTTAGAATCGGAACGTTTCTCTCGAAGATGTTAATCTGCCACTTGTCAGAGGGGAAACTGAAACTATTTTTAGAGTTTTGATCTCCCCCAAAGATCGTCACGTGGGTTCCCTTCGTCCTTGAGGATGGGGTGCGAATCACGAAGTGTTTGCGTGGTGCCCAAAGATTCAATCAATCCTCAGCAGAGTCTGATCAGGTGATCGCAGCATGAAAGCCTGATGGTGCCAAGAGTTCACGTAAGGTCAACCGCCTGATTTGTCGCGTGATGTTGGAACCAGGTCATTCTCGGGTCGGATCGCTTCAAAGTTCACGGACCCTTGGCTTGGGAGTGGGAGAGAAGGAAAGACAGAAAGAATCGAAAGAGAAGAGGAGGGTAAGGCTGATCATAGAACCTATTCGGCCGCAAGTTGAAAACATTGTATTTTTTTATTTTTTTTATTTTATTTAACTATTTTTCCGAAGTGGAATTTCGGGATTTCTTTGGCTGGAGGGGGCTTAGCCTTACCCATATATGGATAATGAAATCGTAGCTACGTCACAATATATATATATATACACACACACACACATTCTGGATTTTAAATCTGGTGACTGATTTGGCTATTTCCAGATATTTACATTATTTTCAGCAAGCCATTTCTTCGTAGATCTTACAATGACCTTAGTATCATTATCTTATCGGAAGGTCCAGCCAGGAGGAAGTTCAATATTTTCAACCGAAATAATTAAATTTGCTTCCAAAACATTTTGATATGCTGCGGCATTCATTTTACCATCAGTTACATATATGTTACCAGTACTTTTTCCAATAAAATATCCCTCGAACCATGATGGTGCTACCACCAAAGTTCACTGTTGGAACTCTGTTCTTTTGTTTGAAGGTATCATCATTTTTTCTCTATACATGATTTCTAGGAATAACGTCCAAACAAGTCCGTTTTGTTTTCGTCTGTCCATAATACTCTTCCCCAATACGATTTTTTTCTTATCCGTATGCTCCCGAACTAATTTCAACCTGACATCACTGTGACTTTTCAATGGCAGTGGAGTTTTCTAAGGGGAGCTTAACTTTAGATTGTTCCTATGAAATTCATTGTTTATTGTCCGTTTACTGACACGGATTCTTGATGAAAGGAAATCATCCTGTAACTCCTGACGAGTGACCATTGGATTTTGTTTAATATGATACATTAATTTCCTCGAAGATCTTGAAGAAATCTTCCGTGGAGAAGCTGTTCTTCTTTGGTTTTCAAGTCAATGAATGTACTAAAGACAGTAAATGGAATATTCAGGTTATCTGAAACTGTTAAGCTCTGAAAAGAAGCTAAAAGTTACAATCAGTTCTTTTTGCGAATTTCTCATTTATTTACCTCTTGCCATGATGATAACTTTCTTAGACGAATATCAATTACAGAAGATAATGTTTTTATTTTTATGCTAAAAAATAAATACTGATAACATTATTGGAATATTCTAGAATATTCCACTTGAATAATCTAGACTATTAAAGCAATTTAAAATTTTTAAATCTGAAATGTTGCTTTCTACGAATGACTTTCTCACCCATTTAAATGGACAAATGGGATTTATTTCTATTAAGTCATTTTTGTTTTTTTTGCATATTTTGTTGTTATGAATCTGTGTACAGTTACTAATATGAAAATTATGTTTATTCATTATTTGGAAATACAATAAATTAAAAATTCTTGTGTACAAATATTTGTTTTCCCCCACTCATATATATATATGACCTGTTATATTTGTTAGAATTTTAACCTTGATGCCACGTCATTCAATAGTGCTTTTCAAGTAATCTATTTATGGTGTGATTTTGGGGTTTCGGCTCGTGGGGCGAAAATATTAGATATTTAAATTTACAGCCACGTTTTCCTTTCACATATATGACTCAGGAAAGACATGTGTCTTGTCTCTCTCTCTCTCTCACACACACACACTTTATATCTGTTAAACAGATTTTTATTTTGGCCTCTCCTTAATCGTCTGGCAACCTGTACAAGTGAACAAATATGAATTCAAATCTATAGTAAAAGCAACCGGTAATTACTTTCGTTCAAAGTCACAGGTAATAATGAAAATGTAGTCTGCAGAGAGTAATTGGCGTGCCGTGGTTTTATAAAACAAAATACGCACAGACAGACTTTCTATCATTACGCTCTATTTTATCTAACATTTTGCTAAATAAAATAATTCTTAAGTAATATCAGTTAGATATCTTTCATTTTGTTTCTTTGATCGCTTTCGCTAGAGACTTTCAATTTAGCTAAGTTGCTTCATGTCGATTAATCCCCATATTTTTAGCATTACTAAAACAATCTGTAATAAATCATATCCATTGCAATAATAGGAAAAATATGGATTTTGATGTCTCCGTTTGTTTAGCTAAATCTCGTTTAATTCTTCTGTCCACCAATATACCATTGTAAATCAATCTATAAAATTTTTCAGTTTAATTCTGGATACGTGTCCGTCCTGTTCGATCTCAGCTAGAATTTTGGTGCGTTTCCGTCTCGATTCTTGCGTTGTGAGAGGATTATTTCACATATGTAAATGTGATTGCAATTGTACACAAACAAAACACTTCAGAATGGGATCAAACCTATATCGACAGTTTGAAGGCTTAGTAATGGGCTCGCCATTATCACCAGCGATGGCAAACTTATACTTGGGGTACATCGAAAAAATAACATTAGAATACACGTCACTAAAGCCAACCGTAATGACACCTTTATAGTCTGGCTACAACTGGACCATGTGAATATAATAAGATACATCTTGCAATGAGGAGAGAAAACTAACTCGCATTCCTTGATGCACTAATATCTTGAACAGAGCCTGGGTTCAAGACATACGTATAGCGCAATCCAACATTCACCAGACAATACCTAACTTCAACTCCCACCACCTATACAGTGTAAAGAGAGGGATCGTCCGTTGCTTGCAACATCGAGCAAAAGCCATTAGTGGCGACTCAGTGATGTGTCAACAAGAAATGGTCAATGTAAGCAGTCCTCTACAACGTAACAACTACCCTGGGTTCATGGCAGCAGCTCCGATAAACTGTGATAAAAGGGTATAAGAGGATAACTACACTTGTTGTGGACCGGCCGTGTGAGAATGGAAGGAGAAGAGAAGATGAATTATCTCTGGTTTAAGACTTCGATGACCGGTCCAGCTACATAAAAAATGTTGGACTTTAATGGCGTCCAAAGGAACAAACAAGACAGATATATGTATGCGAACAAATATATATTATTAACAAACAGATAAAAACAGATTGATACACGAATTTACAAATACATTTAAAACATGTATAGAACGTTTAGTGTCTGTGTGGAAAGTTATTGTGTGTGTGTGTTTGAGTTGGAATGTCCGTACGGTTTGGTGAATCTTGTTTTAGCGTATTCCCTGAACATGGGAAACGCTAGTTGTGTGTGAGAGTTCACATACTGGAAATCCCTCGCACCACGTGCGACGGTTGCCGACCTGTAGCGAGGCCGGGTTAGCCGCCCGTGGGCGCAGCCGTGGAAAGAGCTGTGGAAAGAAAGAGAGAGAGAGAGGCCAAGGGTCAGCCCGTATTTATACTCCCGGGAGGGAGAGACCCCTGGTGAAGCGTTAAGAAAATGAAGGGGAGCTAACTGCGACACACTCAGGGCAGGCAGATCGCAGCTGTTATCTATGCGGAGGAATTATCGAAGAAAATACAAAATATCTGTGGTCCAGATAACATAAAGACGCTCTTCAAAAGTGGTTCAACACTGCGCAGACATATCTTCCGAGCAAGCTTTCCCCCATGAAGAACATGACTTTGGACTGTGTGTACTCCATCTCGTTCAGCTGTGGTAAGAAATATAAGGGAAAAACAGGCTATCTTCTTAAGGTAAAACTGAATATCGTAAAGCCGTAGCACGGGAGGAAATAGAAAATTCAGGCGTAACTGAGCACGTGTGCAAGGAAAAGGGAGATCAGCGTACCGAATGAGGTGAGGTTGAAATAATAAAATTTAAGGAATCAGCACATATGCTAAGCCACAAAAACATCTAAGTCAGTCAAGCATAGAAAAGAATAAAATATGGAAACCATTAATACGGAGCGCTAGAGAAAAGCAATAATAACATAATTGCAATATGAGCTCTGGTAAAAATTTTTTACTGAGACAGTAAGTTCATAAATCCCCAAATTCATACACTGATGTCCTCAAGAACACATGGCCAGTGGATAGAAGAGTTGGTTTGATCCAGTGACTTTACCCAAAGTTTCGTGTGTTCAATACCTGGCTACTGCCAGTGAAAACAAACTTGGAGAGTTGAGTTAAATTGATATAACTGAGGCCTGACACGTGGAACGAGATCAATCTACCCCGGTGGACAAAATAAAGGGGTCAGGTCAAAATTCCAATCACCTGAAGAAGGCCGGAGTATACAACGGTTGAAACTACTATTGGGCCGACGAGAATGTGATTGGTTACTTAAGCAAATGCGATTGGAATGGGCTCAGACGCTATAGAAATTTCAGTCACCTGAAGAAATCCGGAGAATACTGCACATCCATCAGGAAATTATAAGTACACAACGTTGTTCCGTATAAATCGCCAAATTTTATCGTAATATATTCAGTATTTTTCCTACATCCTAGTGACGTTCGTGATTTTTTCCCTACATCATTTACCACACTTCTACCAAATACTGACCATGAAATAATTATTTTACAGTCAGCGTTGTTATTTTAATACTCATTCAGTTATGGATATTGCACGCCGGTTGTATTTTGTAACATTTTTAATTGAGATCACTTGGCAAAGTAACTATTCACCCTTCACCTAACTTTACACGAATGTTACTGATTTTTTATACTTCAGTCATATGAAAGGCTACGAACTTTCTATAATTATCAGTTTCTCTAATAGTAGAAAATATACTTTCGAAACTAAGTTGAGTTTTCCAATATTGATGGATAATGCTTTCATTTTACAGAGGTTTTCTCGAATCTTTTACATCACAGATACCTTCAGATTCATTCATGTCTTCTTTCTTTGTGATTTACTGGTATGACAAGGGGACATTTTATTTTGTGATTGAAAACTGGGTGATAAATATGTCTTTCATTATATATATATATATATATATATATATATATATATATATATATAATATGAGAGTAAGTGAATGGAAAGATGACTCAATAATACATGATGACTCAATTTAGTCCATAGTGAAGATTGCTTGAGGGGTTAAGTCAAGTAAAAGAAATTAGAAACCGTCCCCTCTTCTTGCTTTTGCTTGCGGCTAATGTTTTACGTTATTTATAAGCATGGCCTTTAGTTTGCTTATTTTATTTACATTTCATATATTTATTTATATTTTTATGTATTTTTCTCACTACCAGATCTTGATATTTGAAATTCTGCTTATTAGATTTAGACTTTATCAATTTATTTAGTTTTTCAGCAATGATGTGTTTGTAAGCATTTAGCTGGGAATATTTTCTTTTTGGCAGCATTTCGAATTGAGCTCTAACATTTGTTTAGGAATGTACCCTTTGTTTGGGAGAATGATTATTACTACTTTCTCCTCCATTCAAATGTGGCATTCTTCTTTTAAGGTAGTACCATTTTCCTTATTATCCATGTTATTTCGATTTGTTATCTTTGGCATTTTTGAATTACAATATCATTTAAGAGACATTTGCAATATTTTCATATTTATTGTTATCAATTCTCATTTTGTATGAGTACTTTCTCTGTTTAGAGGAGCCCTCTATTTTTCTTCTAAATATTTTTCTTTATTTCCTCTGAATCTTACAAAGGCTTCGTATATGAGGTTGGTTTGTAAGCATTTACCATTGCGTATGCATGCGTAATTTAATTTGCAGTTACATGTGGGATTTATAGCAACTGATAATTCACTGGTGATTTTTCCCTCTTATCTTATTATTTTAGCATGTTTTGAATTTTAGCTTAATTTTTAGCATTTCTGTTAATGATTTCTGCAGCTGGCTTCATTCTGAAAAATGTTCTCAATTATTTTAAGGAATATTTTACTTTTCATATTTTTATTATTGTAGAGTTTAAACTAATATTACTTTTTTTTTCTTGTTTTTTTGGGGGGTGTTCTTTTATGGGGAAATATGTATTTCTGAAAACCCCTTTTTGAATGACAGTGTATATTAGTTTTTTGCCATCTTTGATGTTTTTCGTTTCTGGAATTGTCAGAAAAGTTACATATTTTTTTGAGGAGACTGAAAGTTACATCGCAGAATTCTGACTCCTTCAGGTTTTTTAACGTTGACTGTTTTTTTTTTTTTTAGTGTTATTATTTTTACCTTATTTTATCTGTTTAATCTTATTTCACTGTTTTAATATCTCATACAAGTTTGTGTATTGTGAGCTCGTCGTCTTCTTGCTGTCGATTCTCTTTTTTGATCATATATTTTCTAAGTCTCGTCTCCGTTATATCTTCCCATGGTTACATCTAAATTTAGCTCTGTTCCTTCCTTTAACCATGCTGCGTCGTTGTTTCATACTAGCGATTTCTGCAGCGCTTTATATTTTTCACTGATGTGTTTCGATCTTTCTTGGAAGATGACCGCATTTGATGTAGATTCAGGAATGGATACAAGACGTTTACATAAAGTTGAGTGAATGTGCAGTTATTTATGTCGATGATGGATCTTGTAATTTGCATTCATTTCTGTTTAGACCAAACTACCTATATCTACAAAGCTAAGACGTATATTAAAAACCATTCCCCGAGACGTATACAAATCGTTAAATACACACACACACACACACATATATATATATATATATATATATATATATATATATATATAATTCTGGGCCCAACTAACCTCACAATATCTGACCAAATGACAACAAACCAGAAAGAAGCAAATTATCATCAAGCCCTCGTAAATATCTTTGTTTGTGCAAATATAAAGTTAACTGTTAATATCCTAAGGAAAAATGCATAATAATTATTATAAGTTTAATTTTTTTTAAATACGTATTTCGAATACAGCTGATCATGAAGGCATGTTGCAATAGAAATTTGACCCTAGTTGAAAAACAATTATAACTGAATTCACTTGAAGATATTTGATATCATTATTATACATACGGAAATTATCAATGCTATTATGTCAATATAAAATAATATAAAATAAAAGGACCCAAAATCGTACGAATGAGGTAATGATAATATTAGCCGTTTCCTTATATGGAATCATTCGAAATTCATTGACCGGGCAACCAGTGCCACATTGGCTGATTAAAGTTTATAAAATCTTTTTTCAGAAAAATAGGTTTCTCCAGTCCAGTAGTTGTTATCTCTCTTTCTAGTACTGATGTGGTTTAAACCTTTGTTTGAAATAGTGCAGAATGTCAATGAATATTTATCCTTATTTTCTCTTCGGATTGCACGGGCTATCTATTCTTGTTGAAAGTCCTCGAGTAATGTCCTGTCTGTTATTTGGTACAGTTCATTGTCTAGACACACTAAAATCAATATTCTCAATAACGGGATGCTGCTTTTTGGAAAGTGAATCTTAAAAGATAACTTTTCATAACTATCTCTTATAAGATTATACGTGTGTGTATATTCTACTCTTTAAAAAAAATGAATTATGCAGAAACTCTAGTTTTTCTATTTCGTATCAAGATGGTAATAGCTTTTCCTTTAACTGTCATATGTTTGAGATTCTGCAGAGTGAAAGTGATACTCTAACATATTACGAGAAATGTTCAGTGTGATAGATTCGAACGATAGGTGGCCAACGCAAGATACTGAGGTCTGCTTAATTTTCCGTAAACCATTCAATTTCAAATTTTCTATGTGACAGGAAGGATTTTCCTGCTGGAACATGCCATTGCTTTCGTCGAACGCAATGGAAATTAACGGGAGTTTCTGATTTTCATTGATTTTGACTGTAACAAAATGCAACAAAATACGTTCAATATATGTTATGGGACCCAGTGTTTCAAAGCAGAAATTTGACTAAACCATCACAGTTAATTCCCCTGAACAGAATATACCTTTGCTATATTCACGTTCTCAATACAAGACGATTTCGGCGATGAACAGTGTTTAGCATAGATATCCACGATAACACTTATGCAACAAGAATCGATGCTCTCTTCATTGTGCTTCTTTAACTTAATCAAATGTTATCTACATACATTAATGCAATAAACATTCTGATGACTCGCACTTCACAGAAACGTTCAATTCCTACATCGATTAGTAACAGAGAAGCTTCTCAGCGGTTGATAAATTTTTACGGACCATTGCTGATATACAATATTTTTTGTATTTATATCCCACCAAGCAAAAAGATATTGCCACTAAGACGCAAAGGGGTACTGATAGTAGAAGAAGGTAAGTTATTAGTGAAGAGAAAATACAATAAATGAACAAATTCAGGAAGAAAGGAGAAGGCAATTGCCGTTACATTTAAATTTTCGATTTGTAGATGGGAGGGAAGCAAGCAAGACACCAGAAGAGCGTTCAACAGGTGGTAAGCGCGTGACAAGAAACAATTACAATCGAACGGTTACATTTGCCTATTTCAACAGTAAAACGATGATGCCTAAGAGCCAATCGAGTAGAACGTTTTAATTCATGCAATCAAGGTCACAAGAAAGAAAGCTCATTAATATAACTGCCATGGAAATATTTATAGAAAAGAGAGTGACCACAGTATGGACGTTGGAAAATAAATTAAGTTGGGATGCCAGGTCTGGATGGATAAAATTTCAGACATTTCTTTAGATTTTTTCGCCAATCTCAGGATATATTTCTGGGAATCAGAGCAGGAATTACAGCAGATATTCTAAAAATCGGGTGGTTTCTCAAATTATCTGACATCCTCATATTTTTTTTTTTTTCGATACTGCGGCATTCTCAACACATTAAAATCAAGTCGACATACTAGGTTATATTTATCAGCAGAAGAGGGGAACTTGTAACTCGATTATATAGGCAATTCATATCCATGTCAAAGTTTTAGTTC
Source organism: Acanthosepion esculentum (assembly GCA_964036315.1). Classification (NCBI taxonomy): domain Eukaryota; kingdom Metazoa; phylum Mollusca; class Cephalopoda; order Sepiida; family Sepiidae; genus Acanthosepion; species Acanthosepion esculentum. Next base: position 49,557,032 of record OZ038475.1, read on the forward strand.
ATCATTACGCATGAGCGCGAACACACACACACACACACACACACACGTGTGTGTGTCGCATTCGTATTTTCAACCAAATTTATATCAGAATTATTTAAAACTCAAATTCTAGAAAATCTCAAAATCTCTGAAATTGACGTTGTCACTCATCAGACACCATGCTGAATCCACTAGAATAATAATGTTTTGGCATAGTCAGCCTGTTTCATAGTATAATTTCCATATCGCTTCTCTATTTCATTCGTCCTCCTTTCTCTCCAACATTCTTTCTTCTTTTTTACAATTTTCCTCTTCCTTCTTAAAATTATTATCTCCGCATTTTGTTTGGTCGCTAATTCCGCAATGGACACATTTTTTTTTCTCTCCAAAACTTTACACGTAAATCTCTTGAAAGAAAAAACTTTATTAAATAATCATCGTCGGTTTTGTAAAAATCCAATAATTATTTGATTAATATTATTTTTTAATCAAATTGTTTTTCGCTGAAGATTTTATTATACAAATTATGCTGATTTCTTAATTTACGGTTTTTCGCACTATTATTTTTTTTACAAATGTCTCCGCGTCTCAAATGTATACAAATATGTTTTATAACACAATTTTATTTTTATTTTTATTATTGACACAATGATTTTTGATGAAAATTATTCTATGCAATTTATCATTTTTTGTTTTTATTGTGGTGTCGATTATACACTTAAGTGTTTTCTTCGTTTCTACAGTATATAAAATATTTACATACATTATATCATATCAGGCGAAATTTTAAAGTATACTGGAGGATTTGATTACGTTATATATATGCGTAAACAGTCATTATATATAAAGAGCTTTAGCAGACTTGATTTTTATCCTTCCCTTGGTGAAACCTGTGCTCGTGTTTGATTATACATTGCAATGTTGCAAACAGTGAAAAAATAGTGTGCTCTCTGCAGTAACTTAACTTGCACCCCCTTATGCTGACTAACCAAATTTAAGTTTGTCGGACTTAACCTATAATCAAAAGATGAATAATAAATCTGGAGTTTTTTTTTTTTGTTTATTTTTTTAAGCGTATCACCCCAAGCAAGGCTGGAGGCCACTATCACGCAAGGGGTTATAGAAGGTTTGGAGGAAGAGCAGATAGGAGTGGTAAAGGAGAGGATGTGGAGAAAGAGAAAGACAGTAGGTCGATCAAGGCAAGGGGGTTACAGAAGATTTGGAGCGAGAGCAGATAGGAATAAAAGGTGAAAGGATGTGGAGAAGGGAAGTGGATAGATCAAGGCAACTGGAGATGTCGATTGACGCTACACTTAAACCGTTGGGGATTGTATTTGTCAGGGAAACAGTAATAGGGAAGGGAGTTCCATAGGCGAGATGTGCGAGACATGAAGCTATTGGAATAGAAGAGACGTCTACATCTAACAGTTTCAACGGTGTAGGGGTGGGAACGGGATGCCAGCCTCGTAGGACGTTTAAATTCACGAGGCCTAGGCACAAGCGAAAGCAGCTCCTCACGTGAAAATATTTGTAAAAAAGACAGAGCGAGGCAACATCGCGTCTGTGAGAGAGTTGTAAATTTCGCGGGTAAAATACTCAATGATACAGGTGGATGTGATAATGTTATATGCAAGTTATCTACTCAAACATATCAAGGTTTAAAAGATTTATAATAATACAAAATAATGCAGGAGTAAGAAGGGCATGATTTGCTAAAACAACACTGATGTGCAGCAAAGCATGAAACCGATGTATTTCCCGAAGATGGACATACATACATACATACATACATAGTGCGATGGGTAAATTGTCGACATTCTATGTTTTTAAATTCATTGAACTATTCCGTCTTTGATATCAGAATTGTTGATGGAATAACCTGGATATTCTACCTATGAAAGGCATGTTAAATCAAACAAGAGAAACACAAACCGACTGGTGCGAGAGTGGATTTGCGGCTCTGTGATTCTGTGACTGATTTTGTTATTTTTGTCTTCAGTTTTCCTTAGGAGAGAAAACGATCTACGTATCCGGGGTCCCAAAGACAGAATAGCCTAATAATAGAAAATGAAGAACAGGAATATGTCCAGGGGTATATACACTTTTCACTGGAACTAAGATTAAATCAAAATTATGAAAATTAAATAAAACGGCGTAAAACATCTAATCGAATATATTTAATAAAAAGAGAAATAATAACTGGCCAATATACTAAAACAAAAAATAACTTCTTTATATGTACCGTCTCTGCAGGACATATGCGATTGTGGCTCTCCACAACTTCCTATTATTTGTAACTCTTAGCAATGTCATTAACATCCCCGCAATACCTGTTCTACTACCCTTTTATACAAGCTTTGGTCATTCAATGTTCTTTGTTCTCAGTGTTGCCTCAGGGTTCTTGATAAGATCCAGAGACGGATATGCAATGTGATTGGCCCTGATCTGTCATCTCGTCTGCAGTCGCTCTCTCACAGACGCGATGTTGCATCGCTCTGCCTTTTTTACAAGTACTTCCACGGTAATTGCTCCGAGGAGTTGCTTTCGCTTGTCCCTAAGCCTCATGAATTTAAGCGTCCTACGAGGCTGGCATCCCGCTCCCACCCCTACACCGTGGAAACTGTTAGATGTAGACGTCTCTTCTACTGCAATAGCTTCATGTCCCGCACATCTCGCCTATGGAACTCCCTTCCCTATTACTGTTTCCCTGACAAATACAATCTCCAACGGTTTAAGTGTAGCGTCAATCGTCATCTCCAGTTGCCTTGATCTATCCACTTCCCTTCTCCACTTCCTTTCATCTTTCATTCCGATCTGCTCTCGCTCTAAATCTCCTGTAACCCCCTTGCCTTGATCGACCCTCCGTCCTTCTCTTTCTCCACATCCCTTCCTTTACCACTCCTATCTGCTCTTCCTCCAACCCTTCTGTAACCCCATGCGTGATAGTGGCCACCAGCCTTGCTTGGGGTGATACGCTTAAAAAAAATAAAAAAAAATACTATTAGGTTGGTGCAAAAATAATGTCGTTTTCTCACATGAAATTGAACGTCAAAAAACGACATTATTTTTGCACCAACCTAATACCATACCGCGTTGAAATGCCATTTCCTGTACAATAGCCGAGGTTCAGTATCATTGAGCTAGTTCACTAACTAGACGTTTAACCGGTTGGGAATACCTGGAGCTGCAAGCGTGGGTGTGCGCGTGGTGTAATGGACGACAGCTCGGAATTGTAAATCGCAAAGCCGTATTCTAATTCCAATCGGTTTCGTTATATTCACTTACACGTAAATAGCCTTGGAAAGTTATGAACCCACCTCTTTGTCCAACTAACTATGAATTAATTAGTAGGACTTGTATCAGCAAGTAATTATTATCTCACAAATACTTAAGCTATAAATATGTTCCGCCTTTAAATAACCTGCAAATGATTGATAAAATGTAAAAAAAAAAAAATCACAAATCAAACATTATTCTGTATCCTAACAGGCAATATGAAATTTGAGCTGAATTTTTCATTGTATAATATTTGAATAAGCTTATTATTCAACTATGCATAAGACGTCTTAGGAAGTAATGAGTGTATCTTTAAAAATAATGTTTCCTTTCTTACTTTTCAGCTAAATTCTACTTAATTTACTTACGCATAAACTAATTTCCTCTTCATATCATTGAAAATTAAAATATACTGCTCATCGCGCCGGTTATTATGGAAATGGTTTACCAGGTTACTTACAGAATGTTTAAGAGATCTTTCGTAACATTTTAAAGAATACTCCAGGAGCCACACACGTAAATGAAAGATTATTTCATATCTCTAAAGCACTGATTTCAGACCTACGTTTTGAAAAAAAAAATCCTGAAAAGGAATAATATTCTGTTAGTTTTCTTTCACCCAATATATGCTAGTGTCGTAGACTCTTTTTCGCAAAGGCAAAATATTTTAGAAAAAATGACTTTGACGATCAAAGCACCGGGTCAACGCATCGCGAAATAACCTCCTAGAGAATTGTATAAAAGTTTCATGTTATGTGAATAACATAGGCTTTTGATTTTAATTTCTTTTAAGAAAAGCACTGTGCATAAAAGAAATAGCGCCACTAGGCATTTTCTCTCATTGATGGATGAAAAAAGGGTACTATTTGATCAGCTAATATATTTAGCTACATTTTATATATATATATTTATATCAAAGCCAAATAAATAATTAGTCTACTATTCATAGACTTTATGCGGAATATTTGACGTATAACGCGCTATGCCAGCCGGATTATTTTCGCCTTATTGTGCATTATATAGTAAACTAATTTTCAGTTATAGTTAAGGGATTTTAGTTCTTCATTAATGCGGAAGAAACATGGAAAACTGCATTACTAAATTTAGGAAAATACTCTTTTTAATAGAATGCCACCCGTTTGTTCTAAAAACCGTGTCCTGTGTGTCACGTGTTGATCTTTATCTGCGATGCCATTTCAATGGCAAGTCATCTCTCACACTACGCTCATAATTTGATTTCTTCTTGTTAATATGTAAGATATTCTCTCCGCAAACAAACAAATGACTTCTATAATCTATATATTCATATTCGCCTGGTAAATTTGGATAGTCATAAGGAGAAATTCTTATAGGCTTATTCAGAGGCTTTATCCGCTTACATTACAAAACACCTTTGTAGGTTTATAAAACGATGCGCGGCTTTTGGTGCTGTTTACGGTATATTTCTTGTGCCAAAAGCCCAATGCGGACATGCCACAGTTAGCGGTGATATATATATATATATGTATGTACGAAAGTCAGACGCTTACGTAACGCGTTTCTTTACTAGAAGAAACGACAAATTAAAAGTTTCATCGATAGATTTAATCTTATATATATCGAAAGAAATACAACAAAGTCTCGCTGCGATTATACATCGAAAGGGATGCGTAGCTTGATGTTTCGGTTTATCTAGATTCATAACTTGGGCGACTTCATTTACCTTTCTGTCAATGTTGCTATTCCGTTTTACATTGGACGTAGTTCTAATTTGTCATTCGATTGACCACCATTAAAGTGATATATAAATATGTATTCATGTTTTCCAAACACACACTTCTCTTTCACTGATCGATGAAGTTCTAATGGACGAAACACGTCAGACGAAAACTTTTCCCCTTTGTCATTATATATATATATATATATATATATATATATATATATGTGTGTGTGTGTGTGTGTGTGCTTGTGTGTGTTTGTGTTGTAATTAATTAATTAAGAAAGAGAAAACCTTAAGGTTCCATGACTATAATTTATTTCCCCAGAAAAAATATTTTTCCTCGTTCATTAAGTCACATTTTTAGTTATAAAAGAATTTGTTTTTGTTTTTTATTTTTAATACACATTTTTGAGATAGTTTTAGATTGATATAAGATGACATTATTACGATTAATAATATTAGTAGCAGTAGTAGAACGTAATCTGATTATTATTATTAAATTAATATTAATTATATTTTTAACATTTATAAATTTTAAAGTTCAAATTTAAACTTATTTTTAACCTTTATTATTGTTGATATTATTATTATTAATTTTTATACTCTTTTTTTAAAGTTTTTATTCTTAATAATCTTTAATATATTGTCCTATCTTTATTAGAATTTTATTAATCAGGATTAATAATATTATTAATATATGTTATTTTATTCCTATTTTGCTGGTAATCTTTAATAATTTATGTGTTAGCTATAAATTATTTTGATGTATTTTTCAAGTGTCACCGTGATATGACTACATATTATAACTCTACTCTTCCTTTTTCCTCCCTCTCTCATCTTTAACTCTTTCTTTCTTCTTTTCCCCTCCCCTTCTTTACAATTTGTCTTCTTTTTTCTTCTTTTCTCTTCCTGTCTAAAAATCATTTAAGAGGTCAAATTGTCTGGTCTCTTAACTGAGTACACTTGAAACTACGTAAAATAAGATGGTTTAAAAACAACTTCATCCCTACTTACCATTTCCAAGATAGACAATTCTATAGTCCTCGCCCTCCCATCACCTCTGTCACCTTATATCAATCTAAAACTATCACCCAAAAACTTGTATAAAAATAAAACAAACCAAATTCAATTGTAACTAGAGATGTAACCTGATGAACGAGGAACAATATATTTTCTGGGGAAATAAATTATAGTCATGGAACCTTAAGGTTGTCTCTTAATTATTTAATATTTGATCTGGTGTTACATTGAACTTTCTGGATTACATCCTCTGTGTGTGTATGTATAGGAATTCAGATATAAATGAATATATGTAAATGTCAATATTGACAAAGACAAAATTACAAACATTTTAAATAAGAAAAGTAAAACAATACAACAAAAATAACATTTACACACTTTCGTTTATTAGCAGTTTTCTTAATGTTCCTTATATTTTCATAGTTAGCATTAAACATATTTTGAGAATTTTTGCTTCTGCTTCTAAATACAGGTTGCAAAATAAGACCATAATCATGGCCATCAGAGTATTAAATGATTCGGTAAAGAAAAGTTTTCCTTTTCCTTCATTCATATATATATATATATATATATATATATATATATATATATATATATAAGCTTATCACCCCAAGCAAGGCTGGAAGCCACTAGCACGCAAGGGGTTACAGAAGGTTTGAAGGAAGAGCAGATAGGAGTGGTAAAGGAGAGGATGTGGAGAAAGATAGTGGATCGATCAAGGCAAGGGGGTTACAGAAGATTTGGAGCGAGAGCAGATAGGAATGAAATGTGAAAGGATGTGGAGAAGGCAAGTGGATAGATCGAGGCAACTGGAGATGTCGATTGACGTTACACTTAAATAGTTGGAGATTGTATTTGTCAGGGAAACAGGAATAAGGAAGGAAGTTCCACAGGCGAGATGTGCGAGACATGAAGCTATTGGAGTAGAAGAGACGTCTACATCTAACAGTTTCATATAGTTTACGCGGACTTGAAAGAAATTACGTATTTAACAGTTTACCAATATTTGCCTACAAGTACACCGTTGCAATCCTGCCGCTATTTCCATGGCTAATCTTCAAATAAATACTTGTTAGATTCCCTAGTTCGGTCTCTACAGTTCGCTCTCGCCATGCTACAATCAGGCAATTGAGACGCACGTGAATCACCCTCATTTCCTCCGTATTCCCTTGAAAAGTGGAGGATCCATCCGGATTTCTTTTACCCAATAATTACTACATTGCTGCACTGACCTCCCACCAAGACACTTACATAAACACTACAATACCAAGAGTAATTCGCTATCTATTCCCTTTTTTTCCATTTAAAGCCACGTATTGTCAGTTTTTGAAGTATAGCTGGTGAGAGATGAGTTCAGCTCTAATGTGAAATGAAAGGATTCGAACTCGTCACGCTTATTCCACTTTCATTATCGATAATAGTTATTCTTACAAAATTTTCACCTACCCAGATAGCTTAGTATCTTTCTATATTTTTGAGTTGAGATATTATGTACACTACTTACATTATTCGGACTATTTTCCTCGTCTTTCTTGGTATATTTGTCACAAGGTTTCTTCAGGTGGCTGGAATGTCGAATTGAACCCTTTATTTCGCGTGCCCTGTCTAATCGATATCAAATATCTCTTGTTAATTCACCTCTCCATGTTCTCCACTATTTTAACCAGGTCACAATTCTCTGGGTTCTGTCACTCGATCTAACCAAGTGCCGTGTGTCCTTAAGAACATATGTGTATGAATTTCTGGGATTTATAAAATTAATGTCTTCAGCAACCATTTTTACTAGTGCTCATATTGCAAATTTGGCTGTTATCATTGCATTTTTATATACACACACACACACATATATATATATATATATATATATATATATATATATATATATATATATATATAAATACACGGTTATACATATTGCTTTTGTCAGTCTCTGTATGATATTTTAGCTGATTTTCTCACTTCTCTCTACTTGGTAAGCCGTGTTTGCTTTTTAAATATGTCGTGATCGACGCCATCTTTGCACTTTTATCAGTCATCATTTCTTGGTTGAATTCAAATGTTTTTTTCCCGCTTCTTTTACACTCATTTAATTTTCTTTTTTTTAAATTAATTTTTGACATTTACTCATGTTATTTTTCATATTTCTATTAAATTCTGTATTGAACCTCACAACGAATATCATTACACATATTTAATTCTAAGAATGATAACATCTATTTTCGTGTTTTATCCATCATTAAGGCATTTTTTATTAACTTTCACATTACCTTACGTAGGTTGAAATTTAAAAAAAAAACCTATTAATCTAATTTAAATCTACAATATTTAAAATTAGGTCATGATGTGTAGCTCTTGCCCCCCCCCACAAACATATGTTATCAGTCTGTAGGCGGCGATCCCAGCGTACAGCACCTTTGCAAAATTCCTTAAAACCATACCACGGGTAGACGAAACCATTGGGGGCTGTCAATAGCTGTGCTAGCACGAAATCACATGTCATCGTGACAGAGGTTTCGAGTGTGCTGGCCTTGTTCAGATTGTTGATCACGCTTGATAACACGTTCTCTTTCAGAAACTGTAACAAAAGTCTGCTCAGCATAGTTCCAGTATAAACCACAGGTTGGCTCTGTGGGTGTTGAACACACACAAATGTGCCTGAGCGAACGTCTGCAATAGGGATTGGCTAGCCGCCCTAATAGACGGGTATCCTCGAATACGAGTGGCAAGCTATTATATATATATATATATATATATATATATATATATGTGTGTGTGTGTGTGTGTGTGTGTGTGTGTGTGTGATCCACAGACAGACTGTTTTGTAGCTCATCAATGTGGCTAGACATCCGACCGAATTTATATCAGTCGGAGATTCTAACTCCTAGGATATCTGCGCCCGGCAAGCAGGAATGCGTATTTATTTTATCATAAACACGCAAGTGACCTAGACAACTCAATCCAGATTGGAGTGTCTTGCATTATCAGCAGTAATAATGACTGTTTATAAATTCGCGCTTTTCTCTCCAGTGCTCGGCTGAATTAATTATTTTTCGGCCGCTTATATATATATATATATATATATATGCGGCCGAAAAATAATATATATATATATATATATACTGTGTGTATTTGTGTCAGTGTATAGCAGCAATAAAATTATCCATAGCAAAAAGGAAAAAAAAAAAAATTCTGCGGGTTGATCTAAATTTCAACAGTTCTATTATATACAAAACAAACACATTTTTTTCTGATCGTCGAATTTAATAAGGTAATTTAATATATTGCCCATCTTATGCTCAAAAAGTCAAAAACGCATTTTCCTCACACACAGATTTGTCTTTCATTCTGACCAGAAGAAGCGGAAATCAACAGATATCAATGGAACCCGCTGTTTATAAAATTAAGTGTCGTTGCATAAATTATCCGCTCGGTTTCATTTTGAGAATTTCTCAGGCATAAGACATTTACCCTGTCACCCCCCACCCGCTTTAAGTGAAAGTAGAGAGGTGACATCTGTGTGACAATCCCTTAAACTATACATTGGTTTCGTTAATTTTTCCCTTTTCATTTGATCTTCGTTATATCATGTCTCTCAGGTTTCGATTCATCCCGATTATATCCATCTTCAGACGTATTCCTCTGTCGTACGAGATCGTCTCTTTTCTCGTAATGTAGACAATAAATGTTTAAAAAACACAAGTTCATAAATTTCACAGCAATTATTAGAATTATTTAAATTATCTCACATCTTTTCACTGTCAAGTAAATGATGCCCTTCGCTAATAATTTAGTGTTATAATCAATTTATTTTCTTTTGAAATATTTCTCAAACTTTGTACATTTAGCTCTATGTCGAAATTAGGAAAATTATTAGAAATGAATAAACTTAGCTTCAATGGTTTCGCACGCATAGAACTCAAGGTACCTCTGAGTGCAAGAATTTAGATAGAATTCATCATTTAACAATATACTCGACTCAATTTATTTGATATTCGCTTAATTTTAAAGAGATTTATAGTTGCTTTATTTTGTTCCAGCCTCACGTATAAACCAGGAATCATTTTCTATCAGTTTTTTCACTATCTTCCTCATGTAAAACAAATTTGGAAATTTTGACTTTTACATGGGCTTGAACACCGTCCAGAAATATGCAGATCTAACACGAACTATAAGTTGATAGTTAAGTACAATCAATCAATCAGTCAGTCAATCCATCCAGACCGAGCGTCGTCGGGATATTAGTGTAAACTCTACTATCCTTTCATTAGGTGCATCGTATTTTGTGCTAGGTCTTGAATTAAATATTCCTAGACCGGTTGCCACATGGGACTGAAAAGTATAGTATGTCCTACTAGTTAATCTAAAGCTGGGGGAGGGGTTCATGAATTCATTTATTTTCCCCAGTGGTGTTTGCGTAAAAATGAATATAACAAAACTCAGCTGGGACGCGAACTCGGTTCTGAGATTTCTTTTTCCGAGCTGCAATCAATTGCCCCAACCGCACAGCCATTAAATTTTATTTTCTATTAAAATTAAAATTTTACAAACAAATAGATAATATTTCTTTCTACAAATTATTTTTCGCTCGGTTGGCTGTATATTTTATTATCTATTTAGCATTAATGCAAACTTAAAAATATATATATATTGAATCAGATTTTCTAATATAGATAATGTTGCTGAGTTAACGTTTACCTGATGCCGATATAACTGACTTAAACTTAGTCTCATGCAGAGTTCCATATAAGAACGATGTGTTATTACTCTTAATATGCAGCTCAGAGTTGCAAAAATGTATGCATGGTGTGTGCGTGTTCGTCTACGCCTACATAGCTGTAATTCAATTTTCACATATCTGTGTGAATTGTAGTTGTAAATCTGAGAATATCTGATTTGGGAACACATTTGACCATCATCTTCACACATATATGCATTTGGTTTCTTCATCTGGGATTTATTTTCCTATATGTCTTAAAATAAATTGATGTTAGATTCAATTTGCAGCATATTTTGAATCCTACCTTTTGTTTTGTCTCTTACATGTAGTCCTAATTTTCTGTTAAATTTGGTTTTGCTAAATTTCTGTTCAAATTACTTGCTCTCAAATGTTTTCATTTTTCATAGATTCGTCTTATTTATTTTGTCATCAGTCTAAGAGTTTCAATTCGATGTGTTTATGCGCTGTTCGTAATGAAATTAATTATATTTAATTCGTTTTATCACATATACGGATCTATTAAATGCACAGTTTCTATTTGCCTTTTATATTTTTATTTGTTTCATCATAACTCAGTGACGCTTGCTTTCCTAGAAACACTTGCTTTCTTAACTATGCTGTTTAATTCCTTTATAAATGAACTTTTTGTTTTTTGCTCATGTGAATTTTCCGTTTCGTCATGAATGTTTTCCATATATGTTCCAAACGTTGTCACCGTGGGGGTCATAATGGGGACACGCTCCCACTATCTATATGATGCATTCTTGTCATGTGTCTAAAATAGATAACTAAATCCAACTGTAAGGGTGAGAATGAGCGAAATCGGAAAACTGTCGCCTAACCGCATCGGTTAGCTGGAGCACGAAAGTAAAACAGTTTATTTAGGGGAAGGAAGCCCCTGGTTTTAACCCTAGTACACTAACCATAGGTACATAGTACCCAGTGCAAATTTTCCTTTTTTTAATTACAATTTTCAGTACCTGATTTTCTTACCTAAATAATGTTTTTCAGTTCCTATTAATGTTAACTCAAATTACAAAGTTTGAAATGCCTGCATGTAAAATAATTCAAATAAAGATTTATATTTAATATTGTGTTTGATATTTTCAAAACCGGGTATGATATACCCATGATTAGTAGTGGTGTAACTTTAATTGATGGTTAGTGTTCTAGGGTTAATCCTCTGCTGCCTTAAGATCATATGCAAAGCACTGAAAAGGCTATGAAAGTAAATCCAGACTTAAAATCCGTAATGGGGCTTCGTAGGCGGTTGGCTATCAATCCTAACAATTTTCCGGCAACTCCTGCAGCCAAGTCTTCTCCAGTTATAATGTCCTGTATTTCTTTGAATCTTGTGGATACCCGCGAGAATTGGGCCTATAGTCTGAACAGCGAATGCTGACATAGGAGAAGGAAAACTGAATTCAAACCACCTTGTTGGTCTTGCTTCTTTAATTTCTGAGAAAATGGACGGAGTAACCTGAACATTGACGGTTTAAAAAGAATTGTCAAGTCATTGCACTATGAATGTCACCATAAACCACAAATTTGAGATTGAGAGTTTTGGTAACCACAGCGGCGCAAAATTCGCTGAATGAATGTATGTATGAATATTTTTAGTTTGTAACGAATGTCTCGTTTTATTACGCATCCGTGTAATTCGTTTTGCTGTAAATGTTTTGCTTTTATTTAATTTTTTCGCTTCTTTCCTAGTGTTAACAACGTACATTTGTCAAAATGTGTGTATTTTATTGTGTTCGCTATAATGTGAGATTCATTTTAAATCAGAAAGTTAGTATCCTTATATTAGTGTTTCATTTTTGTAACAAACAAATTTGTCTTATTTTGTTAAATGTTTGATTCGTTTTATTTTAGTGAATTTAGCGTTGTAAAAATATTTTGTTTCACATGTTTGTTTGTTTTTTTTTTGTAGGAGATTCGTGAGAAAGATATATTAATCATTAATTTTATTTCATTTTGTATAATTCATGTTTACTTTTGGTGTATATATTTGTTTTCATCTGGCACATTCGAATGATTGTGTTATATTGTACTGTTTTCTTACAATTATTATAACCAAATTCTCACGATTGGATAAGAACACCCAATACAAGTGGAAGTTAAATGATTTTGTCTCTCTCTGGAGAGTTTAATGTTGTTTTATGATCTTCAATTAAGTTTGCGAATTAAGATCTTACAAGAGTCCAAAAGGAAATTAAAATAAATGTATGAAAACTTTCAGGAACAAGTAAAACTTGTGGGTAAGTTAGGAAGTTCCCAACGCAGGTTTATACTAGCAGAGTCTCATTTAGAACGAGCTGGTATATCCGATTCAGTCAGTTTTCTTATTAAATTCAACGACGTGGTCGAGTTGTCATCTACGATGCAGAGATAGATGCGTGTTTAGAAAGAGTCAAAATTATCACCGGTTGAATATCCGTTAGTCAGTCATGGCGTAAGTTTGGTACGTTTCGGCGTAGCCAATTTGGTGTGGCTGATTCAGAAAAATAATTGAACTATTTGGTACAGCGGTTTAGGCGTCAGACTGTTTCGACGTCACTGTCTTTGACCGGAAGCTACCTCCCCTGAGAAAAAATGGATAAAAGCATTGAAACCACCCAACTTTCAATATGACTTTTTATTCATTTATGGAATTAAGGATCCTATTAAATCACTAATGGAATAAAATAAATTAAAAATATTGTATTTAAAAAAATTGAAAACTTAGAAAAGCTATTTAATCTTAGACAGTACTTCTTCATTTCGTAATTATGACAGCACTCTTCAGGAACTCAATCTTGAAGCATTAGATCCTATTATGACATTTTTATTCATTTGTCAGCATCTCTATATTTTTTTAGCTTTTGTTTTTTTTTGTGGGGGGGTGGATATCCAGCGATCAACTTTTCGTGAAATGCATGACGTCCTTTCTGAACTCTCCGTAAGGCATCAATAAATTTCCAGATTTTACTATTCGAGCGTATAACGAATAAGTACTGGTTCGACGAGACAGAAAAAAAAGCGAAAAATATATTTGACGATAACGACGGAGTAGTAATCTGACGCCTAATCGTCCCTCTGCCGACAAATTCCTATCTCGAATCGGCCACGTCGAATCGGCGACGCCAAATGGACCACGCCGGAACGTCCCATTCCCTCATGGCGTAGGTGTCACGAGTTTCACCTATCACCCACATACTTATGAATAAGCAACTAGATATATTGCAAATTGGATTCGCGACACGATATTTAGCTTTCCTTGTAAACCAACGCCGTTCATATCGAATTTTTTTATGCACACGTAGACACGAAGTATAATAGAGACACTAAGTCGAATCAGTGAGATATAGACCCGTTTGATGTTTACACTATCACTAAAGTTTATTAATAATTTAACCACAAATCTGTTTTTTTAAACGAATATCTTTGTGTTGAACTGTGCCTGTTTCGTTTCATGATAATGCTGTCTTTTTTGTTTTGTAATACTCTATCAGTTTTTGTCACATTTTGTTGTTTTATTAATATATCTAGGCTTCGTGTTATCACCATTTCGTATGGTTCTTTTAGTCAAAAATGTCGTTTTTTGTTTTATTAAAAATGTGTGCATTTAAATGGTTCGATTCTTGATAAATTGGTCTATTTGATTTTCTTTCTACCACTTATATTTTAATGTCATTTTTTTTTACATTAACGTAACTGTGTTTGTATTTAGATTGTATACAAACGTACGAGTTTAGTTTTATCACAAACGACTCTGTAGGCAGTGAATTTATAACGACATGAATGACTAACAAGGAAAGGATTTCTATTCAGCAGAAACAAGATTTTTTTTCCATATTGTCATAAATTTGATTTTTCTTATTCTTGTTTTGGCAGACGTTTCACGATATGTCTACTCATAAATGTAGTTGATTCATTATTTTCCTTTCACAGGTGGGCGTTGTTTTGCTTTCTGAGAATTGTTCATATAATTATTTCCGTTCCCAAAATTGTGCAATTCAACTAGCTTTTAGACGAAATGTATGCCTTTATCACAAATGCACATTTTACAGCTTATCCTAAATTTAATATGGTTTAAAACTTCAAATGTTCGCTTCGTAAGTGGTGATAGAAGACCGTTTTTGCGTATATTGTTTCAAAATTATTTAAAGATTCTTTATTTCTCAAACATTTTATCGGTGTGTTTTTTTATGCAAGATTTATTATCAGCATTTTGGGGGTCTAAATGCTAACATAGCCTTCTTCATGAATAGCTTTTGAGTCTTTTTCTTTTTTATTATTCGACTCCAAGGAAGACGAAAAGGCCAATAATCCGCAGGAGGTTACAGGAAGTGAAAGTGAGAAAAAAGTATAGGAAGGACTGAGGAAAAGACGAAAGATTAACGTATTCAAGAAAAGAGAGAAGATGGTGAAGACGTTGCATTGTATATTTTTGATTATTGTAGTTATCGGAAAAACAAATAAACGGAATGGAAGTCCACAGGCGGAAAGAGCAAGAAAAGAAACAGTTGGAATAGAAGTGCCGGTTGTATTTAGCTATTTCAACAGGTAACGGGTTCTACCTAGATGCCAATCCAGTAGCACGCTTAAATTTATGTAGTCGCGTCCCGGGGAAAGAAGCTTGTCAGAGCAGTTGCCAGGAAAATATTTGTAGAAAAGACAGAATGAAGCCACGTCACGTCGGTGAGAAAGTGACTGAAGTCGAGCCGTCTCGTCGTTACGTTACAGATCCTTCTTTGGATTTTTTTTTCAAGAACTTCCAGATGAATATCAGGAGCACCAGACCAGACATGGCAACAGTATTCAATGCATGAACGAATGGTAGCTTTGTAAATGTGCAAGATGAACTAAGACGAGAAAATGTTTTGGACACGACACATTGACCAAACGTTCCTTGCAGTAGATGTAGCAATTGATTTGATGTAGTCGCTCCACTTTAAGTGAGTTGAAGACGTGAGGAAAAGAAGGTGGTTTGTTTTACTCTCTAAGATTCTAGTGTCAGCCATGCTGATATCAGGAGGAAAAGTTTCTCGATAGTGATTAAATGATAGCAGTTTTGTTTTGGAGGCGTTAAAATTTACAAGCCATTTCCTGCTCCAGTTAACCACTTAGAGTTCCTTTTCAAGAGCAGCAGCTGAGTTAGTTTTCTGTTATATTTATAACACTCATACGGTGTTATGGCCCTGTTAATTTTTATATATTTCTATTAACATTCCTTGCTGTAATTGGCGTTGTAGAATTGAATATCGTTCATTTTCTATTTACCATTGAAAATCGGTGGACTTAATCTTTGTTTCTTGTTTTGTTTTGTTTTTTGGTGGGGGTTACTTTTTAAATGTAGATTTCCTTTTTTTTAGAAATATTTTCTGGACTTTGGTTGAAATAAGGTTTCGTGAACAATAAATACTAAAAGAAATTAAGAGGACATATAATCTTGTGACTTCGTCAATATCGATTACTTTATCGGTTATGTATCTTCAGATGTCAATTATGCTATCGGATAGCGGCTCGGATTGAGGAATTGGAGAGCCGAGTTCGAGTTCAAATCTTATCTATTTACTTTCATGCTAATACTCTTGGTAAAAGTATGAATCATCTTCTTATCTCCCCAAATATGGGTAAATAGCAGGACAGACCGGGTTCTATAGCCTTGGATGACAACTGGTCTACCGCAGAAAGAAATGGCTACTGCGGGAAAAAATCTACCTCGTCAGTCATGTATCAAAAGATAGATGATCGCCTACGCGTGTATCATGCATGGCACACAACTGACTGATCTCCATATAGCTTAGGCATTACGCCACAATTTTTTTCTCATCTAATTGGAGGAGATGCAGAAAAGTTACAAGTCGGACAAAGTAGCTCTTCATTTTCAAACTACACAGATTTTGGAAGAAGTTTTTGGTTAAGATCTTTTCAACACACCTTTATAACTATGCAGGCTTATTACATCCTTGTATTTTTAATGTCGCCTCCGTCTAATACTATTTTCATTTTGCTATATTACACATATTTCTTTAAATGTATGTTATAATTTGGTAAACACAGTGTTTTGTAAATCTAATTATTACATATATCTACAGTTTCCAGTCTTTAATTTGCTAATTAATCTCAAACCAAGCTATATATAATTGTTTATACTCTTTTTTCTGCATCATTTCAGCCTAAGGACTCGTACTATGTAGCAAGTAAATGTTTGTTGGGATTTGATAAATTCACTTTCTATTTTTAAGAGTTTAACCATATTATGAAAGTGGATTGAATTCAGAGTTGTTTTTCGACTAACCAAGTTTACAGACCACGTGCTGTGCTAATAGGTTTCCTATAGCGTTATTAGAAAGAGATATAGCCATGCCTTTTCTTATAGCATTACTGCAAAGTTAGTTGTCTCAGTTGCAAATTTAATTCAACTCATCGATTCCTTTTACATATTGTTAAATGTGGCCAGTATTTTAGTTGGTATTATTTGACGTAAATATTTATTAGTCTATTTATTATATATTATGTGCCTTCATCTGTGCAAAGTTATAAATCATTTTTCTGTGCTTTTTTATGAGTTAATCTTTAACAACGCTCTAGTATTGTGCCTACGGAGACGTTTATTGATAAATCGTGAAGCTGACAAAATCTAATGCATCTCTATGGCATCCAAACAAACCAAATAAAATTCATCCTCATCGTATTTTCTGTATTTAAGATTGTTTACATCTCTTTTGTATAAAATATATACACTTGTAAATATAACTATATAAATGTAAAATATGACCACTCATATATATATATATATATATATATATATATATATATATACACGAACAAGCAAAAGCAGATTTAGTTAAATAATTTATACATATCATGTCGATTAGTTTTCGTTGTGATCCTTTCATGTTGGCAGGTTAATTTCTTGCTAACCTTAGAAAACTGATTATGAAAAATACCAAAATTTTCATTCAAATACTTATTTTCCCAAGTACTTTCGACCTCATCTGAAACCATCTTCAGGGGATTAAGTTGTCTGTATGCATATGTTTTTCTATAAATTTCAACTGTTCGTTTTACTGCCTATGCAGCGTTCTAGAATTCAAAGTTCGCGTGTTTTGATTTTTTTCTAGTATAAGGGAAGTAATATTATGGTTGAATTTATTTTGGGCTTTAATTCTCTTATATAAAGGGCTTCAAGGATTTATAGTTTTGTTTATTATTGTTTTTACTTAATATAATACCCATCTACTCTGTGAGTGTGGGCGTGAGTGTTCCTTTAAATGCATAGTTATAGCGCTATGCTGAGCCAAATGAATTCTAAGCCTTTTTGTTAGCATCGTTGTAGTAAAGCCAACGAACGTATTGACATTTTTATCAGCGATACAATTTCCTAAATGACATTGAAATTTATATACAATGTTGGCTTTTTGCAAGATGGTAGTTGGCGAAGAAGAATATATTTTGTAACAACTATGTTGTTAGTATTAAATTTAGTATAGTATATAATTAACTTTAATTTTTTATTTGGATATATTAGTGTTTATAATGTTTTTTTTTTTCTGTATTTTTTTTTTTTAGAATTTTTTCTCCTGTTTATAGTCGGAATGCATTTGATTACGATATAGTAATTTTATATGTTTAGAGTTATTTAATGATGCATTGTATTAATTTTTATTTATGCTATTATTCTCAACAGTTTGTCTAATTTTCTCAACAATGTAATTAGGAAAGTAAATATTAATGAGGGTTTGTTTAATATTTTTTAATTCATTGTAGAATATCTTTTATTGTTGAGGAACTTTATTTTGCTCGGTTTAAGTTTCGTATAATAGCTATTTTGTAATAGTTAGGACATTCACTTGTATAGTTGAGAGGAAATGTTCTTATAATAGTTGTTTTTATAAGGATAGGTAGTAAATGCAGTATTATTATTACTGTCTATCAATACATTGAGGAACGGGATTTGTTTGTCCTCCTTAAGTTTATATGTGAATTTAAGTACAGTGATTTTTGAAAGTTTTTTGTAGTTCCTGTATGGTATATATGTCATTGATTAAGATGCTAAAGTCATCTACATATCTTAGGTAAATGGAAGTTTTTATGGTATTAAGTACATTATCTTCTAAATTAGTCATGTACAAATTGCTAAAGGATGCAAAGGCATTGAGATACCATCGCATTGTACGTATATGTATGTTTGTGGTCAGAAAATGGAACTTTTGTGGTGCACATCAAGAATAGTATTTTTTATTAATATAAGGTCTAATTTTTAATGGAGGGAGAGCGTGATTGTTGTAGATATTGTTGATTATATCTATTGTTTCCCTGACTGTGACGTTGGTAAATACAATTTCAACGTCGAGTGATGATAATGTTTCATTATTTTTTTTGTTTTGTTTATAGATTTTGGAGTAATTCGTGTGTTGACTTTATGCTGTTAGTTGATTAAGAGTTTTTGTTAGCTGGTAAACCGGGGTGGGGATTTCAGTTATGATCGGTCACATAGGGAAGTTAGATTTATGCATTTTTACAGTTCCATACATATATCCTGGAACGTTTGTGATAAGTTTGTTTTTATTTTTAATTGGTTGTTCGATTTTTTCCGACGTTTTAAAATTTGGTATGAGAGTCAAGTATTTGTTGCATTTTTGAGTACCAATCCGATTTATTTAAGAAGATATTGCTTTTTTAAACTATTGCTGTGGTTACGTATTTTTTAAACTATTGCTGAGGTTACGTAGTTCCTTGGTCGCAGTTCTTTGTTGCTTTAATAGAAGTCTGGATGTGTTTTTCCTCAGTCACGCCTATCTTTCAATGCTTCAGAGGTTTTTGTATTTATCAGTTGCTGTTATTCAAATTTTGGTATATTTCGTTACAGCATTTCTATTTCAGCGTTTGCATCCAGGAAGTTTCTTAAATACAGTATTTACATTATTCGGATTATTGTCCTCACCTTTGTCGCCATATGTATTACAACATTTCGGCCGTTGTACGCTTCGGCCTTCTTCAGGTGGTTAGACTGTCGAACTGAACCCTTTATTTCGGTCAGTGGGGTAGACGGTTCTAGTTCCACGTGCCATGTCTAATGGATGTCAGTTATCTCCACTCTCCAAGTTCTCCACCACGTATTGAACTCAGTGAGCGAAATAAAGGGTTAAATTCGACATTCCAACCACCTGAAGAAGGCCGGAACGTACAACGACAGAAACGTTGTAATAAAGATGGCGACAAAAGGAGGACAATAGTTCAAATAATGTAAATACTGTACATAATACCTCATCTCAGAAATATAGACAGATAGTGAAGTCCTTATATGCTTATAAAAAATTATATATGCATGAGAAAAATGGAAAAGTTACTTCCCTTATACTGAAACCCCTACATAAAAAAAAACACGTGAAAATTGATCTTGAACTTGAACTCCAGGACGCTGCATAAGTAATAAAAACGGACAGTTGAAATGTTTCGAATTTACAGAAACACACAAATTCTCAGACAAGATGGTCTCGGATGAGATTGAAAGTACTTGTGAAAATATTTGAAAGAAAATTCTGGTATTTTTCTTAATCAGTTTTCTAAGGCTTCCAAGAAATTAATCCGTGAAATTTAAAGGACCACAGCGAAAACTAATCGACATTTGTCTAAATTATTTAACCAAACTTATATGAGTGAGATATATGAGTGATTAAAGTTGTTCAAATGGGGTCATCTATCAGGCTTTTCCCAAAAAGAAGGTTGCTTTGACATCACGCGAGATTAAAAACAGGATCTGCCAAGTGGCGAATTAATCTTCTAGTACAATAGCATAGCCTAGAGTCTCTACATATGTATGCCGTCAATGCGATGATGAAAAACAGAAGCCTACCTAGACTGAGGTAAATGTCCAAGAAAAAGGACCCCCCCGAACAAAACCCGTCAATTTTTTCTCTTGTTTGATCTGGGGAACTATTTTCTCTGCCATGTCTACTTGGTTTAGAAACGCTACGCGTAAATAAATGTCCCTCCACCCAGAACTAATGAATTAGTAATGAGTGAACTTCTCAGTTGTGCAAATGACAGATCAAAATTTAAAAAGGGAATTGTCTAAAATGAAAGTTAATTCATCTAATGGAGGTGCATTACCTTTACCAATATCTGGTTCCAGACTTTTGAACACTCTCTGGTTGATTTTCTGAGATCTATTCAATACTCGTTCTCAAATTCTTTCACTTTCTCCGTAAATTCACAGATCAGTCCAATTTATTGCAAAGTGGATAACTGTTTTTACTTCATAAATGTTCAAAAGTAACATCTTCGAAAACTTTTTTGCTTCAACCGAGAAAATGTTGATTAACTTTTTAAACTAATCAGTCAAAAATTATTTTTTTATGTATTTGCTTATATTTTCGCATTATTTTAAACCTTTTTTTATCATTTTCACTTACTATTTTCTGTGCAATATTTTTTCTTATTGCTAGCGGCTAATATTTTGCAGTCTGAAAATTCTGCATGCATAATTTAACAGATGCTCCCAGAAAAAACAAAATTTTAGAAAACCTTTTTCTTTGTTTTAACTGACAATTTGACGTGCAGTCACTAGCGCTTTCTAACCTGTGCATAACCAGGTTTTACCTTTCGAATTCAATAATCACTATTTTATTTTTTTTTCTAATTATAATGCTAATATTATTCTTGTCCTCTTTCTATTTTCGGCAATATTCCTTTTCTTTTCTTTTTTTCCTCTCTTTATATTTGCTAAGCTTTCCTTGTCTGGTAGAATATGTGGACCATTACATTATGTCCAAAATGACTTCTGTAGTAACTGCCTTCATTAATAGCTTGTTAATCATCTATTCATCATAAAGGTTCTATCTTATTTATACACACACACACACACACACATAACGGGAAACTAGAGTAACGACTCGAGCTGTTCTTCGTTGAATATTGTGAAGCGTTTTTGACCTTTCTACATAGTCTAGGCGTTCGGCATTTTAATTTGACAAGTTGTCTCTTGGAAACACTCCACGCGCGCGCACACACACACACACGTGTGTGTGTGTGTGTGTGTGTGTGTGTGTGTGTGTGTGTGTGTGTGTGTGTGTGTGTGTAATGGAGACGCATGGTCACACCCACTCTGAAGGAAAAGCGTCTTTACGACTCTCGCATATAGAAATTTAAAATGTTAAAACATAAATGCATTTCAACATACATATCTATTGAATACAAAATTGAAAATAATAATGATACCAAACAAGTATCAGTGTTTTATTGAAGTTATTTCATCTATTCTAAACAACTGTCAGTCTGTATCTATTAGGCAAAACCAAATAATCACATTTTACTTCAATAAAAAACTAATGAAATCATCAAAAACTGATCAACATCACAGCTATGACTAGCTTGGACCGGCTCTGACTAGCTTAGAACAGCGGCCCGAGTGAAGATACTCAGGTCCCCACATTAAAACCGACCTTGTGTTACAATGTGACTCAGTGGGGGGGGGGGTACAAGTAAATACAGTGTAGACGTCGTCATGATATACATGAGAAAATATCTGAAACAACGAGAAATCAGAAATAGGGCTAAAGGTCTGCTCCTAAAGAGTGTTAACATGAGTTACTAAACAAATTAGATGTATCCCGGCCATAAAAAAGCCGAAGCATGGCAAGATCGGAGAAAACATATATCCTCCGCCCAGGAAAACTGGAAAAAAAAAATAGTCTATCTTCGTTATCCCTGATGCCGATACGATTTAATGCAACTCCGGAAACGACATATCTGAGAAGAGAAAAACTTCCATATAAAAGAATCACAGATGGATTCCTGAATGGAATCAAGTTGAAAGAAAATGAGAGCTCCTGAACTAAGATCATACAAGAGAAATTAAAAGGGAAGGGTGATATATCAGAGAGAGAGAGAGAGAGACAGAGAGAAAAAATACTTCTGAAAGAACTACAGAAAAGAATAAAGTATTCCACGCATTCATCATTACATTAAAATATTAAAGCTCCTCAAATTAGTTCACCATATTTGTTCATTCAATACTGATAGGTTTAACTGGACTTTATTTTGAGCATCTCTGAAAGTGTTGGTTATTACTTTCCTTTTCTCCTGTTATTAAAATTTTAATTAATCATTCGTCTCGTTCCTGAGAGTCGATCTGTTAAGTTCTTCCTTCACTCAACATATTCGAAGAGGAAGCGGTGGGTAGATGGTTTCTACTGTTTTTTATATATTTTTCCTTTGTGTTGTGATGTCTATTTTAGTCGTGTTTATTTAGAATAACATATATATTGGCGCTATTGGTCCTCTTGATAGGAAATTTTGGGATTCGTTTTTTTTTTAATTCTTTTGCGCTCATTTGAAGCTTTTTTTTTAAGGATACAATTGTAATTGTTGAGAGTGAGGGAGTTTTTAAATCCTACATTTAAATATTTTAAATTTCGATGGAAGATAATTAGTTTTCAGTTCCGAGTTGGGAGAGTGACTGTGGATAGATTTCAAATTGTACGTACAGAAGAAAAACATAATACAGAAAATACACTAAACAAAAGGACCTTGGCAGATTTGTTCAAAGAAAGAAGTTTTAAAAAGGTATTGCAGCCCAAATACAAATCAATTATATAGCTCGCAAGCCAAACAGGAACCAATATCATCAATATATTTGGAGACAAAAAACTTTTATATTAGATACTGCTAAATGCTTCGAGACTTCTGTTCGCTTCGTTTAACTACAAGTGCAAAAGTACAATATAAATTTGCAGCAATAAATAATTCAAAGTCTGTGTATAGAGAATATATTACTTATAAGAAATACTGAATTAAAGAAAAAGTAACATATAAAATAATAATTATTATTATTATTAGAAGCTTATGATGTGCACAACCTCCACCTGTTTTCTCCTAATAAATTTGAATTATCTTTCACCAACATTCCACACACACACACATACAGAGAGGGTGCGAAGGATAAATTGTCGGCAATTTATATTTTTAATTTCGTCGACCGCACTGAATAGTAGGGTCAGTTAGGCACCGTCTGTGATAAAAAAAGAGCATCATGACGTAATTCAATGGACTAGAAATTTGAAGACCGCTTGCTGTACTGTTTTGCATTCGGGCTGGAGGCTCTAACACGAATATGTCAGAGTGTCTGGGTTTCAATCTGAGGACAGTGCAGAAGATTCAGAAAGAGTTGGCTGAGTCTAATTATGATTACGAAGGTGTTTGGAGTGATCACTATTGATGTCGATATTATGCCTCTGTTCATCTTCCCACAGGGCTTCAGACTCAGAACGGAGGCCTACATCAAGTGCATTGAGGAAGTAGTGCTGCCCTGGGTAAAGAGGTTCGATGCCGAAAAACACAATATCTGGCAACTAGACACCATGTCACACAAGCAGAAGAACCCAGTCATGGCTGTTGGACAATTTCTGCGACCACATCACCCCTTACATCTGGCCAACTAGCTCTCCAGTCTGTAACCCCCACCCCTTAACATCAACACCAGATTTATGGTCTACATATTTTTTTAAGTTGATTTAGGAACATTTTCATGTGCTGAATCCAAAAATCACATTGGTTTTGCTCAATCAGGTCAACTTTTTTTTATCTATTGCTATATGCTATTTTTACGTTTCTGTTGCCATGTCCATTAAAATATCTAAATATGCAACATATTTCACACGCTAAAACTAATTATTATGTTAATTACAAACTTATTGATTTTAACCCATCAGATGTGTTTTCAGCGAAATATAGCTTCATAAATATTAGAACACGACTCCAAAACTTTTATAAACCAATAACAAGCAAGAAAGTGTTTACATCACAAAACACACCGATAATACTGTACAATACAAAACCATAGAATATAAATCAGAAAGGTTGTTTCCTTAGTCATTATAATTTAGATCTAGCACCAACATATTGCGTGGGCGTAGTACTAAGAATATCAGGTCAGTTTTAGGGACAATTAGGAATAACTAGTTATATAATTCAGCAGCCAATTTCTCTGGAAAAACTGTATAAAGATCACAATGTTTTGTCACAACGACAGAGACTCTCAGATTCCACTAAGAGCCATGTCACTCTAACTGCTGTTATTCAAGACCTAATTCACTTCCACACACACACACTATCAAGAAACGACTCAGTATCTTGGTGACCAGGATCAAGATTGGGTGCCACACATGGTAAGTAAGACATGTACCGATTATCTTCATTGGTGGACCAAGGGCAAGAAGAGTTGTCTAAAATTTGGAATTCCCATGGCTTGGAGGGGGCCAAAAAAAAAACTATAGCACTGACTTCTACGTCTGTGCTATTGATGAGAGTGGGATTAATAGAAAGGAATGGAGCCGCCCCAAGTATCCTGATCTTCAATCAGCACGTCGTCCTGTAGCTCCATGTGATTAGACTTCAATACCTGACTTTGGAGAACTTCCTGACATTAACATTGGAGAAATCTTTCTCACTAAAGAAGAAAAAAAAGAAGTATTTTTTGAAAATGATGCTCCATATCCTTTTTCCCCGAAAGGAACTAAATGATCTCATTCATAATCTCAGCTTCTCAATGTCCTCTGCCGAACTGTTGCATCTAGATTAAAGAAAAAAAAACACAAGAACAGGAACTCTGCAGAAGTTATCTATATGCTGACTGCTTCCAGAAGACTCAGATGCAAAGCGAGCATCAAAATACAGTCTCTATTCTCACATATGGATTGAGATTGGGATCATTGAGGACGAACAGGTGAAGAGATTCCATCAGGGCATGAAAGAGGAGAAGAGGTATTTGAGATGCAGTTATGATGGCTAATTACTGCTGGACTGGGAAAAGAGACACCTCTGCCGCTGATCCTTCTAACGGTTTGAATAAATGGAATATCAAGCCCTGAATTTTTAACTATGATGACGTAACATGAAATTTACATGTACTGACATTTACCAATGCTTACTGTTCAATTTATTGTGATCGATGTTTGCAACATTTAATTAATAAATTGTGTTAGAAAACAAGTTCTTCCTCTTAAAAATCTTATTTCGTATGAGAACTATTAACAAAATTCTATCGATAATGTCACAAAAATGTAATCGATTTAGATCGCATTTTTAAAAACTCAACATAGCGCAAAACATGACCTGATGGAGAGAAACTGATGTCATTTTCAGATTCAGCAGTGGAGAATTGTCCTAAATCATTTGGAAAAATACAGACGACTTAAAAAAATATTTTTTTGTTGCCTAGTGTTATATGTGGGGGGGGCGCAATTAAGCGAGAGACCAACAAAACTCCCTATAACCCCAAAGATGAACTGAATGCAAGGATTATGGCAGCATTTGCCAACTTAAACAAGGAGAACGTCCAGAAGAGTTGCAGGAGATTCCGAACTCTTCTGGAGGCTGGGGTTGAAGCCAGTGGTGATTCTATAGAATACATTTACTCTTTTGTATTTCAAGATATTTTTGGGTAATTTTGGTAAATATATCTGTTAAAATGAGAAGTCAGTTTTATTTTTTATGTAATTGAGAGGACAATTTATCAATCACACCTTGTATATGTGGGGTGAAGAAGATGATATATATATATATATATATATATATATAAACAATGTGGAGAAAAATTGTAACGCGTTTCCTCTTTAAGGTCTTCAACAATTAAAACATCACTTTAGTCCGTAGATATCCAATAGAAAGAAACACGTCACATTTTTTAGGTTTTGCAATTAACTGTCCTACAAATAAATATATATATATATATATATATATATATATATATATATATATATATATATATATATATGTATATACACACACAAATGACGGCTGAAAAGTTCATAGGATGACCAAGATCTAAATATCAGTAGACACACCAGTTGGTAGACTAAAATGTATGCATTTAGTCTACCAACTGGTGTGTCTACTTATATCTTGGTCAGCCTACCGACCTTTTCAGCCGATACTCGTATATAGCTTTGCTTTTTAGACCCGTTCTTTGTTTCTTAAGAACTCCATCGTTATTTCAGTCTTCCAGCTTTATGCATGTGCATTCGCTTCGTGCTAAGATAGTTCTATATTTTTTAGTTAGGCTGTTTCTCAACTTATATCTTTTGTTATGAATTAATATTCCCAGAAATAATGGTAATGATTCGTTAAACAATTCATAGCAATATCCTAACTAGTTCTAATGCTTTCTTTAAATTTCTATTTAATATGTTGATTTTTATTAATACATTCAGATATAAACATTTAACCTATGCTCTTTAACTAAGCTATCAGTTAACATGAATCTATATTTATCTACTGTCGTTGTTGATCTTAAAATACAGTGTTGCCTCGCGTATATGTTCTTACATGATTATATATTTTTCTTCATTTTCTGTTGATACTTGAATTCAGACTACTGCGTCAGGAGACTCATATGAAAAAGTAAAGTCTATATTAGTAAGGAACCTATCCCTATGGATTTTTCTACCCGGAGAGGCTTGGATTCCCTTTAGTAATAATGCTAAATAAGATTAACAACTATTGCTACACAGTGACGTGCATATCCCGCAAAATAGTAGCTATATTCTGAAATATTCGTTCAATCAGAACTATATTTAAATTCTGATTTATGATTTTCCGACAAATTTATCTAGACTATAAAATACAATAACGATTAGCTAGGAACCCACAAAAGTGGACCCGACCACGGAAAATAGTCTTTGAATACTTTGATATTTACTAGAGCGTACTTCGTTCGTAAATACCTTAATCCTATTTATATATTACTGCTAGAATGATTCTGAGTATTTATATTGTTTTATTTGCTTCCTGTCTTCTAAAGAAAGAGACTCCTGTTTCATCCTGCATTATACAGCTGAATGACGCTGTGGCATGTTTCAAATGAAATGATTCCAAAAACACAAAGAACATTAATTCTTAAAACAAATAATGTAATATTAATGATTATTTA
Organism: Acanthosepion esculentum; assembly: GCA_964036315.1. Lineage (NCBI taxonomy): Eukaryota > Metazoa > Mollusca > Cephalopoda > Sepiida > Sepiidae > Acanthosepion > Acanthosepion esculentum. The sequence continues at coordinate 49,584,644 of OZ038475.1, forward strand.
AAAGTTAATATTCATTTAGTTATAATTTTCTTCCTGCCACACACACACATTATATATATATATATATACATATATATATATATACCACACACAGGGAGGTCTGTTGTTTACCTGAAACAGTTACGATTGTTTGTTGGCCAAATAGAATAGCAAAAGATGCATTCAAATAGGCAAACAAGAGATTTGATAGTTTCATTGGAAACAAGCAACATAATGCAGTGAATATATATATATATATATATATATATATATATATATATAATATAGGCCTTCTATATATCAGTGAGTACTGGAGAGTATCCCCACGAATAAAGAGTACTGAAGCAACAGATATGTGATTCTATAGAAGGGATTTCGACAATGCTATTGACAGAACATGAAAGCAACGAGGAAGCCTTAAGAATAAACGGACACTCGTACATAAAATCAGAAAGAGTGAGTTTAAATTTTTCGGACGCATAAAATGTGAAGAGAACTTCGAGAAGTGACACTCCCAAAGTATCTTAAAGCAAAAAGGGAAATCATCAGTAATCTACCTAACGTACATCGACTGAGAGTGATAAGATTTGTCTTCCTTTTGAGAGAAACAAGGTATAGGTTGGCGTGGAGAGCCATGATCGCCCACGTTCTGCAGAGACAAACATCATAAAAGAATAACAAACTTATAGTCATGTCACATTGAAACAGCGGTTCTCATTTGATCAGCGAAGTTAAGCAACGTTGAGCCGAGTCAGTACCTAGATGGGTAAACACTTGGGAATTCCAGGTGCTGGATGTGCGAGTCGTGTAATGGATAACGGCTTGGAATTGGAAATCGGAGAGCCAAGTTCAAATTCCCGTTGGATTCGTTGTATTCACTTACGCGCAAATACACGCGGGGGAGGGAAGAAATACTCTATTTTCCCTCCCCGCAGTTATTAGTTGAAAAATTATCAGTAAATAATTATTTTTAAAAATAATTATTAAAATCTAAATATATTTTCTGTCTTTAAATGACCTGCAAATGGTTAATAAACCAGAAAAACAGTCTATAACAATTTAAAATATTTAATTTGCAAGAGACTGGCATTACTTATATCCCAATGAGTTATGATACGTTTAACATTTTGAACAAATGTTCGAAACCAAACACCCAGTAAATATTCCTATTTATTTCACATTTTGATTTTATTGTAAATTTTTAGCTGTTGAAGTTTAAAATATGTTTTTGTTTAAAAGAAAGATTGAATGGCTTTCGACTTGTATAGGTTATACCATAATTATCTCATCACAATCAAATCACATAAAGCAATTATTATATCACTGCGTTTAGTCCAGTCTCCTAACTTCAGTAAAAGTATTGCTTTATATAGCTCCCAATTGATAGGAAAAAACAAATATGATGTGTGTGTGTCTGTCTGTCTGTCTCTGTCTCTCTCTCTATATATATAATTATGTGACTTGTCACGTCAGGACGTAGACGATCATGGTCATCCTTATCTTCCTGTCCCTTATAGCTCTTAATAAATGTTATCTTTTTGCTATTTATCTCAAACCCTGTTCTGCCATCAAGCTCATAAAGTATGTTACGCACTGCTTTCCCTCTTTCCCTCAACCTGTCCAGTGTGTTTCAGATTTTCCAAGCTCCAGAAATGTCAAATGCCTCATCCTGATGTTTAGTATGAGTTTCCTTTTTGTTTAACAGTATGATGTCAACAAGGAATATTTTGCAAGGACAAATAATTTCATTACATTTAGAGGTTACCTATGTTTGGGTAAACGTTCCGTTTCATTTTGAACAGTATTTATTTCGTTTACTGGCCTTCCCACTCGAGACAATTTCTTCAAAAATTGGGCTTTCCGACAGGATTATCTTTAGTAAGTTTTCCTATGTCTGCTGCTTTCTCAATAATAAATATATTTTTTTCTTTTGTGTTATTTTCAGTATGTCACGAAATTTGGGATCTCGATTTCTCCAGGAAATACACTAAGGTGCTCTTTGATGTTTGACAATATTTTCTTCTTGAAAACCGTATTTATTCCGATTTCAAAATAAATTTAACACCGCAAGTTAAAATTTCGTGATCGCGTCATATATTATCTTTTTATGACGATTAAATATTTAACATTACTATGTTTATCGGTCATTTTCCGTCGCAAATGTTTTATTCCAAACACAATTACTGTTTCTTATCTTTTGAAAATCGAAACGCTGTGTTCATTTTGTATCACTCTAGAAGAAAATTGAACGAGACGCAATAGAAGTTAACTTCTGTAATTCCAAATATTCCTTCCATATATTCCCCATATTTTCCTTTTATATATATTTGCCTTGAAGTTCTCAATCAAAATTGCGAAATTGGTCTTCTCTACGTCCATAAATTCATTGATGTCGTAGTGAAACTATACAATTTCCTCGTACATTGGCCTTAATTTAAAATCGCATAATTACAATGTCAGGTCTGATATATTGTTGCATTCTCATAAAATATGGCGTTATATATATATATATATATATATATATATATATATATATATATATATATACAGAGAGAAAGAGAAAGATTAGTAGTATTAGCCGTTTTAATAAAAGATTCTGTAACACCAGTCCACAATTTTCAAATAAGGATGACCTTTGCCAAAACCTTCTGGCTTCACTCGCTCAAAGCAATTTTTAACCATTGATCGTAGAATGCAGTTGTATACAGCTGAGAGTTTAGATATATCTGAACAATTTGGCATGTGAATGACATCCATATGAAAGTATCGATCTGACGAGGCTATTTAAGAATATGATTCCAGTTTTCAGATTGAGATTTTGGTTTTATAGCAATTAGCAGTGTCGGACAAAGCTGTCTCCGAGGGACGAGTTCCATTTCCAGCCGATTTCCTTGTATTCAATAACTTGGTAAATGTATAAATACGCCTCTTCTCAGCCTCCAGGTATGGATTAATTAGTAGGACTTGTAAATCATTATTATCTCACAGAATTCTTTTAGAATCTAAAAATATTCTGACTTTAAATGACATGCAATATGTCGATTTGTTTATTTAGCGCTTATCAATCAAAAATCAAATTATACATATAGTAAGTTATATTAAAAATTGTAATTTGCCAAAGCTGGGTCGTTGTCAGGGTACTTTGAATTTGAGAGCGACATTTGTGTCAGACAGTGGGGGTTCTTGTAAGGATTACCCTACTAAAGTCTAATTTCTCAGAATCAATGTATTTTATTTTTAATCCGACATTATTTCTTATTACTATAAACGTCATTTTTTAATGAACGCATAAGTTTCAGTCGACATTTCGTTTTATTCAAGCAGTGTGAATTATTCATAACGGTCTATTAAATCTCTTGAATGCACACTATTTGTAAAAATAAAAGCGGGCTTCTGCTAAACAAGTGTATCCACATAAAATAATGTTCGAGTTAAGGACATTAAAACCTGTTCACATACTTTTCGCAAAGGGGAATCCTGATTTTTTGTGGGGACGGGAGAAATCTGACTCACCAGCAATATTTTTGAGTTCCGAGTCATACGGATGACCTATCTCTCTCTCTCTCTCTCTATATATATATATATATATAATATTAGTGGTTAATATACTCATACATATGTATACATACATCTAATATATATATATATATATAATATTAGTGGTTAATATACTCATACATATGTATACATACATCTAATATATATATATATATATATATAATATTAGTGGTTAATATACTCATACATATGTATACATACATCTAATATATATATATATATATAATATTAGTGGTTAATATACTCATACATATGTATACATACATCTAATATATATATATATATATATATATAATATTAGTGGTTAATATACTCATACATATGTATACATACATCTAATATATATATATATATATATATATATATATATATATATATATATATATAAATAAAATAATTCCAAGAGGATAGAATCCAGGTAGAACTCAATGTCCAGGAAAGAGTAAGGATATAATAAAAAGGCTTAAACACTGATATTCCATTGGAATCGTAAATACGATCCAATTCATCAGACCTACAAATTCAAAAAGAAAACAGAAAAAACAACTCCGGGAATAAATAAAATTTAGTAAGAGTGTATGTATAAGAGTGCGAGACGAATGATAGAGTAAATGAAAGCTATAGGGATGTGTAACAGACGAGAGAAGGGCAGGAAGGTCTAAAGATGAAGGGGGGATTAAAATTTAACAGAGAGAAGTTTTAAAGAGGAGAGTCAAAGAAGGTTTACGTGAGAGAAATATGAATATTCTCGGATGTCTAATACATTAAAGATACACCGGAAAAGACTATACATTTTGTGGTAACAAATAAATAAATAAATATATATATATATATATATATATATATATATATATATATATATATATATATATATATATATATATATATGTTACCATTTTGTGGTAACAAATAAATATATATATATATATATATATATATATATATTTGTTTGTTTGTTACCACAAAATGTATAGTCTTTTCCGGTGTATCTTTAATGTATGAGACATCCGAGAATATTCATATTTCTCTTACTTAAAACTTCTTTGACTCTCCTCTATAAAACTTCTCTCTGTTAAATTTTAATCCCCCTTCATCTTAATTATAATTACTGTGGTTACGTTTCGGGTAGTAAAATGAAGGCAGCAGTTATAACTTCGAAGACGCACCAACGAGACGTATACATTCCTTAAATGGACTAAGTAGTAATGAAGCGCTTCACCTATTGAAGTGACTTCCGTTATAAAGTAAAAGATTTCAGGTTCGATTCAATCTAGGACTATTTATATTTAATAAATAAAAGATTTGAATGTCAACTCAAACAGGTGTAACTATTAAAATAACTATTATAATCATAAAATATTAATTTTGCGGAAATACATATATACATCACTACAACCACAACCTTTTGAGGAAATACTTTTTTATATATTTTTTAAAATTTAATAACATTCATTGCCGTTGCAGTGGTGCTTGCTATTCATATCCATCGAATATTTAGTGAAAACTTTCTTTCGATATTGTGCTAGTAAATGTGATTTTGTCTTCGTACACCTGGATGATTCTAGCCTTAGAAAAAAAAAGTATTACTTTATCATTTTTCTTAGATTTAAATTTTTATTTATATATAATATAGCAAAGAGCATAAATATTAATAAAAAAATTTCTGTTTCTCATTCTCAGCCGCAATAAAAAAAATGTTGATTTTTATTTTATTAAACATGACATGTTTATCAGATATACATGTTAGCTTTCAAAAGATCAAAATTGTAACTTCCATTCATAAATCTAAGCCTTCGTTTATTCCGCAAATGAAAAAGTGTAAATTTCAGAAGCTAACCAGGGAATTTGCACTGAATAAATATTTAGAGAAATCGTATACATTTGACATAAGTTTGAGCTGTTTAAAGGGAAATGTAACTTTTAAGAATGTGTTCATTGATTAAATTATAAGGCGGCAAATTTTGAAAGGTAAATAAATATTACAAAAATATAACTTATATTCTTCTCATAAATAACATATTTCTTGAAAAACAAATAAGCTTCCAGTTCTACGAATACGCAAATAAGTGACCTACTTTTACGGACATAATCGTAACACGTCTAATAATCTACTACGTATAAAATAATTATGCATATTTTATCGTAATTCCCGGTATCTAGGTGCGTCAATACTCAGCAAAGTGACCCTTTTTATTCTTTCTTACTTTTCACTATATGAGAAAAATGTGTGCTCGTATAGACTGTTTTGTTTTCAATCGTTTTATATATATGTATATTCTAATCATACATACGTATATAATCTTATTTACACCAGTCCGTCCATTCCACACATTGCATTATTCATATCGAAATATTTATCTTTGGCATATCACGCCTTCAATAGGTGATGAATATATTTCAGTTCGGTTTTCCTTTGTAATATCTAAACAGTAAGTGATGCACAAATCATCATTACTTCCTCACCGACACAGACGATGGCACCCAGGCTAATTTTATTCTCGAAAGCATTTTTTCAACTCCAATATAACTTTATATTTGTATTCTAAATCATACTTCACTCTGTATAATAGAAGGCATTCATATATATATATATATATATATATATATATATATATATATAAATTGAGTTATCCGAGCCGCTGGCATATTTCGTATAGAGAAAACATTAAAATTCCCTTCTCTTTCGTGCGACGATGGCCTAGGTGTAAGATATTTGAGTGATTTCAAGTTTGTTGGGTTTCGATCGGACGTCTAGCCACACCGAGGAGCATTGATACAGCGAAACAGTCGATGCCTGATTATATATATATATATATATATATATATATATATATATATATATATATATATAGTGTGTGTGTGTGTGTGTCTTTGCACAAAGTATAATATTTCTTTTTTTTCATATAAGTAAGTAAATATATCACTTTCAAATCCTGCAAAAATAAATAATAGGTATTTACTAAGGAAGATTGATTGAAAATCATATATATATATATATCATGTACGCATAAGTATAGTTATTTCATTACATATTCCTCAATATCTGCCTTGAAATAAACATTATTTACATTCGGTCTATTGTCTTCATTTTTGGGGTGTTTTTTTTTATGACGTTTCTGCCGTCCGGATTCATCTGGAGCATATCGATCCATGCAACCCACCGGTCATTTCTGAAGAGTTACATCTGTTTTCACTCGAGCACTAGATAAAAATATTCTAAAAATTATGGCATTACAAAAGTTTATATATAAAATATTCAAACTGAGAATTTCACATATATTCATATCATATGCAGATATTGGAAAATCAAACCAAATTCACATACCCTTTACATAAATTCTATACCGATTTATACATAAGTAAACAGATGTACGCGCATATATATATATATATATATATATATATATATATATATATATATATATATCCGTGTCACGGTTCCGTCATATATTATTTTTTCCAATAATGGTGTTTGTGACAAAGGAACCATCTTCTGATTTAACCTTCAAGGAAATATTTGAATGCGAGGAAAATTCTTGCGGTTTCTTCGTGATCAAATTGATTTAGAATCCGCCAGATCTTACCTTACAACTAGATATTGGAGGTAAAAGAAGGTATAGAGTAAGTAATCGTGTGCACAAAATATATTGTATTGATTATACAAACATATCCACATAATACTGATTGTATAGTTATAATACTTACTGTACACCGAATTTTTCAGCTCCCTGTATAAAAACGTAATGCTATTAAATTTATAACATATTTATCTCCTTTCAACTCTGTATATTTTTCGAATATATATTTTTCCCGTTAATTTGTGCAATTGAATAAACTATATTTATCTTTTCTTTCAATGTAGCTATGTATCTCAGGAAAAGAGGTTTCATGGCAAGATTATATTTGGTATTAACATGACGTGTGTTTATCAGCTCAAAGTCCTAATAATATGTAGCATTTTGGTATTTTTTTTTAAATTATGAGAGTTTTTTAAGGCCATTTCATATCATCAAGCTTTTATGTTCGTTGAATGCGGAGTTATATATGTTTTACTTTTAACAGAATTCTACACGTTGACCTGCCAAAGTCTTTACAGCGTAAGAGAAGCAGACCTATGAATTTTCTAAAGATATTGTTTGCAATATAAGACGAAGTTATTCCGCCGAAGCAAACTCTTCCATGTTAATATTCGCTGTTTCCTTTCAATCAGTATTCAATGTCCAAACAGCCAGTGCTAGTCCAGTTACTCTTTATAACTCCCGCTCCATCGCGTTTAGATTAAAATCTAATAAATGTGCTCACCTCCAATGGTAGTACTATCCGTTTACTTAGAAGGAAACATTCAGCAGTCATTGTTCCGTAAACAAACTATGTCAAGTTTGGAAGTGAGCCAAAATATGGCAGTAATACACTAGTTTTTGTCTAGTATGAATCTTGTAATGACGCAGTATTGCAGAAGTATTTATGTAACATCTAGAGATATACAGTTTACTGGTTAATTTTCTACGGTTTATAAACCCTTTGCACGTTATTTAAAACCAAAAATATTTTTAGATTGTAAGATTTATTTAGATAATGATTTAGTGATACAAACTTACGAATTAACCCATAGCTGGGGAGAAGAGGTGGATTCAGATTTGTCTCAAGTGCATTCGTGCGTAAGTGAATATAACGAACCCAACTGGAATAGAAACTCGTCTCTCCGATTAACAATTTCCAACAATTATCAATCACGCCATCTACGTATGCAAGATTACAGCACCTTGTATACCCAAGCAGTCATCCACCTAGGTACTGACTAAGCTCAACGTTGCTTAACTTCAGTGATCATACGAGAATTGGTGTTTCAAAATGTTGCGACAGTAAGCTGGAGATGCACAAGGAGCTGATCATTTTTCCAGCATCATTGACAATAGATTGTATATACAATATATATGCGTCCCTACAGAAGTTCAAAGCAAAGAGACTTATTGAGAGTGCAGTCGTTCATTACGACTGTATGGAATTCAGTGCCTGCTAGTTGATAATATCTTATGGGTTGATGCAGGAATTGTGATTGAATAAATGAATCGATGAAAAGCGATTCTGAATACTGAGTTTCCATCGTCATTAGAATTGGCAATGACCCTCTTCTGACGAACGTCTTCTCACCATTCCTATGTCTTTGAAAATGGCCACGTTTCTTGCTTTCGATGGTTGAGCTGCTTGGACCAAATATAAATATATAACTGTATGGACAGCGAACGAATAAACACATATTTTCTTTAATTTTCATTTCAACTTCTTGAATAACGCAAAACAATCAACAAATTAATATTTCAAGGTATATTATGAAAGAGACGGAAGAGTAATTTCATTGTTGTTTATTGTAAGAATTATTGACTGCTAGTGGTTTGGGTAGTTCAGATACAGAAAGCGAAGTGTGTGACCGTAACAAATTTTTGAGATTAAGTGAACATAATTAAGTTAAACTATATCTTTCAGTTTTTATATTTAGTTGTTCTTTATCCATTTTCCTCAAGTTTACTTGTCTTGTCTTTTTCTTCAAATTTCTTAGGTCATTCTGTCATTACCGCTTTTTTTATTACTTCAGTCAAAAATATCATCCGTTCACACGAAATCACGTATCCTTTGTCTTAGCCGGTCAAGAAAAAGTATTGTATTTCTTTTATTTGCCATGATTTTTTTGTTAATAAATCATGTTCTTTTCTTCGCTATGTTTGTTCGAAATTCCTCTTTATTTTTTTTAAATTTCTGCCAAACAAATTAAAATAGGATAGTTTGTCTAGTTGAAATTTGGTTACAGCCTTCCGTCGGATCTCAGATTGTCCTTGCGCGAGACAAATTTTCAATTCCTACACCGATTCGGTTGACTGATTGTATGTTGGGCAAACGCATATTATTTTAAATTGAAAATTAAAACAAAAGAAATATATTTTAGTCAGTTTTTTTTTTGTCGGAAAACATCATTGTTTTAGTCATTAGATATTCATCCTTTCTTAAGATAATAGAATAAAAGAGCAATAAAATTACTATTTTCCTGTTTCATTAAGAGAGTTGGCATAACAAATCACACTATTCAATTTAAAATACGAGGGTAAGTTAAAACTTATCCGCATTTTCGTCATGACATATCTTTAGACAAGAGTGCAGATAATTTTTCCTTTCCCTCCTATAAATCACTGACCATCTCAGACTCTTGGGTCTTTTTTATTGGTATCCTTCAAATTGAGCCGACTAATTCAATATTGTGACTTCGTGAATAGTCTTAGGAGTCATTGTGTCAAAAACGATGTCATGTATTTCCAATTAATGTAAATATTTTATCCATGTCTGGAAAGTATAAACATTAGTTGAACTTTCTGGCTTACATTGGTAATCATGGATCAGCTCTAGTTTCGAACATCCAACTCAGCATGTGTATCTAAGGCCTGCTAAAAGTCATGTTCTTAATTAGTCTTGCTAGATTTACATTCCCACGTGTAGTAAATACAGGTCTCGTTCAGAAATCTCTAAACTATAACCTATATTCAGTCGTTTTATGTAATGATTAAGAAGGATTCCAATGAACAAATCCTCTAATCTAAACAAATACGTTCCATCATCAGACCTTATAGTCTATCGCTACAAGAACATAAAGAGGCTTATGAATTAAAAATAAATTCACATTGTTTTATCATTTCCAACAGCGACAAGAAAAATGGGTAACATGTGCGTAAAAGAGAAAACATTGATAGGATCAAAACGTTGACTGTCCACACTACTAATGACTTACGGCCACATCACATTGAAGCACCGGTTCCTTTCAGATCACCGAAGTTGAGCAACGTGGAGCCTGGTCGGTGCCTAAATGGGTGATTGCTTGGGAATACCATGTGCTTTAAGCTTGGATGTACGTGTATATAATGGATAAAAGTTCGGAATTGTAAATCAGAGAGCCGAGTTCTAATTCTAGTTAGGTTGATTATATTCGTTAATTCCTTTGGTCAAGTCATGAATCCACTTCTTCTCCCCACAGATATGAGGTTAATTAGTACGACTTGTCAGTAAATAATTATCCTTACAATAAAAAATCCTTATAAAATGTTTACAATCTAAAAAATAATTCCTGGATTTAAATAACCTGCAATGTGATGACAAAACGTAGAATCAATCAAAATAGGAATACATGGGTTTACATATCGTCCGGTTCATACACCTCCTCTGTCTTTTGAACAGGAGTAGAGGTTTAACCCGTGTTTCCTGTTTAGCATTGGAGTTCCGATTAATTCTAAAGTATTTTCGTTATCTTTCACTCCTAGTAGCCTATTCCTTCTTAGTGGGATTATCGCTTTGCTTGGAGTGAAATAATTTTTTAAAAAGTCTTTATACTACAATAAACAAAAGGTTTGGAAGGAAAATCCCATTATAAAGAGCGATAATAGTGGACTTGAAATTTCTTATTAACTTAAAAATCTGTTTAGAGAAAATGATTTATAATTTTCAACCGACAGTCTTACTGTTCAGTCAAGTGAATGCCGAATGTTTCGTGTATGGGGCGGAAAGACTAATGCTAAAACTAACATTAAAATAACCTAGAAAGTCTCTTTTAAATTACCCCACCTTTTTCTATATGGTTATAACCAAATATATGACATAATTAAGAATTATCTGTCCGAGAAAGCGTGGAAAGAAAGGATGTTATCATTTCATTGCAAGGAATATCAGCTTCACAAAAAATACGTTTTGTATTTGACATTCCAATAATTATATATATATATATATATATATATATATATATATATATATATATATATATATATATATATTACACACACACACTTATGCTAAGTTTATTAATGGATTATAATCGCTTTAACTTTATATGAGAATCATGAGTATGTAAATTGTTGTTTGGGAGAAGTATACAATCTTTTTATTTGATTATTATTTTGTGTGCTGTGGATTTTTCTGTACCTCTATAAATACAATAAAGGAGAAAATGTATGGATTTTTTATTTAACCGACAATATCAAGATTAAAATAAAACATGGTCGTACTAGATATTAATAATCTTCTCGGGGAATTTTATTTTCTCTTTTTGTTTACTATAATATAGGACACACTCTAGTGTGGAGGAATCGTCCTATTTGCAAATGTCTGACTTTTCTTCCCGATATCGTCGCAAACCTTAGAGATAGAGGAGTAGACCATCACCATTTATTCATTTTTTTTTAAAATGACTCTGAATATGGAGTAATGTTCAGAGAGGTTATTCTGATTGAATTCACTTGTCAGCAGTAATAGTCAAACTTCCCTGGATGACCTATAAAAACACTGACATTAAATGACATGTCGGAATTCAGACATCTATACCCAAGACTGCCGTATTTCGGCGTGTTCAAGTAACTTATATTTTCATTTCATGACTTACATGAAATGAAAATATAAGTTACTTGAACACACTCAAATTATGGCGACGTCCTCCCGAAATCAATCCATAGAATATGTATTTCTCGAGAATTCAATGTTGTGTCCCAGATAATTAAAAAGAAGGCGTTGAATTAGTAAAACCATAGCAATATAAGAATAGCAATAAAACCATAACAATATAAGAGATATGAAAAGAAAACAAAACTGTCAGGAGGATAAAATATTATTTTGTCAGAAGTTCTTAATATCTTTTCAACTTACTTTTCCTATCTCTGTCCAATATCTTTAAATCAGCTTTGCGGATAGTAATATAGGAAGTCTACCTCCAATATCAATATTCTCGTTGACATCCGATCAGAATGGCAAATATTAATTAATTTCTAAATCAAACAGTCTCTCTGCTTTTCAAGCAACAAGGCTAAAGTAGATTGTGAAGGATTACATATTATTTTTCATAGAATGTTTAATTTCTATTATTACTAATGAATTTATTTTCTTGTGTTCATTAATTTTAAAACAGACAACCGGGTAGACGTTGCTCTAAATAAAATAATATCATCATCCCGATTGAAGATCAGGGTTATTAGTCCCGTAAATTATTAACAGTGTGTCAGGAGGAAGATAGCCTGCTGGAGCCCACCTAAACTTAAAACTTGTTTAGAGCTTACAATTTTCCTTCTATACTGGTTGACTTATCGAGGCTAAAATTCCTGATACAGTGTAACCCGGATATAAGAGAGTTGTCGAGACCGGAGAGGCCTCTTATATCCGGGTTTCTCTTATATCCGGGTTTGGTCTATTTTGTTTTATTAACACAGGCTCTAAGTTGGGATCAGAGAAAATCTCTTATATCCGGGTTTCACTGTAGCACTATTAGCATTGGAAAACTTTGGTTGTGAATAATAAAATATGGCTAACTGAATGAAGGGCACTCTTTCAGATTTTGGGAGTAAGCATTGCGATTCCGTATAGAAATATTTATGATGATGAAGTTTCTTAAATTATATAAAAATAAAATAATGTTTTGCGCGCAAGTGTAACATTGAAAATCTTATTAACAGTACAGCATTTTACAACTGCCAGAAGAAAGGCAATAATCTTTTAAGTCAAACGAGAAACCATAAATACAGTAGTTGAAACGAAAAATAGAAGCTGAGAAAAGAACGGAAAGCGATGTAATGCGCTACAAGTTATCCTTCTTCGCTCAATCGACGGAAATTAAATGAATAGGCGCACCAATTAAAAAAGAAACTGAATAAATAAATTTTACAAGTCTGTTGTAAACTACGGCAAGGGTGTATTGTGGTAGGAGGAAATACCTAAACTATAGCTCACCCAGCTTCTTCGGAGGTAATAGGCAGAGGAAGAAAATGAGACGAGATGTAAGAAAATATTACTGCCTTGGAAGGAACAGCAACCTTAGCAACAAAAATAACCACGGGACCGACTTCCTTGTTGACTGCTGGTATTCCGGTCGCTTTAATTGACAAGAGACACCGACAGAAATTGTCCCACTACTAAAGAGGAAAACCTGGATGTAACCTGTTTTTTTTAGACATGTCGGCATGCAACCCGGGGCCTCTTTTGCGTCTCTACTGAAGCGCGTTCGCCACACTGTCTCAATAATATATTAATACTAGCATATTTTTCATAAACAGAACACATTATGTCCACACAATCAATTCTTCTGTTTACACAGAGATCATTGTTTACTCCTAGAGAAGGTCGTGAAAAAGAAGTAAACGTTAATTGAAAGACAGAATGCATGGTTGTTAGTGTACGAGCTCGGGTGCCCCACATTCAACCCGCCTTGTATCATATATCACCGTGGGTAGGGGCATCTCGAGGTGGTGTAATGGTTAGCAAGGTTGTCTAGCTAGAATAATTACGACTGAGTAGTCAGTTCGATTCTCACTGGGTGGCCCTTACTTTTGGCCTTGTGACACATCCAAGATACGCTTGGAAAAATCACTATATCACCGTGGGGAGACGAGCGAATACTATGTTTTCTAGCAAAATAAAAAGCCCAATATGCAAATTAGAAGTTTGAGATACCAAAATAAATAATAAAAAAAAACAATTACAGCACTTTAAATATCTGAGAAGTGCGGCACTGTAATCCGAATTTACATTGGGATGCGAAAGATGTTTTCTAAGAAAGATGTTTTCTAAAGTCCTCTTGATGCACCCTAGAAATTTCAGCTGGTTCTGATGTTAAATATAAGTGTCCTTTTTGTCATCATTTTCTCTAAAACTTCGTCGTTGCTCGACTGTTCGGTTCCATGGTATTCTCGGAGTCGTCCTGTAGAATCATATTTCTTTTTTGTCAGGTCTCCTCTTTACCTGTGTGAAGATTGTCTAGAATTCACTGCCATATATATAAGTGCAATTCTCTTTGTTTTTGTTTCTAACGAAATTTTCCTGTTTCTTAATATTTGCTCTGCTTTTGGAAGAAATGCTCTAAGTTTTGCGGCAACGAACGATTCTCATCTGAAAACTGTAGTTGAATTCCCATTTAAAAGAAATAAAACCTGCTATGTGTACTGTTCAGTATTTTCTGTATGAATTACATAGCACAGACAAGAAAAGCATAATTGCAACAGGACGTTTTTCTTTTACAGATCAACCCAAGACCGCATTCAGTTCAACCTTAGATTATTTCTATTCAAATTAAAGTAAAACGATATTTCTTGTGATTGCGAAGTTCCTGGAGCTTATGTAGAAAATCATAGTTTATTTGAAATTTCACCTATTTTATTGTTTTTTTTTCTTGGATTTTTCGCAAATTAGAATAAGATAGTTAATTTAGCAACACCAAAGTTGCTAATTGAAGTCTCATTAAAACGTCTCAGCATGACAAATCCGATTGTACAAGCAATGCGAGGACCGAATCAGATCGATTTCGAAATTGACATAATTACCATTCTATTTTTATAACCTGGCCTCAAAACCGTTGAAAAGAAAATCTTATGTCAAAGATCACGAAGACTGATAGAGGTTTAGAGCGTTGAACTTACAAGTCTTCTTAATTATAACGCGCTGAAAAAATGATTCCCCTTTCACATCTGTAATTAATGCTCTGCAATAATTTTCCTAATCTGAAGATGACACATTTTCTCTATAATTATTTTATAACTACCTATAATAACACTTTATTAATGTTGCGTTATATAACACCGCTCAAGGTTGATATACTCTTCGACCACAGGAGGAAACTATGCGAAACTAGAAATAAATTTATCTTTTTCCGACGAAATTAAAACATCACGTAAAGTAAATTATCTTATTTTTTCCTTTCGAATTTCATTCATGTATTGACTATAATTATGTATCAAAAGTTATAAAATTCAGTTATTTTATAATAAATGTATCTCGATAAAAATGAAAGCAAATCTGACGTATCTCACACATTCAAATTACAGCAATTACCTTCAACAAACCGATTAAATCATAATGAGTACAATATATACAAAGGTAAGTCAACAACTATCAACACTTTGGCCATAACAAATCTTTCGGTTTGTAACACTTCTTAAAGATGGAAATTTTGTGATCGAAGTTTATAATTGAGTGCGCCAGTTTTCTTGCTGCTGTAACAGTGTACACATGGACGCTTGATTTATAGTCAATCTCCTGTCATCTATCACCATGTAGTGAACAGGATCAATGTTTTCCTCGTCGCAAGAGGTCCAGATGTTGGGTCTTCTTCAAGACTATCTCTTCCCCTCCTAAATTCAGCTGCCCAATTTTGCATTGTTGATAAAGCTGGAGTGTCATCACTAATGAAGAAACCATGTCAGCATGAATGTCCTTGGGGCTAAAACCCTTTGCCGTAGGTACTTGATAACACCATGATGCTAAATTTTGTCACTTTTCAAGAGAACCCGCTACTACGTACTTCAGAAGTCGTCTTTGAACAGTTTGGTTATCAGCAAAGAAACAATGCAGTTATTTATAAGAAGATTTTAAATTAATGCATGCTAAATTGCACAGGTCTAGCATCACTCCTTCATTGTCAGCCTATGAACTTTCAGAAAACCCTCATATATATATATATATATATATGTATATAGTACTGTTCGATAAAAATGACTCACCTGATTTTTTTTACTTAAAGTTTTTATCGCCTATTGTATTGGGAGCCAAACTAATTTTTAATCTTACTAATATAAAGACCCCTTCCCGACCACCTAGTAAGAAAAAGTTTACTATTGATAATTATAATTTTTGATATAAATGAGTTTTAGGGAAAAACTCACTTATTTCCTGCAATTAGTAACCAATAGAAACGTAACTGAACAGCTTTAAATAAAGAATAATAGACGTATAATTTATTTATAATAGGTAATATAGGTCGAAATATTTAATAATCTATGGGTCCTCCTTTATTTTGAATAAGCTTTTCAACCCTGTTTGGCTTGACTTGATTAGGTTCTGGCAAATCTCATCTCCAAGCATTGAATTCCATTCGGATATGAAATTCACAATCAAATCCTCTTTGTTGCTCAACTGCTTTCCCAAGAGCCTGTACTTTATAATGCTCCATAAGTTTTCTATGGGGTTGAGGTCAGGAGATTGGGGCGGCCATGTCATAAAACTCACCTGCTTCGCATCAAAGTATTCCTTAATCAATTTTGATTTGTGACAGGGAGCATTATCCTGCATAAAAATGAGCTTGGTGGGGTCGATTTGCACCCTTTCAGCAGAAGGGAGCAGGCAAGACTCTAAAATTATCTTGTACTGCTCGCTCCTGAGGGTTTTTTCAATAGGTTTTAAGAAACCAGTTCCATGAAAAGAAAGCATCCCTAGAACATTATACTGAACGGATGCTTGACAGTACTTACTGCTAAATTCAAAGAGCTTTCAAAGCTTCTTCGGAATTTAGATCGCTTATCATTTGAATTTAGCTCAACTTTCGTTTCATCGTAGAAGAGAACATTTAGTAAAAAAAAAAATATATATATATATATACATAATGTATGGTTAGAACGTTCTCTTTCGAATCCCATTATGGTCGTTTAATCCAGAAGGTGACTTTTTTTTATGTTATCGTCCTAGGAGGCGATTTTCATTAGTGGCACCTTTGAAAAGTGTCGGAAAACTATACCATGTGTTGAGCGAAGCCTTGTGACTGAAACTATGTAGACGGAACTATTTGGAAGCCGTTGATGATTGTGCAAGTCACCGTGACCGAGGGCTCGAGCGAGGGAACCTTCTTCAGTTTGTTGACCAAGTTTTCGCAGAAACTGTAAATAAAGTCTGCTCACTATAGTTGCAGTATAAAACATAGGTGAGCTCTGTAGGTGTTGAATAAACACAAATTTGTCTGAGCAGGCGTCAACAATGGGGATTGGCTAGCTACTGTAGTAGACAGGTATACTCGACTACGTGAGGTCCGTCACCACATATATGTATGTATGTGCGTGCGTGTCTGTGCATAGCTGTGTCTCTATGTGTTTTCTGATTCGATAACATTATCACAGATAAATCTGTTTTCAAGTAACCATTCTGTTTGATATATCTTTTGCTAGAAATGATAGCAGCAAAAATTGCAATATGAGCACTGGTAAAAATGGTTGCTGAAGACATTAAGTTTATAAGTCCCAGAAATCCATACACAGATGTCCTCAAGAACACATGGCACAGTGGATAAAGGCGTTAGTTAGATCCAGTGACAGGACCCAAAGAGTGTGACCTGGTATAGGCGGTGGAGAAATTGAAGAGGGGAATTAACAGGAGATAACTGATGATATCCATTAGACATGCAACTAGAACAAAACGATAACCCGAAAAATGTAAACAGAGTACACAATACCTCTTCTCAGAATTATAGACAGAGGAAAAAAAATGGACAGAATTTTTAATCAATACAACATTAATTAATATAATGTCAGCGACTTTGAAGATTTTTGATTATTGGAATAAAAGCTAGAATATTATTTCTTAAAACAAAACCGATACGTTACAATCTCTCTTACAAATTGGGCTAAGATAATTTTTACAACACAATGAGATTTCTAAAATATAATATCTTTAATTTTGTGTGTTTATTCTTTTAAAAAATAAACAATGTTGGTGGTGAAACAGCACACACGATATTCATATTCACAATGAATGATGAAAAAATTTTACCGTATTCATAGAAAGTATTAAAATCAATGATCTGGCGCACAGACATACATCTGCCAATATAAAGTTAAAAGCTCCTCAGCTCTCTATTCAGATATAACCTTCTTCCTCTTCTATGTGCTGTGTCCCTTCAGGATGTTGGCAATCATGGCTCTCCACAATATCCTCTTCTTTGTCGCTCTTAATAAATTTTGTCTTTTGGTATATCGCCAAAACACTGATCTGGCATCCATTTATTCAAGTTCGCTTGGTAGGATGATCATTATTTAAATAATATGGACAGTTCTCCTTATCTTTATTGCCATATTCATAACGTTTCGGTTGTTGCACTCTCCGGCCTTCTTCAGGTGTGATACGTTGGAATTTCGAACTGAAGCCCGTATTTAGTCCACAGAAGTATAGATTGTTCTAATTTCACGTGCCATGCCTCCTTTTCGGTATATCAGCTTCATTTATTTCCCTTCGACTCTCTTATTCCCTCTGCTGTGGCCAGATATTGAACTCACAGCTCTTTTGGTCAAGTCGCTTCTTGGATTATTTCAAGCAACGCTTTTATCTATTGGGTCATGTGTCATTGAGAATAGGACACGAACTGTCGTGAATATGGCAATAAAGATGAGGAGAACAGTCCGAATGATTTAAATAGTTACATTGCCTCATCTCAGAAATATTGACAGAGGCTACGCATTGTTTACAGATCTATTTTGCCTTCAAAATATCCTGTGAGTATCAAAATTGTCAAAACCCTCTTTCCTCATTATCTTGAAAAGTTAACTGACTCTTTCTGATGTTAATTATAAAGGTCAATTTTTCCTCCTTTTCTCTATAAATGTTCGATCCGTGATACTCTCAGCATCCTCCTCTAAAACCATATTTCTGTTGCTCCAAGTCTCTTCTTCATCTGTAAGATTGTCCAGCATTCTACTGCTGAACACAATAAGTTATTTTTCTTCTACGAGCCATCTTCTTTCAGGACATGCTAGAACAAGGCACTCTACAACTTCCTGTCTTTTTGTTGTTATAAATGTCATTTGACACCTTACCGTCCCTCTATGGGACAATGGATGATTAACAGGGACAAATACGATAAGTGACTTATTCGCCGTTTCTCCCGCTTGAAATGTATCCTTTGAGTGTTAATTTTCTACACACTCTTCTCTTATAATACATCCCAGAACTAATTTGTCTCGTTCTTAATACAAGTACCAGTTTCCTTGTAGTTCCTATTTCCCTTAAGAGTACTTCGCTGCTCACCATTATAATCAATTTATATTTTCTAATCAGTGATCCATTTTCTGATGTATTGGGTTCACTGCACTTGTTTGGCAAGACAACTAACCAATCATTCGCTTCAATGATAAAATCTGAAATTTCTATTATATTTTAAGGGCTGCAGTGCAAATTTTTCATTTCAAATTTAAGGTTCAATTTAGAAGTGAATCAATGATTCTAGTTATCTGAGAACATATTTTTAGGAAGACATAAGGGGAAAACTACCAAAAATAATGTTACGTTACATATGTCAGGATTAACATTAACACTTTTCATATGGATCTATCGAGCGCATTCACAGAGCAGCTTCCAATCTGACACAGGTAATGAAAACTGTTTTCGTAATACAAAGCACCAACTACAGCAAGTCTGGCATAGCTAACGTCTTGAAATTGTTCAGCTGAAAACGATAAACAGACATTCATTTTTTTTATATTTTAGTCAGTGTGTGCATATTTATGTTTTGTCCTTGATTGAACTCCGAAGAGTGAGAAGTGATAATCAGTTGGCTTTTTTTTAATTCACCACTTTTACAGTAATATTTTTTCTTTTCCTTGCTCTTTCTCCCTTTTGTTTTATTTATTTATTTTTTTTGTGAAAGTATTTATTTAAACGATAAACTACAGATGGTTCTGTGTAGATCCCACCTAAGTTCATGCTATCTTTGATGGAATTTAGGATCATTGCCTACGTGTCATATATTATGCCACCCCAACTCTAGCCGATATAGTAGTGTTGGACATTGTAGTCGAGCTCTTTGCTGTTCGCTTAACTCTCACCATTTAAACTTACTGTATTACTAAGTTGGTACGATGTTGAAAAGGAAACAGAGCAAATGGCCTCACAATACCAAGTATTCGAGGGTTGATATTAAATCCCAACTTACACAAGAATCAACTGATTTGGATATTCAGTCATTTCCTTGTCCGCGTCGAGACCGTCATTAATATGATTGTGGTTTTGTGGAAACATTTCCTGTCATTATAGGTTGAATAGCTCTGTTTTCCCCCTCCATCTATATTTGTTTTCAATTATCTGGCGTACAAGTTTGTCTCTGCTAATGTAAATTTAAAAGCTCTTCAACTTTGCTTGGCAACCTATTTAGATATCTTTTTTTTGTAGGTGATGTGTACCTTCTGGTTGTGGGTGATCATGGCTCTCCACAAATTCCTGTCCTTTTTAGCTCTTAGTAAATTGTTCTACTTTTCTATATCTCCTAATCCCTGTTCTGTCAAACATTTCCAAAAGATTGCTAGGTAAGTCATGCGCTGTTACCCTGTCTATCTTTTCCAAGCCCCCTTTCCTTATTATGTTCCCTAGAAATTTCAAATCTCTCTTTCTGACGCTAAGTGTTCTTTATATTTCCCTTTTCTCTAAAAATTCGTCGTTGCTCAGGTGTTCACTTCATTATGATTGAAATCCTTAAGTTATCAGCTATCGAAACAGCCGCAGGTGGATTAGCGTCTACTTTTATTTTTAAATACTGTGTCATGTACAGTGTAACCCGGATATAAGAGAGTTGTCGGGACCGGAGAAGAAGTATCTTATATCCGGGTTTCTCTTATATCCGTGTTTCTCTTATATCCGGGTTTGATCTATTATACAGTGTAACCCGGATATAAGAGAGTTGCCGGGACGGGTAAGAAGTCTCTTATATCCGGGTTTGGTCTATTATACAGTGTAACCCGGATATAAGACAGTTGCCGGGACTGGAAAAGAAGTCTCTTATATCCGGGTTTCTCATATATATATATACATTAACACAGGCTCTAATTTTGGACCATATAAAATATCTCTTATATCCGGGTTTCTCTTATATCCGGGTTACACTGTATAACAGTAAAAGCATTCAGATAAGAGACTGGTTTTTAGAGTAAATGTAAGCAAGACATCTCAGAAGCTAGAGGCGTCCTTCCTTTTCATATTTTACTTACTTACGTACATTTTATTTTATCGATTCACCCCAAGCAAGGCGATAGTGCCACTAGAACGCAGGGGTGTGGCAAGGAGTGAAAAGAATGAGAAGACTGAGAATCAGAAGTTTAACAAAAGGAACAGTGTTCAAGAAAACGGAAGATGACGATTGACGCTGCACTTGAAATTTTGAAGGTTGTAATTATCAGGGAAGCAAGAAATCGGGGTGGGGTCAAGTATCACAGTTATGAGGTGCAAGAAAAGAAACTGTTAGAGTGAAAGTGGCGGTTGCATCTAGTTAGTTTGGCAAATAGGTCTCACCGTTTTACTGTTAATCTAGTAGCCCGTGGTTGGGTGACCAGAGAAAAAAATGTTCATCAGAGTAGTTGGCATGAAAATATTTGTAGAAGATAAAGAGGGAAGCCACGTTACGTCGGTAGGAAGTGACTGAAATCGAAATGCCTGGCCGGCATCGATTGCATTACAGCCCCTTCTTTGGGTGTTATCAAGAATCTTGATATGTGCTTTATTACGCGTAGCTTAGTTATAACACAAAGCCGATAGTATTGGGCATTCATTTAGGATTAAGCTGGCTACTCAGTTATATTTGATTTAACGGTTATGAGTGAATAGTGGGTTCGATCCTCACTTTCGACTTTGTTTCACAATTTAGCCACGATTAGTAAATCTCTCTCTCTCTATATATATATATATATATATATATATATATATATATACTGTGTGTGTGTGTGTGTGTGTGTGTGTGTGTGTATGTGAGAGGGAGATAATGAGATATACATTTTAGATAACAAAAATGTTATGAAAATTAATGAGAAATTATTTTTAGTATAGCCCATTTCGTCTGTTACAGCTTTATCGAACAAAAGGTGACATAAATTTATCCTTTTTGACATAAAATATTTACATATATTTGTGAGTGTGTGACTTAATTATTCTACCTGAACAAGAAATTTAAATATATAAATTTTATTGTAAAATATTTTAAATGTTGACGATAAAATGGCAAGGAAATTGTCACATAACGCGCATAAGCCTACACTTGCTGTAAGCCTTCAATCTAATACTTGAACACTAGTATGACATTACAGAAATATCCATTGACGATTCAGTATCAATAAAATCATCTTCTGCACAACGAATATTTTTAGGAATTTTTAAAATCTATGAAAATATAATGGTACCATGAGAAGATATATTTGAATAAGTTATTGAACTAAAATTGTAAGAAGACAAGTGGAAACAACGAAATAAGGATGGTGGTTGTTAGGCTTAACACTGCCTTCTTTCTTTCTTTCTTTCACTGACGCAATTTTTTCATTTGCAAACGCGCTCAAAATTGAGGTCAACAAAAATGACTCTGGCAGCATTCAACATCTAGTCTGTCGCTGTCGAATGTTGCCAGATAATTTAATAGCTAATTAATGTATCTCACACGACATATCATTTTCCGTGTTCAGTAGCATTGTGGCGCCAATCGCAAGTGCCCTACTTGCTTTATTTTATATACCACACTGATTGTGATACGTCTGGACAATGTCATTGCCTCATGTGACTAAATTCCTTTAGGTTTAGTTCCATAGCTGATTAGCCATATTTAAATGTGATGTAACCAAACATATCATATTTTATGGCGCGGTGCTACTAACATTAATATGGTTCATTGTTTTCTTTTCATAATTTGACTCACAAGTGTGCTATTAAGCACTCATTTGCTAACGAGTGAACAAAAGCAGAGAACAATGCTATAATTAAGTCTGCCATAACAATGCATTACAAATAAAAAAAGTACTGATAGACAGACATGTAAGATGGAAAATATCTGTGAATGATAGACAACCTACCTCTGCTTGAAATGTTCTCAGTATTCAACTCCTGCGATATTGCATGATAGATAGATAGCGAGAGATATTTAAAAATTGAAATGTTCCAAAGCCTGAAATAGAGAAATCAATAATTAACTATTTGATATATATATATTGCCGATTGAGAAATGTATATTTCCTAAATGATTAACACGAGATAATTTGATTCAAGCAAACTATACTTTCCCTAAAACGACTTTGAATAAATGTAGCATTATTATCATTATTA
Organism: Acanthosepion esculentum; assembly: GCA_964036315.1. Classification (NCBI taxonomy): domain Eukaryota; kingdom Metazoa; phylum Mollusca; class Cephalopoda; order Sepiida; family Sepiidae; genus Acanthosepion; species Acanthosepion esculentum. The sequence continues at coordinate 49,608,020 of OZ038475.1, forward strand.
TTATTATCTATATGTACAACTGCTGCTGCTTCTTCTATGTGACATGATTCCTCAGGAGTTCGCCATCATAGCTCTCCACAATTTCCTGTCGCTTGTAGCTTTTAATAACCTTTGTCTTTTTGCCCCCTCACCCATACCATGCTTCGCCATAAATTCAAGTTCGCCAAGTAGATTCTGCTTTGCATACCTCTCTCTCTCTTACCTTCAATCTGCCCTGTAAGTATCAAATTTTCCAAGCCCTCCCTCCTCGTTATGTGTGACAGAAACCTCAACTGTTTCTTCCTGATGTTAAGTATAACTTCGTTGCCATTGGCTCTAGAACGTGGTCATTTCCCACATGTTCGGTTTATGGCATTCTCAGCTTCCTTATGAAGAACTACATATCTGTTGCTTCAAATGTCTTCTTTATCTGCGAGGAGATTGTTCAGCATTCACTTCCACAATAAGAGAACTGATACTAGATAAATGTTCGTTACTCTTTTCTTGATTTCTAACGATATTTTTCTATTTCTAAATACCTACAAAAAAAGATCAGCAATGTATCAGTCGCTACCCCAATGTCCCTTCAGATTTACGTGTCGCGCTGTCCGTCATCTATTAATACGCTTCCCAACGGCTACGTTTTAAAACAAGAACGGACTCAATAATCATGAGTCAACAGACACCATAGAGTTGGCTGTCTCAGTGATTTATGACTTAATATATACCAATTTTTGGGCACCTCGACGTGGTGTATTGGTTAGCAAGCTTGTCTCGATAGAACAATTACGACTGAGTAGTGAGTTCGATCCTCACTGGGTGCCCCATACTTTCGGCCTTGCGCCACATCTGAGCTACGGTTAGAAAAATCACTATCCGAACTCTTTTTATCTTTCTTACTCTCTTTTTTTTAACCACTCTTTCTTACTTACATTATTTCCTTTCTAACCTAAACATGCATTTTTTAAATTAAGTTTGTTTTCCTAAATTTATATTAAATATTCATATAAGGGTCCCATTCTCTCCATAGTTGTAGAAATACATTTGGGATTTTTTTTTTGCCGTCAATAAACGGGGATTTTGAACGGGCCCAACCTTTCTAGTTGTAAATGACATTTTTTATAGACTGGTTTTTATTACACAAATGTGGTTCTGCAGAAGGTTACCATGAAGGGAGTGCGTAAGCATCGTACGGGTCTTCAGAAATATACAAACAAAATGGACATGAATGCTAACATTACAAAGATATATTTGAAATTTCTGGGACACATAATCAGGAAGGATGGTGTGGAAAATGTAACGAAAGAGAGATGGTTTCACTGAGCCATTTAACTGCCGAGTATGGCTGCCAGAAAGGGCCAGTGGAAGGGGTGATAAAAAGAAATTTTTATTCAGAGCTAAAACTTAAAGGATGTTTTGGGGAACCATAATTACCCCATGTTCTGAAGGGACACAGCAAATGATCATCTGCCACTTTGACTCCATGCTTTTTTTTATAAAGAATTTGCATTATCAGAGTCATACAGTGTTTTTATATGTATGTTTGTGTAATGTGTGTGTGTGTTAGCGTATATATAGGAAATATAACTGTAAACGAATATCCCTGGTCTCGAAAACGATGATGAAATAAAATAAAATCCCTGCTCATGAACGAGAACACACACAGATATATGATACAATGGGATATACATTTTGAAATAACCGAAAATGTTAGGAAAATTAATTGCAAAGTGTATTTTTAAAAAATATTTTCGTATGACCCGTTTTGTCCTTTAGAAGTACATCGGAGTAAACGTTACACATCCCCACCTCTTTGTCATAAATAGTCCTTACATTATATATATATATATATATATATATATATATAGTGTAACCCGGATAAGAAGTCTCTTATATCCGGGTTTGGTCTATTATATATACATTAACACAGGCTCTAATTTGGGACCAGAAAAAAATCTCTCTTATATCCGGGTTACACTGTGTATATATATATATATGTGTGTGTGTGTTTCGAGGATTAGTTTCCTTATGGGTAGATGGTTGGGCTGAGGACTTGTCAGCAATAAATTTCATGACAATATTCATATATCTTATGTAGCTTATCTCTCTGATTTTATATATATATATATATATATATATATATATATATATATATATATATATATATAAAATCAGAGAGTGAGTGAAATAAATTTATAAGCAAAAGTATTTTTAGTACAATTAGATCTAAAAATATCTATCATGTGAAAGCACCGCTATTGTTCACTTATTGATTATAAATATATCTCTCTTCAATTAGACAAATACATAGACGTAATAACACTGATTGTTAGCATTTTAATTTTTATTGATTTCATTATTGCTCTTAATCTCTCTCCCTATTTTCATATCTATCGCCTGATATGTAAATTTATTCTTATCTATCTCCCCTCGAGTGTTTCTTTATTTGTCAGTCTATTCTTATCTCCGTGTCTCTTCCAGGTTCTTTCTTTGTTTTATATGTCAAGTTATTCATATATACATATTTTTTCCAGGGTGTTCTATCTATGTCATATTTGTCCTATCTATTTCATTCTCTTCCTATCCATCTATTCTTATATTTATCCATCTATAATACTCGCACTCCCACGCATAAGGACATACACACCTGAATTCCTATACTATTGGCATTGCGAGAACATTATTGTAAGAAACCATAGCCAATAACCCTTGAACAGGGGTGCTGTAGGCCATGAATCTCTAGTATAACTGGAGGCAGACGTAGCGTATACAGTTATATGTTTTAGTCACCCATAGCCAGACGGATGTATTTTGAGAATGTAAAAAAGAACTGGCTTGGTATTAAGAAACAAGAAAAAAGAAGTTTGTTGCCGAAATAGACCTGCCGTTCTTATTGATAATTGTCCTCGTACCACACCGGTTGAATAACGGTCGGTCATTCTCAACAATCAGGCTCTATTCAAAACACAATAGTCTCATAATTGAAAAGGTGAAGTCTCTTTAACAGCCGCCCATGCTGGACGTGTGCGCCGGGTAGCAAGCCAAACTACTCTCTTCTTTCCGTTGTTAATTGTACTACGAAGTGAAAAGGTCACGGAGAACCACCTTCGATACAACTGATCAAATTCTCTTTTAAAGAAGAAAATAAAATAGAAAAATTTAAATAGCAAAAGGAGATGCAGAATATAAAGAATGAATTTGTCTAGGGAAGACGCACTCTTTTCCTGGGAAAAGTTCCAAGAATTATTGGGCTATCACCATTAATTTTGATTTGCTAACATTTAGAAGTAATTGCCGAGTAGTGAAAAAAAAATGGCTAAAATAGTCAAATGTGAAATGAATTCTGGTTTTTATTACTTGAAAAGTACCGAGACTGATTTGGCAACTTAAAATATGAACCTCTGTAGAACATTTACAACAGGAATTTTAATTCGACTACTAGAATTCACTATTAACAAAAAATTTAAGAATTAATATCAACAAAAAAAAATACGCTCTTAAAGATAACAAATTTATAAATACGTGTTAAGTTAAATTCACTAGGATGTAATAATACAACTGGTATCATATTACTGTAATGTTTTTCCCTTCACGATAATGATAATCACGGCTCTCCCCACTTTCCAGCTTACGCCCATATCACATTGAAACTCCGGTTCCCGTTCGATCATCAAAGTTAAGCAACGTTGAGCCACGTCAATATCTAGATGTGTAAGATCTTAGGAATACCAGATTTTGTAAGCTTGGATGCGCGGGTGATTTAAGGATAATTTCTTGGTATTGTTAATCAGATAGCCAAGTATTGTTAACCAGATGCGTTCGTTATATTCACTTACGCACAATTACGCTTGGTAAAGGTATTAAATCCCATTCTTTTCCACTCAGTTATGAGTTATTTAATAAGATTTATATCACTAAACTACTTATATAAAAAACTACTTATATAAAAAACTACTTATATAAAAAAAAATCTAAAAATATTTCCTGCCTTTAAATAACCTGAAAATGGTCAATAAGCCATAGAAAACGAATCACTCAATCGAATTCCCATGACCTTTTGTGAAATACAGTGAAGCTATCTTCACCACGAATTTTTAATTCAGTATTGTTTTTCTAGACTGTCTGACACACAAAGAAATCCAGTCTTCTTCCTCTTCTGTTACGTGTCTTGTCCTTTGAGAAAGTAGTTGTATTTATCTCTATAACATCCTATCGTTTGTAGCTCTAAACCATACTTGTTCACTTACTACCCCACAAGTACCTGTTTAGCGATAGAACCTTGTTAGTTTACTCGATGGTTCCCTTCTACCATCTTGCATCATGTATGCTCTGAGTTTCAAGTCACCTAAGCTCTCTTTTTTTCATTATATTTCCTGGAAATTTCAACTGTTTCTTTCTAAGGACAAATATCCGATCTCATTTTGCTTTACTTAAATATTTATTGCTCACAAATTCTATTTGGCTCATATCCAAGTTGGGGAGCGCAAAGAGCTGGACTCATGCCTTCCTCAACGGAATTATTGAGGAAATGAACCCAAGGAAGGAATATGAACTCAACTCGCCAATTCCATTTTCTCGCATTAAGAACTTAGATGATGGCTGGCATTGCTAAATGCATAAGTCGATGCCTTGCTCTTTCCCTTGTAATCTGGGAGGAAATTTCTACACTTGTACTTTGTCCTCATTATCTCTCTTACTGATTACTCATGTTCCACTATTTTTGCTTACATTTTTACCGACGATCCGAGATCAATTATTTTCATTATTGAAAGTGTTATTTGCAGAATAGATACATTGTTTCTGTTAATTACGTTTCACATGGTGCGTCCTGACGACTTCTGAGTAAATAGCACCTGATTCTCACATCTTAATTTCATTTCAAAGTGAAATAAACGTGCCAAACAATTTAATGTTAGAATCCATTGCTGAAGAACTGCGTTCGATTCCTTTTGGCTGTTTCACACACGTGTGAATCTGATTAAATTTTTGACAATAATTAGTTCGAAATTGAATAATTGCGTCTATGAGAGTTTTGAAATATGATTTTAGTGTCGAGAGTTCGATTGCCACTGTTGGCTTTATAAAATGTGATTTACCTAAGCTTAGTCAACATTCTTGCTTTCTGTTCCGTTCTCTCTCTTCTCCGAACTCATTCACTCATTTTCACGTAGATTTATTTATTCTCTACGACACTTTTATAATATAAGAGATTTAAGATTGCAAAAATAAAATTAAAACTAATCATTAGCATCTTTCATAGTTACTTGCGATCACCAAAAAATCATTTTTTTTTTCGTGACAGCGTGATTGAACAATCATAAAACATTGGCCATCGAGCAAATCGGTCGATGGCGAAATCTTTCACCGAATCGAAGAGAAACTAATCAAGAAGTCAACGCAACTGCAATAGACGACAGTTCTAAACCTAGATATACTACCACATATTTGATATGAGGATTTTTATGATAATTGTGTGCATGTTGTACGTTTCAATAGATGCCTTTGGTTTTTTTTTTGTACTTTACATTAGAATTACTGCTTTCAAAATATATTCTTTCTAGCTTGAGTTACTTCGCTCATATTTCCTCTGCTAGTTTCGAAGTCCAGATTCTTGGATGTAATTCTTTGAGTGCTATATAATTTAATGGATCTACTTGACGTACGTGTACGAAGAACTTTTCGAGGTTGTGTGGGAGGGAAGGTTAAAACAGACTGACACCCACTACTGTGGACACTCTGATTTGACTATCACACTGTGAATCTAATATTCTAAGAGTGTCAGGACACGAGAGATATTCATAACTCACAATAAGCTTTAGTGTTAGAATCCATTGCTGAAGAACTGCGTTCGATTCTTTTTGGCTGTTTTACACACGTATGAATCTGATCCATCTTTTGTCAATAGTTAGTATTGTTTAATGGCGTCTATGGGAGTCTTGAAATATGATTCTAGTGTCAAAAGTTCGATCGCCATTATTGGCACTATAAAATGTGTAAAATATTTACTCTAAATTCAAAGCCAACGACATATATTGGTTATTGCCATTTTTGTTAAATCTGTTTTGCTTGTACTCTCGGCTTAAAGAGTTGCACGATGGGCTTATTTGGTTAACTGATGCAGGTAAATGCTTTGTTTTTATTGATTGATTCATTCATTCATTTGTTCTTACTGTTTATCAACCGTTTGCAGGTTATTTAAAGCAAGAAAATATGTTCAGATTGTAAGGATTTTTTTTAAAGACAGTAATGAATTTACTGATACAACTCCTGCTAATTAACCCTAGCTGGTGGGTGAGAAAAATGGATTCATACATTTACTTATGGAATTTGCGCGTGAGTGACCCTAACGAAACCAACGGGAAATGAAACTTGGCTCTTCGCTATCGAATTCAATGCCGTTATCAATTAAACCACCCGCACATCCGTGCTTACAGCAACCGCTATTCCTAAGTGGTCACCAAACCTAGATAATGACCAGGCTCGATGTTGCTTAATTTCGGTGATCGTACGAGAAACGGTGTTTTAACATGATATGACTGTAAGCCAGAAATGCTTTGCACATGGTCTGCCTCGTAGAATTCACAATCAGGTTTCTTAAACTTCTGAACAATAATTTACAGTGTACATTTATGTGAATATTAGCTTTCGCGAAATCAAATACAGTATATATACGCATAGATAGAAGAAATAAAAGGAAATTTTAGACGACTGATATTGTAAAAATGGGGAAAATAGAATTATTCTTTTCTTGAGGTATGCCTAAATTTGTATTTTTATTTGTGGAATTATTTAACATATCGACCGTATTTTTCGTCTTCAGTCAGTTACGTGCCATCCGTGATACACGCGTAGGCGATCATGTATCTTTCGACACATGACTGGCGAGGCAGATTTTTTTTCCGCAGTAGGTTGTCATTTCTTACTGTGGTAGACCAGTTACCATCCAAGACTATAAAACATGGTCTGTCCTGCTATTTGTCCATAGCTGGTGGTGGGAAAAGAAGAGAATTCATACCTTTCCTAAGGGTATTAGCACGTAAGTGAATGTAATGGATTCGACTTGAATTCGAACTCGGCTCTCCGATTCCTCACTCCGAGCTGCTATCCATTTCTCCAGCGTGCCTCCTTTTTTTTATCTTACAAGAATCAATTATTTATAAATATCGGACTCTGTAAATGATAATGAATTCGACATTGTCAAGTAGGTGTCTACATATCTTCACCAGAGAGTCAGACATAGTTTCCAGATCATTACTTGCATATTTTTTTTTCATCATCCTCTTGACAAATTTAAACTGCTTCCAAGCCCGTCTTATTTGTGACCGAAATATTAGCGAAAGAATATTCAGCAGGATCGCTAAAATCAGTTGCCAAATATCGCGCTAGTAAATTTGCGAGGTTAATTGCGATATGCGCATGTCTGACATTCACTTGTTAACCCAAGAATTAACTGGCACGATGGGAAGAAGCTTATCCTTTTTTGCTGGGGGTGGGGGGAGGAATTACCTTCACCTAGCTAGATGAAAAGATGTAACTAGAGATTTGCGGGAGCATGAAAAATATTTCTATAAGAATGGTGATACGAGTAGAGTGAGATTATTGCATTGTACTCATGGGAGGTTCAGAATAAAGATACTTGAAATTTAACAGATAATTTCCAGTGTTCGTAGCCCATGAAGTGGGTTGATGGGAGGAAGCTCATGATTTCTTTGTTTTTGAGGGGTGGGGAGGATTATATTCTAGGTAGATGACCAAGCTGTCACTAAATTTTTTTCGGGCCCCACAAAAATTTTGATCTAAAGATGCTGATCTCGGTAGAGTAAAATTAGTGCCTTGCACTCACAGGAGGGTCATGATAATGATACTCGAACTTACATTTCTAGGTCAATAAGTATTATTTTTTTAATAAATTTCAAAATACGATCAAATAAATGACATATATTAACTTTTAAAAGTAACATAAAATATATTCGAAGGTATAAAAGTGTACTTCGGGTAGTCAAAACGGCAGAAAAAGATTGAATTTGCTCTAAATGTTATGTGATAAAAATTTTGGCGTGACGTAAATAGAAGGTTAAGTAATCTGCCTTACATTCCGACATGCGCACAAAAATAATTTTTTGTGATATTCTGAAAAATTGTGAATAGAAATCAAATATGGAAATAAGGCAGTTATTGTAAGATTTGTGCAGACTAAGAATAAAAACAGTGGGCATGAATGTGATAACAAAATAATAATCTTTACAGATGGATTGATCGGAATATTTTCTTCGATGTGGTTTCGAAAGTTATTGAATTTATTAGAATAAATTGTCTTTGATATCTTGATCATATTATTTACTCATATTTATTTTCTTTATCAGAACATTTTATGTTTTTTCTTTTTTAACATAAATCTACGTCGGCATGTTAAAACAGCAAAGACGCGTCATTTACAAGTGGACCGAATCGGTCAACGTATAATAATAACATTTCTCGTACATTCAGAGGAATTTCTCATTTGACATGAGTAGTTGCGGAGCAAGGAGGTGAAGGCCAATCCGCAAAGAAATATTAAGAATATGAAAGCGAAAAGACATAATACATTTAAAAAATTAATTCTTTTTAAATGACATACCAATCATTCACTTCAACTTTCAGACGAAATCGCCACGTTACTTTCTCTTTCCTCTTAGAATGAGACCTGAATGTGAAAAGTCAAAACTTTAATGAATGGCGATTCTGATAATAAAAAGGCGTCCATTTTCTTTTAATTCTAACAATATGCACATTAACACTTGTTCATTTTCATAATTAACCTTACCTGTTCCTTTCATTCGTGAATGTGAATAAGAATAAAATTTTGTAATTATAATATTTATAAGTAAAAATGCCAGCAAAATTGGATAAAGTCTGTGCTAAAAATATATATCTACATTTCCACAGCGAACATATCGATACTCAGGATATCGATTTTCAGAAGCCGTTGAAATTCCGGCCTTTGTGGAATAAATTTTTATACATTTTTCACTAATTTTCCGAACTAATGAAATTCGTACATGATATTTGTGAATTATCTGGCAAATATTTGGATTGGTTAATAATACTCACAACAAATAGTTTTTTCTATAATCTTCAATTGCATAACTATTAACTTGCAAAACAAACACCAAGACCAAATATATGAAGGCAAAAAGCAAAACACAACAACATCGACAGCTTGCGTAGGACACTCCATAAGACGTGTGTGTAAACAGAGACTGACTCACAATGTATAAGGTTTTACTAACGGGTTGTAACAATGCTGTTTGCGATGCTTTAATCTGAAGGTTCACCCATGTGCGTGTAGCGTAGCAGTTATCAGAACCGAAAATAGAGTATCGATGTGCCGAGATCGAGTTTCGAACGAGTTCGTTACATTCAGTTTTGCCCAAATACACTTGTGAAATACATAAATCGATTTCTTCTATCACCCCCTATTGATTTGATAACAGGAGAGACTGGGCTCTTTAGTTTCGGTTGTTTAACCGGTTTGGAAAAGGATAGGTTTCAATTAATTCTCAGCAAAAAATAAATTGTTTTATCTGAAAATGACTTCTGGGTTATTTATTCAGCGCGAAATACATGTAAGCTCATACTTGTTAGGGCTTAAATATTTTAGACCTTAAAATATATTAGATTCAGACTCAAGAAATACTTACGTAGCCCCACGCAGTTGTTACAGTTTGAAGTATATCACATTTCCTGATAAATTCTAAGCTTGTGTCTAGCAATTTCAAAAGTAAAATCATGAGATCTAACTGGCATTATATATATATATATATATATATATATATATATATATATAAATAAAAGACATTTGTATGTTTATACATTCTTTTTATAGATACAAATATTTAAGTAAATGCTCTGATTTATAATAAACAGTATTAAACAACATTTACTGGCCTGAATGTCCGAGAAATGTTCATAGGAAATGTTCGTCCTCCGACAGGAATCGAACCTGTATCCTATATGGAACAGTCATATAGCCTGACGTGCCTTTACCCGTTTCGGCCACAGAGGAGCGTTCGGTTAGCAAAGTCGATTTTACTGTCCTTAAACTTTAAAATAGACCTATATATATATTCAATATCTCAAATCCTGTCATTTAAAAGATTTGTTAAAGTTGACTGAAAAAGATCTGGACAGAATTCGATTTTCAATTAATAGATTATCTACTTATTAAGAAATGCACAATACTTGAATGTATCAATAAACTCATATTGTTAGTTTAATTGAGAAAATATTTTCAAATTATAACGTTTGATTTATACGATTATGGAAGAAGTGTTTTCCTCTAGGCATTAAAAAAACGGTACTTATTTATTCAATCAATGATAATACTTTAACAATATTTTATCTTCTTTGTCATAGAAACCATCATACCTGTAAATTATTTTCCCCACTTCATATTTAAAAGTAAGGAATTATAGAATTATTAAAAACTTATTTTTTTTATTTAAAAAGTAACATTATCGTCAAATTGAAAATAAGTATTCTGATAAGTTACCACCTTGTAGTCGTTGTTGATCAGGAGGAAAATATAAAAATAACTTGTTTGTATGAGCAATTTAAATTCTTATCCTAAGTCATTATGAAAGTGAAATTTGCCATCAACTATTCGTTTGCTACAAATATGAAAATTAAGATGCAATTTTGCTTATCCTATTCCTAAGTTAAACACAACATATGAGTTTTCTTTTTATCATTTCGTACTTTTCAGCCTTTGGAGGGAAAGCGTCACTAATGGGTTGGCAGTTCTCCAATGAGTTACTTTTCGTCTAGCTTCAATGAACTATATATTTGTAGAAATAAATGCTTTCTTAAGAGAATATAATTTGTTTGGAGAGTGAATAAAATTATCAATTATTTTCGTACGTATCATGTTTATGCATATATCAAGAGTGGAAATATAAATCTGTGTTCGGAATGAAAATCTTGTCCAATCGAAAACGTCAATTAATATTCTGTGACGAAATGTGTATCTATATGATTAAAGGAAAATACTCAGTGTCATCGCACTTAATTATTTATCTAAACAAACATTCTCCCTCATATATATAGTGAAATGATTATACTGAATCAACTGCTACCTTTGCTAAGATGATTCCTTCACTGATAGTGCCAGGCAATTTTTCTCAACAGATTGCGTTTATCACATTTATACCTCTACCATTCGTCCGTGCATTGAATATTGCTGCTATAACTGATCTGAGGATATATATATATATATATATATATATATATATATATATATATATTCGACGAAATCCATGATTTTTCTAATGTTATCGGTTCTTATGTGTCATCTCGATTTTACTCACAATCCCACTACCATGTCGTGGATTCTATATATCTTTTCTATAAATATTTCAAGGTGATTGTTCTAATGAACTCTTTTCCTTGGTACCTCGATCGCATGAATTTAAGCGTACTGCTAGATTGGTTAATAGGTCACCT
>OZ038475.1:49624479-49679479 GCA_964036315.1 Acanthosepion esculentum
CCGGTCTTGTCTTGTTTTACATCTAAGCTACGGTAAGTGAATATATGAGTGATTTCTTTAAACGGTCTTTTTGAAGTTTTCTGAACCGAAAAATAATCATAATAGAACATGTGTAAATGGTCTTAAAATCAAATATAATTTCATAATTTTAATATTTATCACAATCTACCCTAAAACAGTTAAATGAACTCTTTCACAATCATATTGAAAATCATCAAATGGCCAAAAGAAATTATCTGATGATTGCTGGTTAATTGTTTACGTTCTCTGGTGTAAAATTGAATAAAAACTGAAGGACATGATTATAAAGATTTTGTTTTATTTCTCAATAATTAAATCGAGGTAATACTTAACAAATACTTTTTAAAACTGTGATCAAGAAAAAAATTAAAAAGAAGAATTTTTAAATTTCAAGAAATTCAATTACGTTTACGAAAATATTTATAAGTAATATTTAAAGGAAATAAATATGATAATTTAATTTTCAGATATATGTTCCAATTTGATTACAGTTTTATCACTCACAGCATTTTATTTCTTATTTTAATTCCACGGGGAATTACTTAAAGACCGTTTTATCATATATAAATTTTACCAGCGATTTCATAATGTTTTTTTATGGAGCTCAGGCAGAAAGCTTAAAATTGTTCAAGAACGCAGGGCTCAAAGTGTTAAAGTAATTCAGGAGTGTTTTATAATATTTTCAGCGAGTCAACTTTTACAAAATATTCAGCCATTTATGTAATAAGTTCAAACATTGTAATTATCAATAACGAGCAGATTTTCTGTATAATATAAAATTCAGGATTGTCCCAGATGTTAAAGTGTTATTTATATTCAATATCTTATGTTATATTATAAGAAATACAAACAATTTAATCACATATGGTCACTTATATGAGAGGTGGTGAAATGTTTTCAGTCAAGAAGTGATTACAATTTGTTTGGCCATTTAGTCGGGACGAGAAATTGAAAGACTGTTTCATTATTCAAAATTAAACTTCATCAATTCACAAGTGAAATTGTGTATTATGTAAAAACAGCATTTTTCCTGAGTTGTAATTTCAAGATCTTTGACTCTAATGTAAAATGGACATTTTTTTAAAAATCGGCACACTCTTTTGGCAATTAGTAATGTTCATTCGATTAATATCCAAAGAGAAATTGATCGGGAATAGATTCGAGAATATCGTGTATAGTCATTGAGTTCGATTAGAAAATCTGTAAGATGGTCTCTAAATAGCGCAACGCTTATTAACCTCATAATGATTTAAGTGCATAATTTATTTAAAATGAATTGATACATTTATTTGTGCCAACGTTACAAATAACAAGAAACAATTGTTTTATGTTGATTATATAAAAACATTGCAATATTAACCTGGAGGCTTCCATGAAGATATGTCATAAAATGTTTGCACAAGCAGTTAAGAAGTTGCCTAAAATTTTGATTATATCAAATTCCTCTAATTCCCTTAGAGAGTTTCATCTGAACGTATATAAAAAAATATATAATTTCCTTACCAATTACTGTTAACTTCATTAAACAATTTCTGCTTCAATAAACGTCTGTGTTCTTGGGATATGGTGACTCTTAGTAAATTACTGAATCGTATTTACTCTCCCGCTCATTCTTTAAGCGTTTCCACTTATGAGTACCCTGGATCGATTCATAGGCAAACCAACTCTCATCTTATTCTATAACATAGTGAGTTGGATTTTTATGTTACTTTGATGCACCATTACCTTGCCAGTTTAGTCCCAGACAAATAAGCAGCATCCATCCAAGCTGCCATAACAGCCAACATTAGGAAACGCGTTTTAGAGTAATGTTTGATGGCACGTTAGTATCGCAGACCTTTTCACATTTGTTCACTACTCGCTAGGCAATTTACGACTGATAATCTTTAGTATATATACACATTTTCATGTACAGTCAAAAGTGTATAGGTAAGATGTTAATGCTGTGGAAATAGGATTTTCCATTTAATGTTTTACGAACTGCATTACGAATATATTACAGTTACTTAATACATAACGTGTTGCTAATTCTTTCGTCTGAGTAACGGTGGCTATTCTATTTTACATTAATTCATCATATATATATATATATATATATATATATATATATATATATATATATATATATATATATATATATATATATATATAATTATGTATTTGGTCAGCGATCCCTCTTTCATACATTTCCTTAAAGAGGGCTGCCACGATACGGCGAGTCAGAAAATATTCGCTTTTCTCTTTGCCGGACGTCGATGGCCTAGGGGTTAGAATCTCCGACTCATACATTTTTTTCTTCTTAATCGTTTCACCCCAAGCAAGTCATTACACCACTAAGTCAGAAAATGTTTACTTAATGTGACAGAATATGAGAGAGATAATAAAAGTACTGGATTTAAAAAGACTGATGATAACGTTTGACATTGCATTAAAATTTTCGAAGATCAAAGTTGAGTGGATAGCAAGAAGAACATTTATTTCGGTTGGTCGTTATGCGACGCCTTGGTAACGTCGGTGTACCGTTGTAATCACCCATTTTCCTGCACTCAACCTAACCGCTCATCCCCCAAATCGTCAGAGCTTTAGAGTAATTTTCGAAGTGCAGTAACTGAAAAATTACACACCGGTCAAATAAAAATCAGAAAAAATATTCACTTAACAATATGTCAGTTATGTGCTGTGTGTGATATCTTTCGATACATGACTGACGAGGCAGATTTTTCTCCGCAGTATGTTGGCATTTCTTTCTGCGGTAGACCAGTTGCCATCCAAGCTCTGTCCTGCTATTTACCCATAGCTGGGGTGGGGGAGGAGAAAACGAGGATCCATACCTTTTCCAAGGGTATTAGCACGTAAGTGAATTTAATGGATTCGACTGGAATTTGAACTCGGCTCTCCGATCCCTCAATCTGAGCCACTATCCATTAATCCACCGTGCCTCCTAAAAAATGTAAAAAAAAATATTTTTGTAAAGTGAGAATCAATAATTTAGATGATGAATGCACGCAATAATATCTTCCTGGAATATATTATACCTTTTTCTGTAAATTTAACGCTACGAAGTAACACATTTCTAATGTTACACTGTAAAACGGTGGCTCGCTAATTTAGACGATGAAAGCACCAAATGATATCTTCCTGGAATAATATTAACCAGTTTCTGTTATGTTACCTCGTAGGATTAAATTATTTCCAACACTAAAAGTAAATGTTGGGAGGAGCTGCAAAAACATTGTAACAATCTTATTTTCTTGGTTGTTTGAATTTATAGCTTCATGCGCATATACTCTCCACGTAATTGACTTCCCGAAAGCGTAGGAAATATGACACATCAGAGCGGGGGAAATGGTGACAATCTAACAAGTCCTAAAAGTAATGATCTTTGATGCCAGAATGGGACATTAAGCGAATGTGTTTTAATAGTACATTTATTGGAGCATGTCTTTGAAAACCTATGTAACACAGTGTACTATTTATATATTGGAGACTGATAGCTTCAGTATTGATATAATATGAAAATTAAACTGGATTTCTCGTTCTTCAGGGTGACTACAATACTTGTAATTAAACTGTGTGTTGCAGAATGCGGTGGCCAGGACAAAGATTGTCAGATATTGGCCTGAATACCTCGTAGGCGTGGTATCCAGAAACATGGATTGCAACTTGCCTGGGTTTTAGATATAAGATATACTGTGCTATTTCAACAGACGGTCGCAAGAAATTTGAAGCATTGATACACTTCCCAGACTCAGGTTTGAGATACAGGCTAAGACCACACACAGAGGGACGCTAAGACAACGAGCGACGTGCGTTCCCTTGAAGTTCTTTCTTCCGCTACCTCTTAAAATCCATGCTGCCTCGTCTGTTACCCTCTTCGAGTAAGAAAAAGAAACAGTCTTTTAGTTAATTCCTGCTATGCAGTAGCGTTGAGATTCAGTGACAACACGGAACGCAACTGATGGTCCTTTTCTTACATATCATATGTGTAGATATCTCTACAGAATTCACATACTCTCGTTATATTGTCATACATATCCAACTGTTGTTGGAATAAAAACCTAGTGTATTTTCTCTTCCGCAATAAGATAAAAAAATAGAGAACTAACAAATACATCATCGATAAATCTTGCTAAATCTTTACTCCCACAGCTACACTACCTCGCTATTAATTACGTCATATATGTGATCAAGTCTATTTCAACAACTGAGTTAGCGCCAGATCACCCTGTACATTGGCGTTTCTAATTTGTTAGCATTTTCGTTTAATCGGATTTGCCGTCTATCAAGGTGAGTGTTTTTATTACTAAGTATTATACTTTACCGATTAAAGAAGCCAGAGAAATATTTTCGGTATAATAATGCATGTTTTAAGCTCAGGTAAACTTACATATTTTCTTTAAATGATCCACATTAAACTTGACAGGTTTAAGCGTTACGCTAACACACACATTATATTATATATATTGTCGATTCCCTATCGAACATTATTTAGAGGGTAACCATGGTTGAGTAGACGCCCTGTTTATTTATTATTTTTTTTTTACCCCCACCGAACAGAGTGCAGTCGTAAATCTTTCATAGAAGAAAACATCACAGCGTTTAAGGAATATACGTGGCGTCTGCTCAAACATGGAATTACTACTTCAAAGTTTATTTTGTGTATGAGTATATATACCCAAGTGTAGGATTGGTGTATACGGAATAAATTCCAATAACCAACAAATACTATTCTTAAAAGAGTGCTCAATACAGAGTAGAGCAAATATAATTATTTATTCGAAAATTATAACATAAATATGTTATAAAATCACTACAAAAATACCTATTTTGTTTCAACACTTCTGGTGTTTTATCAAGTGATGGTGTTTAATGTAGAACTTTATATAATATATATATATATATATATATATATATATATATATATATATATATATATATGTGTGTGTGTGTGTGTGTGTGTGTGTGTGAAAAGATTATTTGGCTAACATGTAGGAGCAAAGATTTTTCGAAGAAATGAAAAACAAAACCGGTTGCTCCTGCAACCTTCGTAAGTGGTTGTTTCCGAATTTATATATATATATATATATATATATATATATAACTTGTTAATGCACTATTTGGAAGGCTGAGGAAGAAACCATGTACAAAAAAGTCAGTTCGGTTAAAAAGTTGAGGAACACACGCATCTTTTTTGCACCCACCATTCTTTAAACACTATTCTTTCAAAAATGTCACGCCAAAAAGTATCACAAAGCACTTAACTAACAGACATTGATATGCAACAGTGTAAAACTTGTGCTCCTGGGAACCGAATATATATTAGAAAATTATATTAAAAGAAGATAACCGAGCGTGATATCCAAATAAATATTCTGACAAATGTCTTGAATTACGGAATAACAGTGCATAAATGAGTTACGAAATGTAAACATTTCTCAGGTTCGGCCAGCATTGATACAATATCACATTCATGGGTCATTTACTAGTGAGCAAATTCTACTTAGTGATAACGTGATGCATGCACAAATGAAGTGCATTCTTAACGTTTATTTCTTATTAAAACTAATATTGTTGTTTCTAATAGTGAAACAGTTATTGGCAGAAAATACGGAACTGGTGGGCCAAGTTCATATTCCGTCCTCGTCTGTTATGCTAGATTTTGTACTGTGACTTTTCAAAAAGAAAAAAAAGGCATCCGTCTTCTTCCCTCTCACTCTGATTCTCGCTATTATCATCTAAATTTAATGGTAGCCGGAACTTGATATACTTGAAATTCTTGTACTGCTGTTTAATGATTGAAGTCTAGGAACCAAAGAGAAATGCTCATTTGAACAATTGCCATGAAAATATATGTAGTCAAACAATAGAAAAGCTACATTACGACAATCGGAAAAATGACGGTAGCCCATATGCAAGGTCAAGACCGATGACATAGCAGATACTTCTATGTATTTTTTTAATAATCTCTAGATATATATCAGAAATCCCAAACAAGATTTAGCAGCAATATTCGATGCATTAATTGTATACTTAAACAAAATTAAACGATTGATTCGGGTGAGAAAAAAAACCCAAAAAACTTATCTAACACGTTACATTTTAAAAAATAACTTAGAATAGACCAAGGAAATGAATCAATATAATCGTTCCACTTTATGTCAGAGGAAAATGTGACAGAAAGACAGCGGAAAGAGTTACTCGCTTGGAGGTTAGAATCAGCCATGCGGAGGGAAGATAATTAAAACATATTAGCATGGTTTTGGAGGTGTTAACGTTAAACAAGATATTCCTTGCCCCATGTAACAATGGACTGAATGTCATTTTCTAGCTCAGCTGCCAATTTTATTTTATCGAACCTCTCAGACTTACTATGAAAACAAGTGTAAAGAGGTGTGACCTCAGTGCAGTTACGGGGTCGAAAACTGATAGCATCGGGAAGGACGTTTTTGAAAATAACAAAGTAGCTCAAAGAATAGTGTAATGTTCGATACCGGCATTGATTATCAAAGATCTAGAAGAGTGTGCATTCAAAACAATATTCATTAGGGGATTTGGTAATAAAGATTGAACCAAATCAAACATTCGGCGAGAAACTCCGTAGCCTTTCAATATACCAACCCTGTCAAACACCGGCTAGATATTTAAAGTCATAGCCCGATTTTTGTCTTTCTTAACTGAAGGTTTAGACACACACAGACTTTGAGTAATAACTTTTAACGTTAACGACTGACTTCTAGAAGCGTCAACTATAGAGTTTGTCGGAAACAAAAAAAAACTGTGAATGGAGATATTTATTATATACAGAATCAGATTTGTTCCGTATAATGAATAAAAAGAAAACATATGTAAACAATTTAAGCTAAAATATATTTAATTTTCCGATCGTAGTGTAGCGATATCCGCTGATGTCTTGGTAAGAACCCACAGGCAATGCCTCATAGGAATCGTTTTGACAATTATCTCTTTTGACAAAGAAGATCAACTTAATGGCGTGTACGTCCCAAAAACCAAGTAAAATGATCCTGACGAAGAAAGTCACTGAGTGAATCTAGACCCTGAGTTCTTGATGAGTGACATTTTAGATAAAGGTGGCAAGACAAAGAACGATGATATGCCTGATAGACTGTGCCCCCCTCAACGACCCTCATCTATGCCTCGTTTGTCTACAGTAAAAGTTTCAAATCGAATAACGTTTGCCTACTGCTATAATCATTTCACAGTTTTATTTCGTGGGTAATGATATGGTTAACGAGTTATTTTTAAGCCACAAGCATTTGGCTGGAAGAAGCTGCACCCTAAGAAAGAACATGGTGTCTGGTCTGAGCTGGATGGCTACGCTAGAAATGCGAGAAGAAAATCCGTACATTGTGCCTTCATATTTACTGTTATATATATATATATATATATATATATATATATATATATATATATATATATATATATATATATATATATATATACACTACTACTACTACTACTAAATTCTCAGATTTACTTCAACAAATTCTCACTATTTATAAAATATGCTTAAACTCCGGTTAATCAGTATACAATTGATGACAATTTTAATATATTAAATACTCTTTCTTTCTCCGACTGTCATCACACTCATACTTGTCGCCACCTCCCCTCGGACTAAATTGAAATGGTTTTGGTGAGAGTCTGTCCATGGCTTCGTGAAGGTGGTTCATATTTTCAAGATATCGTACAAGTGGTGAATGATAATTATTCAGAATTTGCAAAAAGTTCCACGTTAAATTGAATGAAGACATCGTTTAAGTATTAACTACAAATCATCACTTCGATATTTCTGTGGTCATCTGCTGGGTAGTATGTACAGCAAGGGCAATTCGCCTTTCTTTAACATTTCGCAAACCTTTCAAGGAGTGCGGCTACCAAATCAACCATCTTCACAGATTTCATGATCTTTTTTTCGCCTCCGTTCCAGTATTGGTCATCTTTAAAAAAACCTCACACTGTTCCTGTCCACCGACATATTTCTTGTGAGAGAATATCAAAAATGCTGAATATATATATAAAGTTCATTAAATTGATTTAAGAGCGAATTCTACACCAGCATAATTTTGATCATGTAAACAGTAGAAATCATTACGGCAAAAACTGATTTTCCTGACAAGCTAGACAAATGAAATCAAACAGATTTTATTATCTAAATATTTCACCTTGTCAGATGGCACTTACATAATTAAATACCCCTAACGCATACACACACACACACACACACATATATATATATATATATATATATAGCGGGGAGAAACAAATATTCGTACGCATAGAAAATTTTAATTTATTGTATTTACAACTAATGAATAAACATACTTTTCATGTAATTAACTGTACACAGATGTATGATAACTAAATATGCATAGAAAACAGAAAAATTTGATTTAATAGAAATAAATCCCATTTATCCATTTTATTGGGTGAAACAAGTGTACAGAAATAACTCCCAAGAGTCCTTAGCTGCATCAGTCTTGAAACTTAAAAAACAACGCTCTCAAAACTCGGACATTATTATCACAGTCTCCTCCGCGTTCATGAACAAGATTTGATTGATCCATTTATTTGCTTATTTTTTTTACAGTTTATCAATCTTTTTCATGTTATTTAAAACCAGAAAAACTATTTTTAAATTGTCAAAGTTTTTTCGAGATAATAATGATTTACTGATATAAATCTTACTACTTAACACATAACTGAGAAGGATTGATTCATATTTTTCCATTACTTTTGTGTGAAGTGATAACAGTTTAAAAAATTATCATGATCGATTAAACAATAGTTACAGTTTTTATTATTTGTAGACTTCTTCCAACGCCACACAAGCTACAAGATTGGATTGGAATTGTGCAAGTTTGGTTAATAATTTAGCTATAAATATATATAGGATGCGAAAATGGTGAAATTGATATCGGCGTGGAAAGTGGTATCTTCAGACCGAGTTCGAATTCCAGGCTTTTATATTGCGTTAAATTTTGTTCAAATACCCTTAGTAAATGAACCAATTCGACTCTCTCTACATGTTGTATTCTAAATTTCAGGATATACTGAACTGTCTATACTTGTGAGGTAGTCAGTCTATGAGACGGAAAACCCCGAATTCCAGACACCGAGGAAATCAACGATAAAACACTATACTGTTTGTCCCAAGAATTCCTGACAATGTAGAGACTATAAAGAACTGTGTATAATCATGATTCCATACATTCAACATTACAAAAAATATATATATAAAATCATATGCTGTCTTCTTATGTTAATAAGTCTTCCATTAACTTCTCACTACGGAGAATCAATATTTTTTATCTGATTCTTGATTGCATGATATATTAATTCTGATTCGGAGTGTAGAGTAATTGCAAAAATTTTCTCAAGCAATTATTAGGTAAGGAATTTTCTAATTCATTGTTTATTGTTTACAATTAACATTGAGATTCTTAGATTAATTCACAGCACAAGAGCTATTTTAACTTTTTCCTCCAAACGCAAGGCCCAGCAAAAACGGCAATTATATATCTGAGAGAGAAGGTGAAATACAACATTTTCTATCATGTAGATAACCTTCCGAAAGCTAATGCTTTTTTTTTAGGCTTTCTCTTATTAGCATTAAATAATCCAACTTCGAATTATTGATATTCTATGCGGTCTATATGCCCTTATGATATGAATAAGTTTGGATGTAACTATTTTCTACAATCCGTAAACCCGTAAAACCTAGTTAAAACAAATCTTCTAAACGAAATATAAACGGATATATTAATACTGATAGAATATTACATAAACAAAATTCATTACTTTTAACGTTTTCCTTATAACACAAATCTACAACGCTGTTTTCATAAATAAGAATGTATTATATGTAAATCCGGTGGAGATTATCTTAATTTTCCAAAATTAGATCTGGCAAATTTAAATCGCAAAAATAGGTAAACGTTACATGAGATGATGAAAAATATTCCTCAATTTGTCGATTTCCCATTCAGTCAAATGATATTCATTCCTTAATAAATGATTCTTGGTGGTTTTAAAATTTTGTCCCGGGAAATTTTCAAGGGTGCGTTGAGACATTTCACGCTAAAAAAATCCTCAATATTCTATTGGCATTTTTAACGCAATTCACAGGAAGTGATTGAATAAAACTTTTCTTAGTTTGTGTCCTGTTAATCTCTAATCGATTCGTTGCATCTTTTCTCTGGTCTAATAAATTCATTTTAATTGATCAGCAGAGAATATATTCAAGGCGTCGATATCAGTAACATTTCTGACAAGAATATACTTTTTCGATTAAAAAAATATTTTGCATTTCTCTTTATACGGCATTTATAATATCAAAAGCAAACACAAAAGATGAAATTGGAAATTTCGTAAACACATATTTAAGTGAAATGACAGCGAAACAAATAAGTGAGCATTTGAAGGAATAAGGATGTATTTACAAGCTGCTCAAATATAATTTGCATTGTTCTTTATGAACTGTGGCATGAAAATTAAGAAGTCTTGGAAACAAACATTAAGACGCTTTCAAATTGCGTACGTATGAGAACACAACGAAAAAAATGTTTTCCAATGATAACACTTACATGAAAAAGTAATGAAAGAGCAAATATATATTGGGAAAAAGAGTAACCATAATAAAAAAAAATTGCTCTAAAATAACTGCTGCTACTATTGTTAATAATAAGAGCATTAATAATAACGTAATTACTTAAAGAGAAAAGAGGATCTCCCAGAAGGAGAAAAGCATATATAAAACAATATGGCGAATTCGTAATGCTTAAGCATTTAAAAAAAAGAGTAAATTTAAACTGATTTGAATCTAGCTTTGAATCCGATAATGAAAGAAAATAAAATAAATACCAAATAAAAATTCATTCAAATAACAATAACCGAAATCACATTTCTAAAGAAGTTCCAAAGTTATAAAACCCGTGCATGTTTCTGTTCGTAAATTTCATATAGAGTTGTATGTAAAAACGATCGCATGCAATGTAGATACGTGCGTAAAGAAGGTTTGTTAAAACATATCATTTGGCTATACCCAGATTGATTTCGATAAAACATCAATGAATTAAATTGTGAGAAAAAAATCTAAAACCATATTACCAAATCTTATTTTTCTAAATAAATAAAAAAAAAACATAATTTTCGGAAAAAAATAAGTTTTTATATTTAAAAGGAAATTCTATCGCATATCTTAATATTGTTGTGTTTTTATTCAAATATAACAAAAGAAAACGTTTTCGTAAACAAGCCATGGGACGCTAGAGAAACATAATTACATTTGTAAGAAACAATCAAGTAAACTAATTAATGAAATCAAAGAAGTGAACTAGATTTTAAATTTGAACAAATTTTTCAATGAATAATGCTTCTGACATACGTAATTCAAATATGTTTACATCTTTTAGAAATAAAATCAATGTGATGGACATACTTTTCTCGATCACAAAGCCATTCCAAAATTGTTTGATCATTTAGATCAAATTTGGAGAATTGAGTCCGATCTAGAATAATTTTTTTTAACCCTATTCGTATTAGTGTGGTGATTATTTTTTTTACAATAATTTTTAGGAGCCTCCATGTATGTATGAGTTTGGTTTGCATCCTCTCTGCTGTCGTCGTACTGTCGGCCGATTTCCAGGGCATTCAGCAATAAACGACATCATCAAAAGAGGTTTGGATGCAGCTGGGTTCTCTTCGCAAGTCGAACCCGTAGGCCTCGACCGTGGTGATGGAAAGCGACCGGATGGCATTACCATTTGCCTTTTAAAATGGGAAAGTCGTTAATTTAGGATGCGACCTGTGCGGATATATTTTCGGCCGGTAATTTTATCAGGTCCGCGGTTGATCCGGCGTCTGTCGCCCGGGAAGAAGAGATAAAAAATAGTTAAATATTCTTCTCCTGCTGATAGATTTTTTTTACTCCTGTGGCAGTGGAGACTTCTGGGGTTATTGGCCCTCGTTCGATGGCGTTCCTTTGGAGGATTGGCGCGATTGCGTCTCGATTAAGGGATGAGCCTCGCGAAACGGAGTGGCTCTTGCAGCGTGTCTCACTGGCGATGGTTCGAGGTAATGCTTACTCCATCATTGCGGCTGGCAGAGAATAGAAAAAAAAAGTTTATTGTTACTTTGTTCTGAAATTGTCATCAATGGTCAATTTTTAGGGTATTCGGAAAGTAATCACGTATTTCACCGCTATGACGTATCAGTCAACCAACTAAAGCAGAAGCAAATTTGAATGGTAGAAAAATCTATCCGACAGTGAGCCTTTTCTAGAGCATTTCAGAGTTTAACTGCGAAAACTTGGAAATTTGTGTTCCACACGGGCTTTATCTTCAGAACTGAAAACAATGCCAAACCATTTGCAGCCATCTTTCAACCAGGAATGTTCACATGCCATTGTTACAATTCATGAGAAATGTGTTTGGCTATTCAAAAGAAATCAAAAATGATAGCCGTTATCGCAAAATAAGAAACTAATGCATACACGAACATTCCATCCAACCACCGAAATTATTTCTTTGCGACTGTTCAAATATGAAAGTTGTCATT
Source organism: Acanthosepion esculentum (assembly GCA_964036315.1). NCBI lineage: Eukaryota > Metazoa > Mollusca > Cephalopoda > Sepiida > Sepiidae > Acanthosepion > Acanthosepion esculentum. The sequence continues at coordinate 49,637,077 of OZ038475.1, forward strand.
CTTCAAGACATGATGAAGCATGGAGAAACCATCTATGCAGGAATTTACTTTCAGCAACTTTTAGTGAACGAAGTATTAATTCGAAAGTGATTTACTTCGCCAGCCTCATAATACACATTCTGCTAAACAAATGAGCTCGTTATGATGCGAGGGACAGCATCTATGCTTTCTGGTGGTTTCAATCACGAGAACATTTTCTATGTAGGTACGAATAATGAAAAAAATGTTGAAATCAGTTTTTAAGAATTTTCCGGGGCAAAAAAAGATTTCGTTAAAAAATCTTTTTTCAGAATCGAAATTTAGACATTTATTTGGGCTACAGTCTTTGAAAATGAAGTTTATTATATTTTAATAAATACTATTTAAGTGAATTTAATTTAGATTTGATTTTGTATTCTTATAAAACGTAATTACTATCATAACAAGGTGTTATATATATATATATATATATATATATATATATATATATATATAAGTGGCCTGACAATTGCGTCTAGCATGAACCAGCCTGTCGCCTGAGTGTTGACTTCAATATGCACTTTTATATTTGCATACGCTCTATCTCTGATATTGAGCCTTTTATCACATAAATATAGCACACCGTAAAACTATTTTTATATATATATAATTATTTACATTATTCGGACTATTGTCCTCATCTTTGTCGCTCCTTTCTGTGAGACATCTCGAGTTGGCTACATGAATAAGGATTATTAAATGTTTATCCCTACCTGACCTTTGATTAAGATATCTGACTTTCTCTGCATAAATTTTATGAGGCCATTCTCTCACGAATTTTATTGAGAACATTAAAACTGAAGAATTTCTTCCCAATCTGATCATCATTATTATAAAGTAGAAATGCCTGAATATACGTGCTGTAATTACGTCGCCTGAGTATCTTTTCAGATCATGTTACAAATTTTGCGTCCAATAACATTTCACTATTATGTACCTACTTTCTACTGTTCCAGATTTGGGACGGTGATATTTAACGAGTAATCGATATAAACGTCTACTTCATACCGGATTTATTAGAACAGCTTAGATATAAATTTTTAGTTTATTTTTTTAATTATAATGAATAGCAGTTTTTAATTCAGGAATTAATGGGCTAATACGTTAGGATGCATCACTCTTTGTACAGTGTGGTAGATTTTTTGTCAATACTTTCAGAATAAAATACTAGGAATAACCAACTGCTGCTGATACGATTTTCAAGATATATTCATGTGAGCAATATATCAGTTTGTAATATCTAAACATACTAAAATATTGATAATAATTTACATTGCTCGTGTCAGATTTTATCATAAACATTAAGACCAATATTGGTTTTTAAATATTATTGAATATTAAAGTTTTTTTTAATTTATTTATAAATCCAAAAGGTGCAGAAATATATAATAGCTAGCCACTCGTATTCGAGAATTCCTGTCTACTAGGGCCGCTAGCCAATCCCTGTTGCAGACGTTCGCTCAGGCATATTTGTGTTTGTTCAACTCTCACAGAGCCCACCTGTGGTTTATTCTGCAACTATGCTGAGCAGACCTTAGTTACAGTTTCTGTAAGAGAGCGTGTTATCTAGCGTGATCAACAATCTGAACAAGGCCAGCGCACTCAAACCATCAGTCATGATGACTGGTGACTTTGTGCTAGCACAGCTAACGGCGATCCCTAAATTTTCCGTCTACCCAATTCCACTCACAAGGAATGGCTCAATACGTGATATATATATATGAGCATAATCTCCCATATAAACAGATAAGTTATTGTTTTTCATGCTAATATAGTTCCTTGATATTCTATCACATTCATCAGCTTCTCAACCAATGACTTTGTTCATTACCATCTTTTTTGGTGCAAGGTTTATTAATTCCCAGATGTCTTAAACATAGTTTGTCTTTGTATTCACTTTGTATAATTTGTTAGTTTTATTTAAGCTTAAAAAATAATATCAATATAAAAAGAATATATTAGTGTCTGTTTTGTAATCTATTTTCAACACATGCTTAGCGTTTAATTGAAAGTTTATTGAATAAAACCAAGAAAAAAATTTAAAATTCTCATCGTCTATTTTTTTTCACATTTATTTGTTTTTATCCTTCTCGCCATTTCCCTTCGTTGTTATCTTTGCATTATCTTGCTGCTAATTCATTAGGAACAGTTGAAAAATATATTTATCTTCCTTTTTCATTTCCGAAATCAGAATAACATGTGGGTGGTTGATCATCAAATGATTGATGGTTTTCTGGAGACAACAACTTTCAACTAAATCTCCACAACAGAAGAATCCTTTTAAAGCGAAAAGATATAGCTTGAAAGAGACACGGGTATCCAACCTGCCATACGCGATGGTTTCTTACTCATCCAAGGCAAGGCATCAGGTTAAGTTATCAGCAATACATAGACATCTCGCTTAATGCGTGAAAAGATTTACTTTTAACACTGACCATATTATAGAGAAGAAAAAGGCATGATGTTCTCAGGCTATGACAAATTGATCTAAGATCAAAGCAGGATTATGAAAAAAATAAGTGTGGATTATCTCAAGATATATCGATTAAGCATGACAAATCTTTTTGGATTTTTGAGATTTTAAAATGGATAGCCTTTTAGAATTTTGATAAATTAAATATAGAAATTATTTTTCAATTAATATTAGGTATTAAAAAAGAATTAAGCTTTTTTTTTTAGTTAGAGAGTGAAAGAAAAATCCCATGTAATGACAAAACTGTAAATTCGCTAATGGGAAATGCAAATCTTATCCAATAAAAAAAACATTATTGTAAGAACGCCGTTCAAAGATAGCTAAATGTGGATTTACGTGATATAATGTGTGATATATATATTGTAATATGCCAATTGTAAGGCCTGGGTTTATGTGTATTCAATGAAGAATGAATTTACAAGCATAAACTAGTAAACTACTATTCGATCTTCGACATTCATTTCATAGATAGATACATATAAAGAAAACACACTGAGATAAATAATATTAGTGAAGTTTCAGAAGGAACAGAAAAAGAGGAAGGATAAAGAAAAAAGTAGAGGAAAAGCAAGGGAGGGAACATGAGGACGGTGAAAAGAAAAGGGGAGGCGGAATAGAAGACAAAAAGAGATCACTGAGGATTAGAAAGGGCAGAGGTCAAGAAATGCTTTCTTTTTTTGTTATTAATATTACTATGGAATGCTTACATATAACAAGACCGGACATTTCTTTTCTCGTATTTTAGGGCATAATTTGGTATTTTAATTGCTTTCTATTCAAGAATGGAGAGAAGCTAAACATATGTATCCCGCTTTAAATAGAACACAATTGAAATTAATTGAATTCCATAAATATTATATATATATATATATATATAGAAAGAGAGAGAACTAGCCTTTGTGGAGGAAATCTTTGCGAATTTAACTGACAATTGCGACTCTATTGTGAGTTAGTTATTCACTGTATATTGCGGGCTTTTTACGTTATTCTTATTAAATGATGTAACACGAATGAAGTGGGTTTTGTTGTTTGCAAACATGCTTAGTCGTTAAAATGAATCCTGTCATATATTATGCAAATCAAATAAAAAGATATTATTGGCTAATAGATGTTAGAAAAATATTCAAGTTATATTTGCATCGCTATACGCAATAGATTGGTGAGTTAATTTATGATATCAAGAATTATTTTTGTAATTATATGTAACAACGTGTCTTGTGGGTATCAGTTTTTATGAGTCAAAGAGTCTATGTGTATCATAATTTTTATTCTTGAACGATTTCCTTAATGTGTATATTTGTTCAGTTCTACATTTTATAATTCGTTATCATAAGTGTGTATTGGCCATTCTTGCTACCCAAATTGTTTTTAAAAATACATTTCGGTTGAAAGCTTCCTAAACTACTTTACCAAAATTTTACGATCCACTGAAAAAATTGCAGCGCATATTTTTGTAAATCCAAATTGTTTAAGTTCGTGAAGCAGACAAGTTACTTGAATTAAGTTTTTGGGCGCCATATTAATTTCTCATTTTACTATGAACGGTAATTTTGTTACTACGAAATCGTCTTGTTTTAAAAGTTGATAAAAATAATTATTTGAAAATCGAACAGGATATTTTGACCAATTGATTCATAAGGTATTCATTCCATTTACTATTAATCATTATTTGTAAATTCACGTATTTTACGATCACATTAATTTTTCACGCTCACAAAAAATATCCTATATATATATATATATATGATATTTTGTTTATTTCTATCGCCTCTAAGTGTTGACTTCAAAATTCATATATATATATATATATATATATATATATATATATATATATATATAGAATAGTGTGACTAGAACGTTTGCTTTCCGATCATGATATCCATTTACTTCTTGATATTATCGAACTCGGGAGACGATTAAAGCGTGTGATAGTTGGAATGTGCTGGAAAGCTATTACATGGGTTGATCCAAGCACTGTGAGTGAAACTGGATAGACGAACCTGTTTGGGATTAGTAGATAATTGTGATAGTCAAAAGTCATTGTTGCCTACGTTTTGAGCAAACTAGCGTTGTACTATTTTTTTATCAAGTTTGATTACTTGGTGTCGCCCAGAAACTCTAAGGCAGAGTTGCAGTATTTACCACAGGTTGGATCTCTATGTTGGTAAAAGCTTGTACAATGTTGAACAAACACATGTTTGAACAGATGCCTGAAATATGGATTGGCTACCTCACTTAGCACCGAGTAGCCGGTTATTATATATATATATATATATATATATATATATATAGGACTACAAACATATATAAATGAGATTATTCTTAAACACACACCATATAAGTTTTTTTAACTGTGTAATTGACGTCTATTTGCCTGTTCATACCATGCAAGAGTTATGGAAAAGAAATAGTTTCTTTATCATGTCTCTCTAATGCCAAGACTGGTAGACGTCACACACACACACACACACATATATATATATATATATATATATGTGTGTGTGTGTGTGTGTGTGTGTGGTGGGGAAAATATTTGTGTATGTAGAGGCAGTTTAAAATGTTTACATATTTTATATGATTTTGCTCATCAGTCATTGTGGACATGAAGCTTTTTTTCAAGGTTTCATTTTTCCATTAATCTTTCTTTTTCCTTCCCTCATTCACTTCACTCTTGCTATCATTAACGCGGGTTTACAAATTTTAATAATTCTCTTGTAGATAGAATAGAAAACATACACTCTCTTTCCTTGCGAAAACCGTCTTAGCCACTTTTTATTTCTTTTGTTTCCTCTCCTGCTTTCTACCTTTTCTTTCCATTATAATTCTTATCTCTGCTTTCGACTTCTTTCCTATTTGTAAGCTTCTACACTTTCTTTCGATAGAATCTTTTCTCAATCTAACCTTGTTCTGACCGTCTAAGTTTCAATTTCCTTCGGCTGGTCACACTGTCTCCTTCGAGATTAAAGGCAGTCATAATCTATATCAGCCGAGAGAAATCTACGCAGACAACCTTAATGTAAGCAATAAATTGCCTTTGACAGGGTGAAATTCATACTTAGATTATCCTAAATGAGATTTGAAAATATTTACAGCGTAATCGACACCCACCGATGTATCTCTTAAGTTACAGTAGTATGCACAAACCAAATATCAAATCCGATGGATGTAGGTATACATATGTATATATGTGGAAGTTCTTGGTATATTCTAACCTGTAGATATGAATTCTATATATATGCATCTTACTTGTCAGTTTGGATAAATATGTCATTCAACAACATAATACAGGGCTGTATATGAGTATATAATAAAGTATATATATATATATATATATATATATATATATATATATATATATATATGCACACACACACATACTAACACTGAGAGAAAGAGAGGCACTTTGGAGTAACGGGGAACGGGGGTACCGGAGAGTTGAGTTCTTGCAAATACCTTTGTGAAAAGTTTGAATCTATCTCTTTCTTAAGATAGACGTGATTCTGTGGTCTATATGAGAAGTCAAAACCTACAGTGAGTCGTTTGGTTACCTTGTGTCACACGATGTGCACTAGTTCTCTGTATTCGACTCCTCTCAAGGGCGCGGTTCACTTTACGCATGCCTTTATCTCTATATTCTTATGTTCGAGTAGTCTGGCTTTTCGGTTCTGGGAAATAACTTTCTGTACCGTCATCCTTCGAAAGCGACGTAGAAACTAGTACATACTATATATATATATATATATATATATATATATATATATATATATATATATATAAAGAGAAAGGGGAGAATGAAAAATAAGACGAGAAATTCCACAGTTCTTATAAAGAAAATACATCCATTGGTATCCATGATTTTATTTCCCGTCTTACATAATGGATATTTTACACAGTCGTCTACAATTGTATTGTCCGAGTATGAGTAATAGTGATATTTCTCTTATATCCCTACGGTGGAGAGATATACTGAAAGATTCGTGACTGAACATGTATCTCTGGCGAGACAATTAACATCCTTACTGCATTTATCTGCAAGATATGTTTGTTGCCATGCGCTGAGAATATAAGGAATATGGTCGTTGTACATAGTTTACAAAAAATTCCGTCAACAATTTGGCATCATTACTTCGTATTATACAAGTATAAATGGAATAAGTGTTACTAAGTTTAACCCTAAAAAAACGAATTACATTTGGCATATTTCTACCGAATAGATGCGAATCTATTCCGTACTACATATTGTATTCCAACATACGTAAACCTTCGAGTATATACACTATATATGTGAAGTGTCATGTGAACACGCGGCCTCGTGAAAGGAGATGCATACTTCAGCAAATACATGCAGTCAGATTTGAGTAACATATTTATATATGTGTATCAAGACAATAAGTGTATGCATGAAGATAGGTTGTTTGTGCATGTTAAGAAAATGGATGCTTACTTGTCAGTCTATGTTTTTTTTATGCGTTTTGCAGATTCTGACACAAAGATTTATGCATCTTCCCCCTGTCGTATTGCAGTTATATAGATTCTATTGAACGGGCGTTGTATGAATTGCACAAAGACCGAAAATGCTTTAACGCAATCTAGACTGATTTAATTTCATAACAGATAGCTGAAATTTTAATTTAGTTTCTGAGCCCTCCACACATACACAACTCTCTTTATTATGTAAATTCTAGAAGGAGTAGGCAAAATTGTAGATATTACTAATTAAGAATTTCCGATTTCTTTGGAATGCGAATTCAATGAAATTAGAAAAGAAGTGCCACATATATAGCGGCATCAACAACACGTTCTTGTCTCTTGCAATTGACATTCTACTTTGACAGTTAATATGTCATCTCTCACTTTTAATCCTCACTTCACACGTGGCAAAATTACATTCATAAGCCCTCTTTTGTTTTACTGGTATAGTCATTCGCTTATTGATCGAAGAAAAATAACAAAACAATGTGTTGATTTGGAAACTTGTTTCGGTTACATGAGACTCGCCATATAGCTTCCATTCTTATATTCTATGGCGTATATCATGCTATGGTCAATTGATATTTGTTTGGAAACTTGTTTCGGTTACATGAGACTCGCCATATAGCTTCCATTCTTATATACTATGGCGTATATCATTCTATGGTCAATTGATATTTGTTTAGAAATACGTTTCAGTTACATGAGACTCGCCATATTGCTTCCATTCTTATATTCTATGGCGTATATCATTCTATGGTCAATTGATATTTGTTTAGAAACACGTTTCGGTTACATGAGACTCGCCATATTGCTTCCATTCTTATATTCTATGGCGTATGTCATTCTATGGTCAATTGATATTATTAAATTTGTTTGGAAACTAACATACGTTTGGCTGGTTAGATCTGGCTGTTCCATCTGGAGATATACTAGCATTGTGTTAATATTTACGAGATATCTAGTCAGAGGTAATTATATATATGCCAAATATTTAACTTTTAAAAGTTTTCATTGAATTCTAAGAGATACTGATAAATTTCTGTTTAGCTTAACATTGTAATGACTTCAATGATTTCAAATCTTCAACTTCATTAACTGAAAGCAATTGTCGAAAATTATTTTTTAACAAATATAACCAGTAAATAGATAATTTAAATACTTTGAAATGATCTGTATAATTTGTTTGTATCATTTCTCAATTTTTGAATAGGTTGTCGCACATCTGGAATAAATTTTCGAAGAAACCGATGAATGTTCATGCTTTAAAAGTAATTTCAATCATCTCTGGTCATTATCAGGAACGATCGTGTTGTCAGTATAATTAAAAACTGTTTTTATTAGCGTCAACAGATATTTTTAGGAATGCTATATTTCAAAATTAATTATACCATATTGTATATATGTACAGAACGGTTTCACAGAGCTTGACAGTATACTAGGGCGAACGAAGAAGAATAAGAACATATTTAATACTATGTGATGTGTACAATCATGGCTATCCAGATTCATTTTTGGCCTCCAGCATCTTTCCTTCATTTGCTAAACCTGCTAACTCCTGTTCCACAATCCATTCATAGAAGCTCATCAGGTAGATGGCCCATCGCTGTTTTGCTCTCTTTTTTATGCTTGCTTTCGATATACCTTGTGAGGGATAAATTTTCCAAACCTTCATTTTGTGTCCAAGAAATTTCAATTGCCACTTTCCGATTATGAGTATAAGTGTTTTCTTAATAAATTTTGTTTAAGATTCCCCTGTTGCTTACACACTCAGTTCTACAGAAGTATAATGGACATTTTCATAGACTGTGTTTTTGTTAACTCCAGGATTGATATTACATAGCAATTCAGCGCCCTTTTCTTCGTTTCTGACGAAATCTTACTCTTTCTACATACTTGGTTTAGCTTTGGGAATGCATCTTTCGCTAATCTCATGCGCGTTCGAATTTCAGGGGCACATCTTCCATCCTCTGCTAAAACCCTTACCAGATAATTAAACTTTTGTATGTGTTTGCTGTGATATCTCTGGTTTGTATTTAGTATTTTGGAGAATTTTTTTTATTGCTGTGGATCATAATTTCTTTTTTCTTACAGTTGATGGCTCGTCATATCCTTGGTTTCTTTTACTACCTTGGCTAGGAGTCCTGAGTTTTTTTCTTCTTCTGTATTTGCCATAAATACAGTGTTATCTGCGTATATTATACTGTTAGGATTATTTCTATAAATATTTCCATGGTAACGGCACTGATGAACTTTCCGCTATGGTGCCTAGATTTTAGGAATTTAAGCGTAGTACTAGATTGGCGGCAAAAATCTCACCATTTTACAGTTGGAATAGATATAAACCTAAGTTCTTTGTTAACAGATTTGTTTTCTCTCACTTCTCTATTGTGGAACTTTTTTCGTTTTTTTTGCTTTCCAGTCAATTTTGATCTTGAAAATTTTATATGCAATGCCAATCGTTATCTTCTGTTTTCTTCACTACTGTACTTTTATTTCTCTATCTCCTTAATATTGGATTTTCTCATTCTCTCACACTCACCATTACGTCTTAATGTCTTTGTTGCCTTGCTTGGGATGAAACAATAAAAAAAATCAGTTCAAACCGATCATTGTTCCCTACCTTATACATTTTAATATAACGTTTAATGATAGACTCAAATACTTGAGATTTTCTTTACAAAAGAAATATTATTTACTTATTATCTACGAATATTTTGTGATCTTTGTATAAAATTCTGGTATTATCTATCAATATTTGTTTTATTGCAATTATCGGATTTAGGTTGTTTTGTTGATAATTGATGTGAACGAAATGCGCTAGTTTCGTTGACAGAATTATACTTTTAAAAAATGAGGCAAATATTATTTGCGCGAAAATCAATAAACAAAATTGTTTTTACAGTTGGCGGGTTTTTGACGTACCGGGTTATTTGTAGTTATTACGTTAATTTTTAAACTTTCTATAGTAAATAATAAATCTAAGGTATTTATTGCAATGATTATATTTAGCCCGACTGATTATATTTTTAAATAGCTTTTTCAAGTTTATAGGAAGGAAAAATTTGGCTGCAATAGTATAAGATGATTATATATATATATATATATATATATATATATATATATATATATGAAGAAATATAGTCTTAAAATGTGCTATATTTATGGGATAAAGTGCTCAATATCAGAGATAGAGCGTGAAACCCGTATATATAAATAGCCAAGAAAAATAACAGCACTCGTGGCCTGACGATTGCATCTAGCATGAAACAGACTGTCGCCTCTAAGTGTTGACTTCTATGTTCACTTTTATATTTATATATATATATATATATATATATATATATATATATATATATATATATATATATATATATGGGATATGGACATTTATAGAGTATGTAAAGCTAATACTAGCTGATTCTTGAAGACCTTGTTAGGAATTTATTGTCGACAAATATGTTTAAGCTGATCTATCCTTTACAATATTTGTATGAAGAATAAATAAAATTGATATCAATGCGAATTAAACGAAAACTACTAAAGATAAAATTACAGACTAAATTAAAGAAATATAACCAATAAAGTTTGGGCAGTTTTTACACTTCTTTTTTCTTCTCTGACACGAATAATGACATTAATCAAGTATGTGACCTAAAGCTTATTGCTAAAAGCTAGTCTGCTCTAGGAATTTAAATTTCAAGTAATAATTGCAGACGCAGTGTCTGAGATTATCTTCAGTTTTTTTTTAAAATATTTATGGAGATATTCATGCAAATGACATCAGAAATATCTGTATACCAATTTAATTTTACTCCAGTCCTGTTGTCCTAGGGCCAAATTACACACAAACACCGTCGAGACTTGTCAGTACCTAGAAGGATGACCGCTTGGGAATACCAGGTGCTGTTAGCTTGGATGTGTGAGTAGTGTGATGGATAATGGCTCGGAATTGGAACTCAGAGAGCAAAGTTGCATTTGCCACCAGGTTCATTATATCCACTGATGCACATATACCATTGGGAAATATATGAATTTATCAAGGTATGGGTTAATTAGTAACACTTGTATCACAAACACATTATCTAAAAAAATTCTTACAATATAAACATATTCACTGGCTTTAAATAACTTGCAACTGGTTGATAAGCGGTAGAAAACTAATCAACCAAAAACAAAATTCAAGTCCTTTTGCTCATCTTAATATATAATTGAAAAGCTGAACATCTAGCAGCCTACTGGAGTAGTCATAAGATAAGCTGCATGCATTTGATATTTTTATGCCATGTGAATTTAGGACGTAAGCGGAAATGACTCACCACTAATTTGACTTCATTATTTGTGAATTGCCATACAGTGTTAGGAAATATAATGGAATCGTTTCCCGTTGTTTTCTCAACGATTTGAAATTCAGAGTTTCCTTCTTTTAGCGTGGTTGCTACCAGTAAAATGTTCATTCTACCCCGCTATTTAACCCACAGATATGAGGAGGAAAATACGGATTCATGCCTTCCCCATGAGTATTTATGATGTGCCTTTGTGCCCTTCCCCCTCCCCAAGAGACTTTGAAAATTCGCTGTAAGTTTTAACATTTTAAAAAAGAATATTACTTACAATACCCGCGCCTCTATAGGATAAACAGTTTTTAAATATTATTTTCATATTTCTAGTTTAATATATGCTAAATAGCTTAATAATAATCAGGAAGGATGACTGTTATGTATTCGTGTTTCATAGCACAAACTTGATGTATATTTTTGTATCATTCTACTATTTTGAATACCACATTTAAATGAGAATAGCTAATTTAAATAAAAGGTAATGAAGGATAAGTCGATGATTTGGTTAGAAGAGCATGTTTTACGTAGAATTTATCATTCTAATGTGTGTTTTTTTAATTTTCTCTCAATTGAAGGAATTTATTATTTATCGATAAAATATCTATTGTATTTTCTGTCAATTTCCTAGATATAATGTTAAAGTAATTTTTCCCAAAATTCATTTTCAGGAATTGTATTTCTTGGAAATATATATATATATATAATTGTTTTTCCATTACTTATATTGATTTTACTATTTTTAAGGATACGATATACAAAACAATTTTATATTATTTTCTTTATGTTTTCGAGTCGATCATTTAGATTTAACCGACTTCGTAATGTCTTCAGATTTCTTTTAAATCATGGCGTATCACTTAGGTACAAATTGACAGCGTAAAATTAAATTGCAATTGCTTATCTCAAGAAAAACCTTAATTTTATATGAAAAACTATGCAGTCCGCGTGCAGTCATTAGTGAAGAAAATCTGACACATGAAGTTAAAAATATAGAAAAAAACAGTAGTTGTCTAAACTACTGCTTAAAGAATATAATTAGATCTACTATCTTGATATTGCCACTAATGGGAATATTTCTAACACATTCGACACAGTATTTCCAGAACATCCACCTTAATCTTATCAAAGTTTAGCTATGGCAAGGCTTGCATTAAAAATTATTTGAAATTATTTCTGCCAACCAGAAAATTGAAAAACTATAATAATCATTTATCGGCTTTTCTCCGTAACTTGCTTACAAGAAACATGGAGATGGACGTTTCTTTCTCAGCAAACTGGAACACATTATCAAGGAAACTAACTTGGCTATATATATATATATATATATATATATATATATATATATATATGTATAAATGAAGAAAAAATATTGGTTGGCAAGAAAGACGCAACATATTTCTAAATATTCGGATCCATATCTCCATTAATAACGCGGATGATGAAAATAGATATTGGCGTATCGACAAAGAGAGCTACATTTTTTTTAAAGAAGAACAATAAATAGATACAGTAATGTTGATGCATATGCTCGTTCTTTTGTTCGCTTTATCTCTGTATGAAGGTAAATTAACCATTATCGAACCTAGTTGTGAAAGTATAATTATTTTACACATGAAATAGTTATTTTTCAGTATAATTTATCTTCATCTCAATGTGATTAATGTTGTGGGGAAAATAAAGCACATAGAGCAGACATTGTAAAATAAACCGATCAAATAAAAATTAAGTAGGTGAATAGATGGTCACGGATCATTTAAGCATTCTATACCAAAACGAATTAGCTATTCGAATATTAGCTATTATAATTAGTTACCAAGGCCAATGTACTGATGACGAGTAGAGACAAGGCCAGCCACATGGGCATTCCCAGCTGGTATAAGAACGATATATAGCTCGTATTCGAGGATACCAGTCTATTAGTGGGGCTAGCCAATCCCTATTCCTCATCCATTCTTTATTCAACATCTACGGAGCCCACCCGTGGTTTATACTGCAACTATGCTGAGCAGACCTTAGTTAGAGTTCCTAGGAATGAGAGTTACCTAGCGTGATCAACAATCTGAACAAGGCCAGCACGCTAAATCCCTCGGTCACAATGACTTGAGATTATATATATATATATATATATATATATATATATATATATATATATATATATATATATATATATATATATATATATATATATATAAAGATGGATATACCGGGTGCAAAAACAAAATTATTGTTAGATTATGATTTGAACCGTTGTAACCTAGAAATGATTAAAAGTATCTTACTGGAATTCTCCGTGGTTTTATACACTTTGAACAATAAGAATGTATAATTACTCTTCAAGATTAACAGAAGAATCGCGATGAAATCGATCATAAACGAAAATGACATATTCATCATTACTTAATCATAGGTAAGGATCGGAGGGTCATGAAGGATTAAAATAAAGTTCATATATATATATATATATATATATATATATAAGGATCCATTTCCAACTTATACAATATGATCTTGGCTCTCACTCACCTTCTATCCTGGAGTAACAAGCGGCCACACAAGTTTTTTTTCGCTGTGCTTTGGCTTGTCATCGTTTCGTACTCCTCTCACATCTGCCAAACGTCTTGCAGATTGAGTTGAATATTTTCTAATTGATCCCTTTAGATCTAAGTTGAAATTATGATCTCTCTGATTGTAATGACCGCCGGATCCAGGTTTCCTCTCTGCAGTTTACTCTTTTTAAACTTATTCCCCGTTCACTTAATGGTTCTTGGATCGACTAATGATGGAAGCCAGTTTATGTATGCTGGTACATTTACTGAAGGCCTGAATGATGTTTTCTTCTCGCCATTGCTCAGTTGACAAGACAGTGGGGCAGACTCAAAACTATTTTCACCTGTTCTTTTCTAGCTGAATAACTCAAAGGGTTTTTCAATGATTCTTACAGCAAATGGTATCAAGATGGCTAACGTCTAATCTGAAAACCTGGGTAAAAGAAACAATTAGTTTAGTAGTGTTTTAGAATTTAAACTTGTTGTGGGATGGACAATTTTTCTGTTACGCCAGGTTTTATATATATATATATAATCCGTCTACATTTCTGTGATCAAGTATTGTAATTATTAACATTGTTCGGATTGTTATCTTTATTGCTACATTCTGTGAATATAGCAATAAACATGAAGACAACAGTCCGAATAATATATATATATATATATATGTTAATAAAATAAAGGACAAACAAAAAGATACTGTTGTTATGAGTATGATAAATATTTGTTAATTATCAAACATTTGGCAGAGTTGAAGCACGGGGAAGTTTCCTTTATCAAAGATATGAGGAATTACTCATTGACAGATATTTCAAATTGAAATCGTATAATGAGCAAAACCAGATCTATGTCTGATCACACGATGTGAGAAAATGTTATGAAAATAAACTTAAATTTTGATTGGTTTAATGTGCTAGCCTGGTCTACTGTTACTTGTGTGTGTCGTGGGGAGTGAGACTGTAAACACTGGTGAAGAGAGTTATATATATATATATATATATATATATATATATATATATATATATGAGAGAGACGACAGGATACCCATATGAGAAAGCGCAGAATGAGTAGTATCTGATTATATTCTCTATATCGAAACCTGCCCAAGAAAATACTTCATCTGTATATTGAACTCTTCTAAGCGTAAATATGCCGGCTTGCGTTGCCGAGTACAAATTACCCAATACTATGAAAATGCCCTTACTAAACATTTATGAAAATTGCATTTTATTGTGTTTACATTAGCTGAAAAGAAGTGTTGTATACTTAAAAATCGAAAGTATCTTTGTGGGACCTTACGTAATTTTAGTTTTATTAGTTTATGTAGACATTCATCGAAAACAGTCATTTTACATTAGACAATTCCATACACGTATGTCTTCATCTTGGAAATATCAAACAGGAAGTATGTGTTAAGATAATTAGCATTATTATGAAATCTGGCATATTTAGGATTGGGTCATTCTAGTGAATTTCCATCGACACAGACCAAAATACATCAGTGAAAGTTCAAAGGTTCTCAGCTGCGGTACTGTCGCATGTGGTTTATGATGAATAGGTAAAGTTTTGCTAACATGAACGATATTTGACTAAAGAAATCACACCTAGATGTTCAGATGTAATAGGGCTATTATTTCTGGGGTTTTCTTTTGGGGGAGTTATAATATTCTTTTTTTAATTTTCTTTGTTTTTGCATTTTAATTACATGTCTGTGTCATTCTAATATTTTTCCTTTTTCATTTACAAATTTATTTATCATTCCCATTCTTTAAATTTATTTTTCTCTTCCCTTTCAACTTCATTTGTGATTTTTACGTTTTTTGTTTACTCAAGACGTTTAATCTTTGTCGAAGTCTTATTGAGTTATCTTAATTACAAAATTTATTTTCTTTATTTTTTCTTTGTTGTTTCTCCTTCTATCTGTAACTTTTCCTTTTTTCTTTTCATTCCTTGTTCATTTTCCCTTCGTTATGTTTCCAATTAAGTGTACATTTTGCCTTTTACGAAGTTTGCTTTCCTACCTATTTAATCCCATATATGCTTTACTCCTTTCTCCTTCCTCCCTCGTACGCGCGCACAATAATCTTCACTTTGTGTTACGCAATTCAATGGTAACTCGTTAATATATCTGAGCTTTTTTTACTTTTTCATAATTTAGAATATTGTTCAGATTACAAATTCCTGTGTGAAACATTTTATTTTCACTTGTTCACTTCCAGACGCTTTTCACCTTTCTTCTGTTGATCTTATCTCTTTATTTACGCATGCGCGAAAGTTCCACACACGGTAAAAGTCTAAGTTAAACACAACATGCGGGAATATATTCAGCCAAGAAATATTCGATTATATCTATTTCACAAAAATTGATAAAATAAAAATCAGCTAATTTTATAGTTAAATGTCATACCAAATTTAAATCGACAAGTACATAATGGAAATATAGTTAATGTGTGAAATGCATGAATAGCATTACCATATTTAACAGAGCACATTACCATTTATCAAGTAAATTTGGCTGTGACACATTTAATAGAATTACAGATAATACATCTTGAGAGTGGATAACAAAAGGTTCAAGATTAAAGGGAATACATGAGATATTAATCCAATTTTAAAGCTAGAAAAGCCATTCTATTATTCCTTTTCAAAAATTACGAGAGCACGTGGCCGAAATGTTGGTCTAAATCCAACAAGCCATTTCGAAATAAGTTCTGATGTCTTGTCATGTGACTAGTATTAGGGAAGTTATCAGCCAGCAACTATTCACTATCCCTTCATGCACGTTTATTTTTCTTGACCTTTAAATCAACAGATGTATTTAATTGTATCCAATTGAGGTTGTGATTTTAAAATATAGCAGATAAGCTACAAATGAATTAATACGTTTTTTCTTTCGTTTCTGCTTCCAAAAAATGTTCCCTTGCCTATTTTTTCTGTATTTAAAAAATAAAAATTATAAACAATCAGACATCATCATTATATTCTAATAACATCTTTTATATGTAAGTTCTTTTATTTTGACTGACACCAATATATTTATCTCAATTCTGAACTAATTGTAACGAGTGTAATAACAAAATTGACCGTTTGTTAACTTAAGTCGTCGTATCTTAAAAATGATTAAAGATATCTTACTGGAATTCTCCGATGTTTTATAACACTACTGAACTCTATTTTGAGCAATAAGTATATATAATTACTCTCCAAGCTGAACTAAAGAATAGTGATGAAATCGATCATGAACGAAAATGATATGCTTATCATGAATTAATCCTAGTTAAGACTCGGAAGCTCATGATGGATTGATATAAAGTTATATATATATATATATATATATATATATATATATATATATATATATATATATATATATATATATATATATATATATATATAAAAGAATCATTTTCCAACTTATTCAAGATGATCTTGACCTTCTAACCTTTTGTTTTAGAGTAACAAGTGCCTCACAAGTTTCACGTACTATCTCATTTTAAAGTATTTTCCCTGCTATTTGGACTGTCATAGCTGAAACTCCTCTCTCTCGTGCCAAACTTATGTAATAAGTTGGATCTTTTCTAATTGATCTCTTTAACTATGTTGAAATGATGATCCCTGTTACTGTTGTGACATCCTGATTCAATTTTTCCCTCTACTTGTTCAAGTAGCATTATTGAAGGCCCGAATGACATTTTTCCTTTCAGCATTGCTCATTTGCTAAGACGAAGGGGCTGATACAAAACGATTTTAAACTGTTCATTTTCTAGCTGAATAACTCAAAGATTTTTCCAGTGATTCTTACGACAAATGTTATCAAGATGACTAAACGTCTTATCTCAAAACTTTCAAAAAAGATACTCAATTAGGTTAATAATTACAAAAGAAAACTCTAAACATTTTCTGGGAGATGGACAATTATGCTGTTAGACGATTTGAACAATTTTGCAGTTACACCCGTTATATATTCTTCGTTTTTTTTCAGCATTTCGCTAAATATTATTGAACAGTGTCATAAAGCTACTATATGCATGGGTGAATGAAAACATTCAGAAATGTATTCATTTACTTTATTTGAATAGAAGTGGAAAACCTCCATGTAGAGAGAGTCCCTCTAGCCTAGTCAATTAGTTTAGGAAAAGGCACGCAACCTTCAATTTTTAGACGATTATTCGAAGTCCAGATGTTGCTTTAAATTATATATATATATATCGTGTGTGTATGTTTACTTGAATAAGATGGTCAAGGGGAATTTTGTAAATTTGTTGTTTTTTTACACATTTTCTAATATCTTTATAGTTTTGCATTTCCAATAGCTACATAACTCGCCTGTGGGACTCCCTCCCTTATTCCTGTTTCCCTGACGAATACAAGCTCCAACTATTTAAGTGTAACGTCAATCGACATCTCCAGCTTCCTTGATCTATCCACTTCCCTTCTCCACATCCTTTCACCTTTCATTCCTATCTACTCTCGCTCCAAATCTTCTGTAACCCCCTTGCCTTGATCGATCCACTATATTTCTCCACATCCTCTCCTTTACCACTCCTATATGCTCTTCCTCCAAACCTTCTGTAACCCCTTGCGTGCTAGTGGCTTCCAGCCTTGCTTGGGGTGATAAGCTTTAAAAAAATGTGGGATAAAATTCTGGAGAAACTCTACTTTGCTACACAACCTTCATACTCAGAAAAGAAAATCTGTAAGGATATTAGCAAGCCTGAATAAAAACAATTTTCCTTATCCGTCATATTCAATGAAACGTGAGTAAAAGAAGAATTACGGCGCATATATATATATATATATATATATATATATATATATATATATATATATATATACCCGACACGTGCTATTATCTGTATTCTTTTATATATACTTAACAGCTCTAGTTCACAACACCGATCACTGTTTTTATAACATCTGAGATAAAATATGTATGTACGTGCAAGTATGTGCGTATACGTATGTTTTTGTCATATATTTTAATAATTTCAAGCCAAGCAAGGGATTACTGTGTGTGAGGTAAAAAAGAAACTTATCAAGGAGAAAGAACAATAAATGGACTGGAATTAAGACAAGATAATTTATAGAAATACATTTAATTTTTGTTAATACCAAAGTTGCCTGGAAAGCAAGAACTCAGAAAAGAGTTCCACAAACGAGAAGTGCGAGAAATTAAACATGTTAGCATATACCTTACGGTTACAACTAGCCATTTCAACTATACAATGATGAGACTTTGCCGCCAATCTAGTGCAACATTTATATTTGTCTATTTCGAGAAATGAGCGCCAGCTATTCAGTTTACATAAGAAACGTTAGATTAACCCCAAAGCAAAGTTGATTTACATTTTAATAGTGAAAGTTCTATGAGAACCAGCCCCATATTTCTATGAATATGGTAACAGAGAAATGATGCAGAGTGAGCTAGAAAATCTTCGAATTAAAGAGTCCTCTCAATGTTTTATTAGCACTCGGGTTTAAAATCTCCAGAATTATCTCAATCGACAAGACAGCACTTGACCCTTCCCATGCTGGAAGTGGTTTGGATTCAGAGATCAACCCCTCTTAGACAGTTTAATATTCTTTAATCCGTAATCTTAGATTAATTATGGAAATGAGAGATATTAAGAGGAATATCAAGCAAGTAATTATAGCATAATAGAATTAGTGCAAGGCGACGCATTGTGAGATCTATATAGAATGTTGAAGTTTGGCGATCTGTTGCCAGCGACAAGAGACGTAAGCAAATGACAGGTTGATGCCGGTTCATATTCTTTAAAAGAAAAACCATGTGGTGGAGTGATTAAACACAAGATTCAACCATGCCACTGTGTGAATTTCTACAAAGAATATTTAAGGAAAATAACCATTCCCCTTAAAAAAAAAAACAATTATAACATCAATATTCTGAATAAAATATCTCCATAAACGTTTCCATAATACCATTGTGCCATTTTCATCGGGGTTTGATGCATAATGAAGACAATCTCAGATAAAATATATAATTGAAACAGGATTTATATTGACTAAATTGATAAAATACTTATTAAAATACGAAGATGAGGCTAATTCGAATCTTTAAATGGCAAAGATCGAAGTGCAACGTTCTTTGTTTTGTGTATGTGTAGACAGGACAGAATTTCCAAACAGAAATTTTCATTTTGTGGTCCTTTATGGAATTCAAGACGTGTCGGAAGAAATTCAAAAAAAGAGCTTTGAAAATTATTTTCACATAAAAAATACGAGTAACATCAATCAGTTTCTAAATACTTCTTTTTAATTCTATTATTTTTTCCCTCCGATGAAGTAAAGGATTCTTTTTATAGAGGATAATAACTACCGATGAAAAATGAGTTAATCGCGAGATGTGAAAACGAAAGTGATATTGTGGCAGCAGCTATCAAAAACTAAAACAAAGCACAATTTACTGAAGAATTTGATTCCTTTATTAATGTTTGCTACAATAAACTGTAAAAGCGTAAAACAGTACAGTCACAGTAGAAAGCTAAGGGATATAAAGATGCTATGAACAAACGATTCCCGGTATCCTTAGCGTTAAAGTAATAATGGAAGAAATCATATTTTCAAGATAGACTGATCTAAACATAGTTCTAGCGCAAAGGAGCGAAGGAAAGGTTTTAAAAAAACTGTTACGCTTTTATTCTCATCTGAAAATCTGCATTTGAACTTTTTCCTGGGCTCGATCCCAGAAATCTATTGAGTTGCAATAAAGATCCTATCGCTTTTGAAGAAGGAATCCGAACAAATTCTCTTAATTGATATATTTAATCAAGATAGTATTTCCTCCTCCAAACTGATAAAATAATCCCATCTATTTTGCAAAATGTTGATCCCTCAGGCGTAACATCCTTCGGGTTTCGGTGCAAAGAAACACTCAATATCAGTTCTAATCGCTTCACGATTAATAAACAGATTTCCACTCTAATAATATTGCAATGATCTGAAAAGCTGATATATGAGGCAAGGTCAGGTGAATCAGGCAAAGCTTCAATATTTAGTGTCATAATCGTTCACTGAGTAAATGAGAAATTTTAATATTGCAGTCTCAACTCTGATCAGCAAGCCTTTATAATTAACCAATGAGAGAAACTTTTTACAGGATAATTTGCTGCAATGGTTATCGTTACTGTCAATATTACTCAACATTAAATATTTCGTTTTGCCTAAGGATTTCATGGTAAATGACGCCCTTCTTATAACGCAAAACACAGATCATGAATTTTTCCAGATGTATTCCTTATCTGGAAATCTAATCTCTTTTCTGTCTATATTTCTGACATGAGGTATTGCAACTATTTACATTAAAGATGGGGACAACATTTCGAATATTGTTACGCTCCGGCCTTCTTCCGTTAATATACGTTGGAATTTCAAACTGAACCCATTACTTGGTCCACTTGGGTAGAGTGTTCTAGTTCCAAGTGTCATGCCTTTTCTGGACACATTACCCAATGGATAAAAGTGTTGTTTGATGTAATCCTGTTACTTGGCCCAAAGAGTTGTCAGTCCAATATCTGGCAATATCAGATGTAAACAAAAACTTGGAGAGTTTAGTTACTAAATGGAAATAACTGAAACTGAGATATCCAAAAAAGGCATGGCACGTGGAACTAGAACAACCTACCCCAGTGGACTAAATAAAGTGTTGGGTTCGAAATTTCAATGTATATCACCTGAAGAATGCTGGAGCGTACTACGACCGAAACATCGTGGATATGACAATAAAGATGAGGAAAACAGTCCGAACAATGTAAATAGTGTAAAAAGTATTCTCCTTTATTTTCATCTGGGGATGTATTCACCTTTTGCTAATAATCTTTATCGCTTCAGTCGGATATGATTATTGATGAGCTAGGTCTTATTGGTGATGATGATTATATCCAAGAAACATTCGGCTGCAAGTCTATTCGCCAATGACGATCAAAATGCAACGCTTTGATTAAACAGAGAACAGTTGATGAGAGACCCCAAAAAGCATGTTTAAACATTTTCTCCTAATTCATGAAACTGTTTTTATGATAGAAGTGTTTCATATGTTAAACTCCTTTTCTAATTCCCGTGCAGTTTGCTATGGCATTTTTTTCTGCAAGCGGTTGTTGAATAAGAGAAAGACCACCTGATTGATTCTGGTCAAAATACCATTGGCGTGTCCTGGCACTTAAAGTTGAATATCCCTAGAACGAATTTCTCCTTGATGTTTCAGCTGCTGAAGTGGCCCTTTTGAAATCATGCAGAATAGTGTGTATACGTCTGATCTAAATTCATTTGAACTATCGATACAAAAATTAAAAAATATTATATGTATCTGAAAAGAAAAAGAAAATAACAATTTTTTCCTAAGAATTGAAAATTTACCCTCAAATGTTTGTATCAAAAATTCGATAGCACTTTCGTTTCAATAGCAATGATGGAATCTGTGTAACAAGTTCTGTAAACAACTGCAGTGTTAGAAATTTCTCGTGAATTTTCCACTTTCATCTAAATACAATGAATAATGTTGTATTATGCCGGACGAGTTTTGGCAGTTAAATTTCACGCTAGACCGTCAAAATTAGCCAGGTGTTTTGCTGACCGGGTGTTGTTCTCTGCACTGAATGCAAAAGTATTTGACGTCACACCTGCATCAATTATTACAAGCGCGAATGAGAATGTTGAACAGATTTATTTATAAATAAGCACGCGAATTGATTGGGCCGTCTCTCACATATCAGACAGAATTTATGGTCCGCGTATCGGATCAGGTTGCTGGAGGAACTGTCGTGAACAATTGGCGGAATATTGGATGGAATAAAATGTGAAGAAATGAAGAATGAAGTTTCCAGGTATCCTTTAATTGACACACACACACACACTTC
Source organism: Acanthosepion esculentum (assembly GCA_964036315.1). Classification (NCBI taxonomy): domain Eukaryota; kingdom Metazoa; phylum Mollusca; class Cephalopoda; order Sepiida; family Sepiidae; genus Acanthosepion; species Acanthosepion esculentum. The sequence goes on from OZ038475.1 coordinate 49,659,800, forward strand.
ATTACATATACACTCGGTCTAAATGAAACTTACCTCCAAACATATGGCTAAAATGCCTACCAAGTCTTTAGTACAGAAATTGTTCAATAGAAATAAACCAAGAACAGAATTTATATACCATGCTGATCCCTGGCAAACAGTCGTTTACTAATTCAGTATATCTGCTTTCGAAGCAAGAAAGTTTTTCGAGAACCTATTACTGTTTATGACAAGCTCAGGACTGAAAGATAAAATTTTATAAAGATGAACAATAAGCAGTTTTCACATGTTAATTTTAAGCCAGGATTTCCAAATAATACCTAATATGTAAATTTTTATATATATATATATATATATATATATATATATATATATATATATATATAAAGACATTTTTATGTTTAACATTCTTTTTATAGATACAAGTATTTAAGAAAATGCTCTGTTTATAATAAACAGTATTAAATAACATTTACAGGCCTGAATGTCCGTGAAATTTTCATAGAAAATATTCGTCCTCAGACAGGATTCGAACCTGTATCCTATACGGAACCGTCATATAGCCTGACGTGCCTTTTTAACCGGTTCGGCCACAGAGGATCGTTCGGTTGGGAAGGTCGAATTTACTGCTTATAAATTCAATCTTCCATGAATCTTCCACGTACATTCATAACTGCTCGTGGCGTATCAAATGTAAACAACTAATTGTCGGACTTTGTCCATTTCATAATGTGTGACGTCATATATATATATATATATATATATATATATATATATATATGTGTGTGTGTGTGTGTGTGTGTGTGTGTGTGTGTGTGTGTGTCAGAGCAGGTTGTGTTTATAGACAGATTTACAGAAAAATGATGCGAGGTAGATATTTAATTTTATCTGTGACTATAAGACATAAGTACATAATTGGCTAACAGCTCATTATTATCTCACTATATCAGATAATTAAACTCTGCTGATGATCTCAAAAGTGCAATCGTCTAAGAAAACATGCTAACTATGCATGTAATAATAATGTTCTTTGGAACAGGACACAAAAGTAATGTTTATAAATCACGTGAAGGCATATTACACAAATAAAAATCTAAAAACAAATATACTACAAATGCACATATACCTATAATTTTACTTTCCTACTATCCTATATATCGACCAGTGATAGTTCTAGGTACAAGTGTGAGTACCTGTAAATTTGGCAAGTATATTTGTTTCCACTGACGAGTACACGCACACATTATATATATATATATATATATATATATATATATATATGCGTGTCTGTGTGTATCTTCTTTGCTATCAGTTATATGATAGCCAATCAATTCAGTTCATGGAATTGAACCGGCAGACACAGATTATAATGTTGAATGATTGTGCAGAACAAAAGATATCTTTCGAAAGCAATATTAACGGAAATTAGCGCAAAGTCTATCATGAATTCTACAAACAGCCCTTATCATGTTTTTGAAGTCTCTCAGACTGGTAGGTAACCAATGATAAATTCCCAGTCTGGATGTGGAACAAAATTAATTCATAACTTTCCCAAGGACATTGGTGAAAAAGTGAATGTCATGATTTTACAATATTATAGATACGTATAATGGTTTGTTGTTATAAGTATCTGTCATATTATATTTTACATCTTGAAGATTATGCGACAGCAATATTACCATACATACGTCCACATGAAATTTATAGTCACTGACAGAAGTAAAATTTAAGTACTTTTGCTCTTATATTTGCGCTTTTTTATATCTTGCATTGTGCACTGTATAGCGACTATGAATATAGCTTTTATTATTAGTAGTATATATGATTCCACGTAGTTTATAAAGTAGAGTAGATAAGTTGGTCAATAAAACGAAATCAAACGAATTGGTACTGATGAAATCAGCATGAAAAACATTTATTGACCATGTGACAAAAATGAAGCACGTTTTGTCAACTGGTTAACAACTACTGATTTCATCGGTACCATTTCGTTTGTTTTATTGACCAACTTATCTACTCTACATATCTGTGTGTGTGTGTGTCTTTAGGCAGCAAATTATCTTTTAGGCATGACTCATTAAATAAATTACAAATATTATGTCTGCTTATTTTTAATATAATGTATTGGGTTTTCTTTGAATTTTTAACATTCTTTACATTCCGATCTGTTAGCAATTTCTTTTAGTCTATTTAGAATGTGTTTAAGATGTTCAGAGGTGGCAGTCCTTTTTAGTGTGACATGTATCTCTTGATTCCGTTTGTTGAGAGTTATTAATTTATCATTAGTTACTTCTATATGCCTTTTCACAAGGCCACCTTTAAATTGCCAGGTGATGTTGTTTGGGTGGCCTGTGGATTATAGAATTTAAAGATTGTGTATTTAGGCAAAATAAACGTGGCCTTGTGAAAAGACAGATTGAAGTAACTAATGAGAAATTAATAACTCTCAAAAAACGGAATCAAGACATACAAGACACACTAAAAAAAGAAAACCACCTCTGAACAGCTTAAACAAATTCTAAATGAATAAAATAATTTACTAACAGATCGGATTTTAAACATTGGTTAAAAATTTTTAAAAAACGCAATACATTGTTAAAAAAAAAGTATATCTGCAATTTATTTAATCAGACATGCGTAAAAAAGAATTTGCTGCTTAAATACACACACACACATATATATGTATGTGTGTGTGTGTGTGTATATATATATATATATACACTTACATCTGTGAATATATATATATATATATACACACACACATACACATATATATATATATATATATACACATACATACGTGTGTGTGTGTGTGTGTGTGTGTATATATATATATGTGTGTGTGTGTGTGCGCGCATATTTATATTGTGCATTTTTATTCCTTCATTTTGCGGTAAAGAAACAAGGCGAGATTTTTTCCGATTATGTTTTGATTTAGGATTTTAAAAGAGACTCCTGCGGTTGCTATTTTGGTGCTTGGAGTTGAAGCAGGCATCTACGTTGATATTAGAAAATGGCAACGAAATTATGTTTTATTGTATGTGTCGACAGCCACTATTTTTTGTTAAGCATGTTTGCTGTTAGGAATTCACTCACACACTGCGGGACTTGTGAATAATGCACCTTCATAATATATATATATATATATATATATATATATATAATCCCGTCAGTGTTATTGACACTTGGAAAAAATACGTTCATGAAAGTACGTTTCGAAAATAATGCATTTTGCGTATATGGCTACATCAGATGGATAACAACAAGTATGTTGTATATGTAGGCATTTGTTTTTATATATATATATATATATATATATATATATATATATATATATATATGCGAAATGTGTACATTGATATCAACACCGGCTGGTGAGCGTTTATTTCATACTTGATCATCAGGACAAATATTTGCGCTCAAACATAAAACAGAGTCACCACTTGGTGTTGACATCAGTGTTCACACTTCTAAGATTTACACGTGGTTTTTCCCGGATATTGGATAATTTTGTTATACAAGTATCGATTAAATTAAGACTATATTTCATTATATATCTGAATAAGAACAACAGCAACAGTTTTCTTTAACGACGCGTTTCGGCTCCCAACAGATTTTCTGTGGGCAAATGTATCATCAGTAAACGCGATATTCCCTTTTGTCTCTATTCCTACTGTCTTGCTGGAGATATATTTGATTTATATCTGAATTTTTAGACACACACACACACACACACACACACACACACACACACATATATATATATATATATATATATATATATATATATGTGTGTGTGTGCGATAGAATATAGAACAAGAAGGAAACAGATCACAATCTAACGTTTCAATTTATTAAACCTTCGTCTGAAATCAAGATAGAAATGAACAAATCAAAGAGACGCAGATTAATGGTATGTCGTCATTGTTCATTTCTTCTTGGTTAGATAAGTGTCACGTGTAATTTAGTAACTTTGAAATATTTTGAAAGCAATATATATCATAATCGAGGACAATTTATACAGATAGTAAAAAGTATATCTACCTATTGATATTTCAACTTTAATTAAGTTAAATATAATCATTTCATTCAGATCAAAGCGATAAAAACGGCTAAGATGCAAGGAGTTAATGTGAGTGAGACAAACAGAAAACAATAAAAGAATAGAATTCAGGAAGATGAAAAAATGGAATTTTTGAAGTCCGTTCTTGACAGGGAATCAATCAGGAAACCAGAAATGCGTTCCACAAGCAAGGGTTGTAGATGAAGAAAATATCTGCATAGAACAGTGATTTAAAGAGTGTTATTATCAGACTTCGCTGCCAATTTAAATTCGTTGAGTCACGCCAACAAAAGGAAGGCTCACCAGAACCATTACGTGTTTATCATATTCAACAACAACAATAATAATAATAAAGAAATTAACCCATTAAAGTTTTTTTTTAAGATTCGAGGAGTTTTTTTTTGGGGGGGGCGTAAACGGCTTTTCTGCCTAATGGTAAACTTAGGGACAGCGGATTTAAAATTTTAGGAAGCCACTTTTCTTAAATGTATGCAATGTATTACCGAGTTAAATAGATTCAGCATGCTAATTTAATTGTGAGTTAACCAAAAGGTGGTATTAAACTTATTAATTATTAAATGCATAGCGTGGCTCTAAACGTTTGACCTATTATATATATATATATCTCGAAATATCTACTGTATTAATAATTTACAAACATATACTAGTAACCATTTTTCCAAAATATATATCTGATTACATTTGCGTAAATTTGGCCATTCCTCTCTATGCTGAAGAATACATATTTGAGCATTACTAATAATAGTATTGTCTAATGAATAAATGTTTGAGTAATATTTGCAGTTGATGCTTCGTATGTAGTTCTTCCTGGACCCAATCAACATTCGGAATGAAATAGTTGCTCTCTTGAGTAATGGCATATTTTAACAGCGACATAAATCAATTAAGACTACTGCGCATCTATTAGAAATATCTTATAAAACTTGTAATATTTTGTGTATGATTTATTAAACAAATACATTGTAAATGTTCATCATTGGTAAGGCATACATACGAAGCTAATGCGAAAAAATATATAAATCTTTACCAGGTGAAAAACTATACACCATATTTACAGTGAAAAATATATAGAAATTTGTAATATGAATTTGTAACTTTAGTTATTCAATATGTGTCTATTCTATTATTATGAAAAATATTATATTTAGAATACGGCCAGATACAAAAAAATATTTTAACTCCTCACAGAAGAATCTATCATATCCCACATTTGTTTCATGTTGATCCGAAAAAAAAAAAAAAGAACTAGATCTATACCTGTTGGAAAATCATCATAACATTTAAAATTGTATCAGAAAATTTAAGCGCTAAATATCTAAGATTTGATATTAGATTTCCCGTGAATAAATTTCGCTACTCAGTTCGTAATTGGAATGTTGAAATCTGGAAAAATGAAATTTCAGTATTCAGGAATTAATGCAAAAAATAATATAGATGAGCACGCATGTATACTTTCATTAATGTATCGATTTATCTCAGATCAAGAGAAAGAAACTTATTTGCTTTATCTAATATTTGTTTGAACGTAAAAAAAACAAAACAATGTCTTCCTCTTCTCCATGAAGAATGGTTAGTGCTTCATTATCTGTACGTACGCTATTCCTTCTTCAAACCCATATACGAACCCATATCTGTTTTAGTTTCTTAGTATTTTATTTATTTATTTTATTTTTTTGGTCGCGTCTTCAGCGCTAATGTCAACACGTATCAAGAAAATGTCTCTGATTCGACGGGAGTTTTATTTGATTTTTGGTTTCTCAGAACTGTTTTGATCAATTTCAGCGACATGAAGCGGATCTTTCTCAAGATTTTTCCATCATTGTGATGCGTTACGTTCCAAAATTTTGACGTGAGACGCTAGCCCACTTCCTCGTTTGACAGTCATATTCACATCTTAACTAAGCACCATGCACATGCACTGAACCATCAGTAAAAACAGTTCGCTCAAGTTCAGCCAATGCTTACTGACAGGATATTTTTATTACGTGTCCCTTTTCTCTTTCCCTCTCTCATGCATATGAAATATATATTTCATTATATGCATGTACATGAATGTGTGTGTATGTATGTATGTATTTAGAGATGGAGAGGAATAATAAAGATTGTGTTTCGTCAAAACAGACGGCCGACCAGGGTTTTCTTTGCGTTTGGATACAAAACTGTAAGGATATGAAACATTTCGGGAGATCTATGACTAGATTTTAGCTTAAAAGGGACCATTTCGGCCTTGCCTAATCGACTGGTTTTCTGTTGCTCATATTGTTCGAGTTTGCCAGGTCCAATGGTAGCTCACTCTATCCAGGAGACCCATTACTTTCTTTAAAAAAATATACATAATATGTTTATATTATATATATATATATATATATATATATATATATGTATGTGTGTGTGTGTGTGTGTGTGTGTGTGTGTGGTGAAATAATACTATGATTTAAAATATATGTATGTAATTTCTAAATGCTCTAAGTAAACCAATGACATTTCTTAAGAGAATAAACTGACACGAATCGTAAACTCAGAAAGGTCAGCTTACATATATACTTGTTTGTGACTTCGGAAGGAATGGTGACAATGAAAATAGGAAAATGATTGCAGTGCAAGAATATCCAGGAGGTAATCACTGAACCATCAACAGAAGTAAGATTGGAATCAGAATGGGAAAAAAAATAAACATGTATAAGTGTAAGTAATGAGAATTAGAATCAGAAAAGAAAGTGAGAATAAAAATACTGATATGAACGAAATGAATCGATCGCTTTCTACTGTATTGGAAATCTCAAGATGAGTTGATTTAGTTTAAAGTTAAAAGCGTGCCGTTCATAGATCCTGAATAAAACAGTACATAGAATTGGTTTCAGAACAATGAAAAAAAAATAACTGAAAATCCCATGAGTAAAAAGCAGGTGAATACGAGGAATACCGAGTGAATTTGTGTCAGGAGAAGAGTTGAGGTAGATGAAGTTGAGTAAGCTGCCAGTAATGGCGGGAACTTTGACCAGCACACAGCGGAAATGGACGAAAATCGAGCAAAGAAGAGGAAAAATGGTGGCATCCAAATCTCTTCCTGCTGTCATTGGCCAGGAAATAGGAAATGGAATTCAAACCTGACTTTTTCTTGGGTTTTCTTAACGCACTTATTTTTTCTTTTTACGTTCTTCAAGGATGTCTTTTTTACTTCGTTATTCGTTTCTTTCATTTATTTTCGTATTCCGTTTCTTTTTTAAGTTCCTGATATTTTTCAGTATAATATCCCGCTATATATTTTCCATTTCTATATAAACACTAATGCATATTTTACATTCTTCATTTTTCCCTAATGTTTGTATATAGCTACCATTTTTCTTACCGGTTCGCATTTGATTCGCATAAAAAGAAGGAAGACGAATCCAAATCAAGTGGGACTCTGCAGTTACAAAAAAAATGTATGCATCTCCTTATTTTCTTGAGTTTTACATTATAGTTTTAATCCTAAGCATGCGCATTCATATACAAAAGAAACATAGTTAAGTTTAAAGAAGATATATGATCAATGAAGAAAAAAGACAGCGAGGTTTTGTTATCTGTCAGTCAGTACAGGCATATGCATTATATATATACATATATATACACACACACACAAATCCATCCATATGTATGTAAACCCTAACGACAAAGACACACACACTATATATATATATATATATATATATATATATTCGTGCGTTAATAGATACTCTTGCAGACCGTGATTAAGAAGACTTAAAATAAACATCTGCAAGCATACACACTCATACATAAAGTAAACATAAGCGGCAAGAATTCGTTTAAACATGTAGAATTCAAGTGAGAGTTTATTGTACTTTGTGACTTAGATGTTGTACATTAAAATATTTATCCACAAATTTAATTTGAATGTTTCTGCTCTGTTATTGTCCGTGTAATTTCCACCGCTCCAGTCATTGTCAAGAACTGAAAGTTTTCTGCGTGTTACATAATATATTCTTGGCAACAACCTGGGATAATTTGGAATGCCACATTTTAGATACAAGTATACTTGTATCCTGTCAGTGTAATTCTGTGTAGAACGGCTTCACAGGGCTTGCCTGCAAGGGGCAAAGAATGAATCAGCTATATTGTACGTGTAATACATAAAGTAAATAAACCTTCAGAGTTCATTGTGCATTTTATCACTTACATTAAATTATCCTGAAATTTTATTTCGTAAATAAATGTTTATTCTATAAATAATGTTACATGTCAGCAATTCAAAAATAAATGTATTTTACCGTTACATAATTCAAAAAATAAATAAACTCAAATGCACAAACTTACGAAGAAAAATATATGGAGGTGAAGAAAAACAAGTGTCTGAAAACGCCAGAAGAGGGTCGGTTGAACTTTTATTCTATGTATTTTCTTCTGAGCTTATATATATATATATGTGTGTGTGTGTGTATATATATATATACTCACATATATATATATATATATATATATATATATATATATATATGTGTGTGTGTGTGTAGGTATAGAATAAAATTTTCTGCTCCGTATTTCCCCAAAATAAATATTTTTTAAAAATGATGTATTTGCTATTCCACTACACTTCATGATTTCTTTTTCTAATCAGTAAATTTTTCCACTGTCTATTGAAGTGCTTGTGGGTATAGAATTTCTCTCCGGAAGAAAAAAAGGAAACGTTTGTTTTTCAATTCCGGAAAACTAACAGTAGAATACATTCAAAGTTAAAAACTGAAACGTTGGCATGGAGTTAACGTTATTCGGAAAAAGATGCTATTCATTGTAGAAATTTCCATAAAATTTTGACACCCCCACAATCGCACTCAGAATAATACTCACAGCTCAAAATTCTATGTATCTTTCTTGGAAATATATACAATACCAGATTGCATCTTTATAAATACAGAACTCCGTCTTACATCTTGGAAAATAGATTCGCTTTTATATATATATATATATATATATATATGTGTGTGTGTGTGTGTGTGTGTTTGCATTTTAATATTATTTCCTTGTAAAACAAATTCCTCTATCTTCAAATAATAAAAATGAACACCTCATATATATATGAACACCATATATATATATATATATATATATATATATATATATCTCCAAGTCGACTTCTCTTCGTATAAATCTTATTAATAAAAAAATACATATCAGTGAAAACACATTTTCAATATATTCTCCATTTTAATGTAATTAATTTAGTAAGCAGTCTTAATTTTCTTATTCTATGTGTGTTCTCCCTTCAGGGTTTAGGCTATCATGTCTCTCCACTATTTCCTGTCCTTTCTAGTTCTTAGTAAATTTTGTAATTTCGTTATCACTCCCTATCCCTTTTCTACCAACCATTTACACAAGCTCCTTAGAGAGGAGATGCTCTGTTTTCCTTTCGCCTCCAGTATATCTAGTCAGTGTTAAATTTTCCATGTACTATTTCCTCATTCTTTTCATTAGAAAATTCAACTATCTCTTTCTGATGTCATGTATAAGTGTCCTTTTGTTTACATTTTCTCTAAAGCTTCGTCATTGCTCACATGTGTAGACCTTGGGATAAACGGCTTCTGTAAAACCATATTTTTGTTGTCATAAGTCTTTTCTTTATCCGAGATGAGATTGTGCAGCATTCACCGTCATATAAGAGTACCGCTATTACATAAGTTACGTACATAGTTTTCAGTTTCTTGATACGTTGGTTAGCTTTTCAAAAAGCACGTGGCCGGTCAAAACCACTCTAAGATCGGTTAATATGACATGCACCGCTATTGAGCATTGAACCATTTTTTCCCGGTGTGACATCCTTTTGACATTTCACTGTCATCTAAGAGTGCTTCTTCCGGAGTTAAATGCTTATATATATATATATATATATATATATATATATATATATATATATATATATATATTATATATATTTATATATATTTATATTTATATATATATATATATATATATATATATATATATATATTTATATATACATATATATATATATATATATTTATATATATATACATATATATATATATATTTATATTTATATATATACACATATAAGAAATATGGTTTTAAGGTGTGCTATATTTATTGGATAAAGTGCTCAATATCAGAGAGATTATATTAATATAAAAGTGAATATTGAAGTCAACGCTCAGAGGCAACAGGCTGTTTCATGCTGGACTCAATCGTCAGGCGGCCTGACGATTGCGTGCAGCCTGAAACAGCCTGTTGCCTCTGAGTGTTGACTTCAATGTTCACTATATATATATATATATATATATATATATATATATATATATATATATATATATATATATATTGTACACATCAAGTGCTCCAGACCAGCTGCAATCTTCAGCTGAGCGCCGTGCTTCAGCAAAGTTTCGGCCCATTAAGGCCTAGTACCTCTCCACACGGTCGACCCGCGACAGCTGGATGATGTTACGTTGCAACCGATTTATGTTAGTTGGATGCGATTCGATTAGAAATTCTGGGTAATCTAGGCACTGCCTTTCACCGCTTTTTCAACGCAAGTCTTTATCACCTTATTCGGCTTGTGGATACCAGCACATTTGAGGAATCTCTTTAAGGAAGTAGCAGGGAATCCTCTACAGCCAATCTCAAACGACACCAGGGTGCAGCGGTATCCTTACTCACGGACTTCAGTCACCAGTTCCTCATACCGAAGCAGATTTCATTCATGAGCCTCTTCGATCCCTTCTTCCCATGCCACTGTCAGCTAGCCAAGGAACAGATGTTGCTTCTCGATATCAATTAACACTAGATATGGCCTCAGTCCAGACATAATAACCTCCACTGTCAGTGTAGCATCAACCAACACTCTCCACTTCCTTGAGTACTCCGACCTGGTCTTCTGCCTTGTGTCAGTCACACCTTGCTTCAATTAGGCTACCCTTCGCAGGTCCGTCGAATGATAAGAATATAGTTTTAAATTATATTATATTTTTGTGTAAAGGTCTTTCTATCATAGAACGTATCTAAAAAATTAAAATTAGATACTCTCGCCGCAGGGTGTTGACCTCAATCAATCATGTTTGAATGTAATCTTCAATTCTGAAGCAGACTGTCACCGCTCGGTGTTGATGCCATTGTCCACTTATATATCTACCAATGTTTACAGAGAAGCTATGCTAATACAGTAACAGTAATCTGCTCGGTAAATGTATTTGTCAATTAAACTTTGAACCTATCTCTGCCGTTCACGTCACACTAATGCCCTTCAAAAAAGCCACCGCCCATCTATTTTTGATTTAAATAGTAGTGTAGACTGCGAGCCCTATCCTTTGGCGCCACCTCGTCTGGGAGAAGGACTACTATGGTATTAAAACTATATAGAAGGCAATGGAATGCTGCTATCTTTATCAAGTAATTTTCCAATTCTTTATCTATGTCCCTTCAAGGTGTGGAAAATCATGGTTCTCCACAACTTCCTATCCTTTGTAGCTCTTATTGCTGTCTCTCCTAATTTCTCTTCTGACAACCAATTGCACAAGCACATTAACCAAATTATTCCTTGATTTTCCTCCATTGTTACTGCCTTTTATTGTGCGTCAAATTTTTCACTTCTTTCCTCATTATGCGCCCGAGAAATTTAAGTATGAGTGTTTTCGTTTCCATGGTGATTCACAGATAAAGAAGAAAAAAGAAAAAGAAGACCGATGACTAACTACAACCTGAGGGAATATAGGATTCAATAAAATATCAAGTAGCTCAGTGGCTAGAACATTTACCTTCCGACACTGAGAGACAGGTTCGATTCTCAACATCGCCGATTTCTCAATGAAGTGATTTCCTAATTTTAGCGGCCTAGGGCGATGACCAACACCCCCCGCCCCAACGCGCGATACATTTGGAAAGTGTCTGAAAATTATTCTGCGGATTGACCCAAGCCATGTGTGTGAAGCTGGATAGATGGAGCTATACGTCGATGGTCGGGTCATCATGAGCGAGGACTTGAGCACACTGACCTTGATAAATCACACCAGATGATGCCCACACTCCCAGAAACTCTAAGAACCGTTCAGGTTGGTTGCAATATTTGACCACGGGTAGGCTTTGTAGGCGTGAAACAAATGTGTCTGGGTAGGCGTCTGCAAAAGTGATGTTTATAGGCCCTAGCATACAGGCATACTCAGAAACTAACTGCCATTATTATTATTATTATTATTATTATTATTAGCAACATGTACATAAGAATTGTTTACTCTGAATTGACATAATTGCAGTTGTCTTTTGCAATTGTAGTAAAAACGAAATAAATGTAAAATAAAATGCAATTGCTTCTTTTGCCACAATCAGAAAAAAATGTCAGGTTTTGAAAATGCATGTATTGTTGGTCACTTTGAAGGAGGAAGCTGACAGTGTTTTCGAAACATTGGAACTAAAGTGTCTGATTTTCAACTATGAATACCATCCTCCTCAATTGTACGAAAATAGTACATTTAGTTCAGATGAAATACATCCTTCAGAAATATCTTCATGCGATGAAAATAATTTTTCAGGAAAATGTGTTTCTCAAGTCCAGTAGCTCTTATCTTTCTTTCCAGTAGTGTTGGCTGCTACCTTTCTAACCTTTTGTTTGAAGTACTGTTGAATGTCAACATATTGATTACGTAATGATTCTCTCCTAGAGTTACATACGCTATCCATTTTAGTTGTTTCTGTTGTTGATCATCATCAATGAATGTCATTTGTGTTACTTTGCATCCCCAATAGAAATGCCTCTGGAAGGTTATAATCTAATATAATTAACGAATTCAATAAAAACACACTCGGATTTATATCTATATTACATTGCTGAAGTTACATTGTCAGTGCTTGTATGATTTTAAAACTTCTTACTAATGCTGAGGGACATTATTATATATGGTTATCACAAGATCACAAAAATAACGTTTACAATATGACGTTGAATTTTTTAGGCATTTTAAAGACATCTAATTATATATTATGTAATTTTTATTAAACTCTTTTGGGCTATTGACTTTGGCATGTTTAAAGTTAGATTCATATGAGAAACATTGGTGATATATACTATGTAAATGAGGTTGGTAGTGGACAGCTTTTGTCAGTATAGAGAAGCGCATGTAATTTATAGTCGAATAAAACTTTTTTTTACTACAAAAATGAAGACATCTGTTTATTTTGCTCGGCGGACAGAACGATTTCTGTGAATACTTAAAAAATGGAAATGAGAATTATATTGTTTTCTTACCGGATTTATTTAACCCTCACAGGGAAATGATCATAAAAGAAGTAGGAGACCTAACCAAATGAATTACCGATGAATATATTCTTAAATTTATATACTGTGATAACTGTATTAATGACAAACTCGAGAGGAAAATTGAAAAAAACTAATATGGAAAAAAAGTCTGAAAGGACTAATTATTAACAATCAGAAGACAATACATTGCAACCCAAAATGTGTGCCATATAGTGGTGATGTTAAAATCAAGCAGACAGAGAAATGAGGTGTATAGTAACAGACGACAAAAAATGTGACACAGAAGAAACGAAAACTAGTCCTTAGATTATACAAAGCGTTAACATATATGACATAATTTCGTTAGGGAGAACATAAAGCGTGGGGAACTGTTATGTAATATCCTATATGGCAGTAAATTGGCAGCAAGGTCTCATCATTTTACAGTTGAAATGCCTAGGTTCTTATCTAACCGTTTCTTCTAATGATCTTCTCGCTTGTGGAATTCTCTTCCAGCATTGTGTTTCCCTTCCAACTACGATCTTCACAATTTTAGATGCAATGTCAATCGTTATCTTCTGTCTTATTAATTCTTGTTCTTTTATTACCCTCTCTCATTTAATAGTTTTTTTGTTTTTTTTTTATTTAATATCTCATATTCTTTGTGACTCAGACTTATTGACTGGCTTCGTTTGAAATGATTTAAAAAATTGTTGGATAATTTTTTCCAGATGAAGAAGATATTCGAAACTAAAAAAACTAAAAACTAAAGAAATGTTCTCCACGGACGACTGGATTAAACATGGGGAAGTTTTTAGGAGAATAGTAATTAAAAGGAAAGTTTAATAACACTGTTGCTTTTAAGTTTGTTAATTTAAGTTACTCACACACTAATTAATCTGTAGTAATGCAATGTTATATGGTTTTGTTATCATTAAAGCAGCCTTTTCTTTCTTAGTCAAACGATATAATATAAAGTGCTACAATGATTACCTTTTTCTGATTTGCTTCTATACCTCTGCACAAATTTGGAAAAGATTTTCAAAGTTCAAACATTTTCAAGATAAACTTGATTTTCTTTCAGCTCCGTTCAAGGTAAACAAATATTGCCTAAAACTATAGAAATTACATGGGGATCCACGTAATAGTATAATGGAAAAATAAAAAAAATGTTTCAACAGATTTCTGGTTAAGTTACAATCCAGTGGCATCTTTCAGGAAACATCCAAGGCTGTTCCGAACACAATTGAAATGCTAAACACGCCTGAGTTGCTTGTTGCTTATGCCCAAAATCTTCAAGTTAGGACGCTCATCAGGCATCTCAGAAATTTCTACCGTGCATTGTTGTGCAGTGTACGTTATGTATGTCCGAAGCAGTTTCTCATATTGACACAAATGTCCTAATTTGATTATCTAAACAAAACAAAAAAAAAGAAGAAAAGAAAATATAATCTTTCCCAGGATCGAGATAATTCCAAGAGTTTTGCCTTTGAAACCAAGTGGTTTCATTTCCCAGTTAAGATTGCTTTTACGATAGCATTCAAAAAGATACAAACTGGAGAATTCTAACTAAAATTTTCTTGAGGTAACTGAGAGTTGCTTTTTAATTGAACTCCTAACGAAAATCCTCATACCGGTACACAATAGTAGAAACCGCAATGTATTGATCCCTGTTAAACAGTGAAAAACACTTATACTTTACACAATCTGCATTTCATTAATTTAAGGCAAATACTATTAAAAATGGCAGACATTTTGTGTCAATTAATTTTAATGGCTGTGTCAATCCTGATATTCTGTCTTACTTCCTATACTTTTAATGGTCCCGCTCTTTGTGTTTTACTCACATTCTGATAGTAATCTCTTCCGTCTTAGTGGTTTTATCGCCTTTCTTAGAATGAAATGATTTATATATATTCTTACATTGAGTAATTTTTCTTCGAGCATCATTTTAATATATATATATATATATATAGAGAGAGAGAGAGAGAATATTTGTGCGTGTATGTACGTACAAAAAATGTTTCCGTCTCGTGAGATAATGGTTACGCCTTGGCCGATCAATATCACCGAGTGATGGGTCTGGAGTGACTCCTGTTAAGAAGAGATCAGGTTGATGGTGCATGGAGGACATGAACTGCACAAACAGCAGCTCCTACTTCTCAGGAAAAATGAGGCGATCAAAGGAAAATGCTGGGCATTAGGCTATGGAGCTAGGATTTACTGAGAGGAGGTCACTGTTCATAGCGAACCTCCTTAGGGATTGAACTCCAGATTTTCTCTCTTGATTTACTTCAATATATTTTCCAGATTTGTATATGGCCGCGAGGCAGTGAAGGTTTGAATTCTAAGTTCTATTTTCCGCACCGAAAAACGACACACACATTATATATATATATATATATATATATATATATATATATATATATATATAGGGGGTTGTGAAGTGACACACAAAATTATGTATAGCTGTGAGTATAAATTTATATAATTTTTTTCATGTATCAGTTTATTTACCAGAACATGTTTCCCTTCCTCACAGATATATACATACACAATGATATATTTTCATATGTATTTATACCTACATGTCCATATTCGTATAACTGTTTGGGCACTTGGATATAAATCACTAGCAAGTTCGTTTCGATAGATCAATTACAACTGAATAGTGAATCTAATCCTCATTGTTTCCCCCACACTTCCGACCTTGCGCCACATCTAAGCTACGCTTAGAAAATCACCATATTCATATATCTATTATATATAGCTACACATTTATATACATATATCTATAATTTTATTTATCGATGCACACGTATATATATATATATATATATATTATATATATATGCACACATATACACAGATGTGTGTGAGTTTTCTTTTAATGTAAGTACTGCGTCCATTTTCTATCTTCAGTCGACCACGACAAATATTTTTTCCTCAGTTTTATTTAATAACATTTCCACCTTTTGTGCGTGTGTTTCCAATCCTCTTCCGGCCACTGTAGGTACTTCTACAACCCAACATTCCCTTTTTGTATTCTTCGTTTGTCACCCCACCCTTCACTTCACCTCGACCTTGCTTCTTTCAGTCTTCCACAAACAGAAGTGTTATGCAAAAAATTCTGATAGATTTGCCACTGGGGCATTCTTCTCACACTGAGGTTTCTAACAGCCTTCAAACAGATCTATCACGGTAGTTTCGCTGTCTTTTTGTGTTTTGCTATCTACCATACATTTTTACTTCCAGGCTCACTCCCTCCATTGGTCTCATTATTTGCATTTTTCGCTATCATTTCATTAGTTTCTGCTTTTTTTTTTCTTTTTCATGATCTAAATCTTTCTATATCTGGATATGATAATTTTTGTTTCCTATATTGAAAAGATGAATCAATAACACGAAACGCAATAATTAGTGAAATTTTTTTTTGTCGGAAATCGTCTCACTATAATGTACCGTTAATTTTACAAAATTCAACTCTCAAATTAAGTGCACTCCCAAAAAGTTTAACCCCATTGAAAAAAAAATTATTGGTATAAAATAAATATACTTTTATCATTTAACTGCAAGCATATACGTAGGTTATTCAATAATTCCATATTTGACAAAAGATCATAAACATTTATTCTCCACCATAATTTACTTCCATGTAAATGTAATTTCACTCAAAATTACTCCATTAATCACAGCCAAAAGTAATCACTGATTAAACCAGAGAAAAAATCAGCAAATATCAACTTGTTAAGTTATGAACATTTTGATCAACGCTTGTATCTATCCATTTATCTATATCTGAGCCTTGATTTGCTGTGGAGTTGTGTAGTCTAAAGTGGACACAGCCTACAGGTATTTTCCCCAATGTTAGAGGAATGAGGTACTTTCCTTTTTGTGATGTACATTCCCTATATTAAAAGTTTTCATTGCCCAGGCGAATAGACATCAATTACATTTTTTATATATAGAAGACAATATTTACAGTAAAGCATGTATACACGAGATATAAAAAAAATAATAAGAAAACAATATCTCCAGATTATATATATATATATAAATATATATAAATATATATACAATATAATAATATTTTTAGTTTTTAAAAATATGATTCCTCCGCTACATAAGAGTTCTCATGTTTCAAAAGCGAGAGCCGAGACCCCTAACATAATTTTTTAAGTTATGAAGAGTTAAGGTGTCCGGACCCGCTTCCTTGTCAAGCGAGAATTTGGGAATAAGCTATCTTTTCATAAATGAATAAGCTATATATATATATATATATATATATATATATATATATAGAAATATAGATATAAATATATATATATATATAAAGTGTAATAATAGAACTAACATTCGTAAGATTCACATGGACTTATGTTCGCTTTGGGCATAAAACCGAGTTTTATGCCTTGTTAATTTGTCATCACGCTGTCTCCAGGGTGACTGGAAATTAACTCCCAATTTTATGTAAGATGGACTCTTCCGTCTTGTAAAAATTATAGTTACTTCTCAATCAACCTGTATATTTATTAATGCTCTACCTTCTGAATTTAGCATTTTCCCCCAAAACATATAGCAAATTTTAAACAAAATTATATAAATACTAGCAGTATAACACGCCTTTGATCGGGTCTTTCATTACTGGGAATTTTCGCCGTTCAATTGAAGCAGTTTAAGTTTAAAGTCAACCCACCTGAAAATCAATATTAGTAACAACATTGGGGTACAACTAGGACCCATCGCCAAAGGAGGGGTTAACGATTTGAATGGGGCGTAGTAATTGTAATAATTTAAACTATTTTTATTAAAGTTTTTATGAAATAAATATATCCACGAATAGATAGTAAATAGTAAAACGTTGCTGGGAGTTATAATCGACGGGAATTAGTGGAGAGCCATGTCGCCAAGACTTTGAACTCAAAACCGGCACTGATGAATTATTTATCAAAATCGGATGAAAACCTTGGAAATGCAAAAACAACATCCCATCACACATACACACACATTTTGAGAAATATATATGTGTGTGTGTGTGTCTGTGTAATGTATGTGTGCGCACACACAATTTTCTAACATGTTTTACATATTTTGTCATCTTTTCTGTCTTTTTTTTTCCTCGGTTGCACTTTTTCAGAAATTGTTGGTTTGTCTGTCTCTAGTTTCAGTGCCTCTTTTGGTTGTTTACTTATATTTTTCAAAAAAAAAAAATCTTTTAATAGGATAGAGTCAACAAATATTTGTGCGAGTTTTCTCTTTTCTGTGCCGGGTCTACGGCCTACATTTGCTGAAAGCACAATCATCGCGAACCAATCAATAATTCCTGAGTACAGAACTGATTACTATAAAATATTTTATACTGATAAGAGAAGACAACTCTCAATAGTAGATTTATATTTTCTTATCTATAATTTGAAAATAATTATGACGAACAAAAAAAAAAGATATGGTCGCATTTTTTAATACACATTTGCATATTTTAATATGCTGACCTTTCTTTATTTGCTAAAGTTTTTTCTTATGAATTAGTTGCGAAAATTGGAGCTACGATTAGAAGGCTTTGTAAGAATGTTTTGTATTATTTTATCTATTATTTGCGTACACCCCTGTTAAAAGGAATGTATATTTGCTGAGAGAAAAATAAAATATTGCTCAAGGTCATTACTATATAAACTATCATGTTTATCACTTGATCCATAATGAAAGGTTATACGTAGATGGCTTTTGCCGGGAAAGTTTCAAAATAGTATTAGTTATAATCGCAGAGGATCGTGCCCACCCTCAAACATTTTTTTTAAGCTTTTCACCCCAGGCAAGGCTGAAAGCCACTAGCACGCAAGGGGTTACAGAGGATTTGGAGCAAGAGCAGATAGAAGTGATAGAGGAAAGGGTGTGGAGAAGGATAGTGGATAGATCAATATCTAGTAACTCTCCTTTCTGAGGAGGCTGGGATACTTACCCAGCGTCTGAGCTGGCTCCAAACGTGTAATTATACAGGAAATGTCCGTTAAATCAGTTTTTTTTTTTTCACATTCGGGTGCATCGTGGGAGCAATGATAAATACCCATAAGGGATTACGTTGGGCAATTCGACTTTAAGTCTACTGATTTGCAAGACTGTCTCGAGAGGTCAGTTACGACTCTCGAGTGAGTTTGATCCTCACTGTGTGCTCCACACTTTCGGCCTTGTGCAATATCTAATCTATGGTGATTTTCTAAGCTTAGCTTAAATATGGAACAAGGCTGAAATTGTGGGGGCAACCAACGAGTATCGAACTCACTATTCAGTAATAATTGATCTAGCAAATAGTGAATTCCATTATCACTGGGTGATCATTACATTTGGCCTTGTGCCACATCTAAGCTACGCTTAGAAAATC
>OZ038475.1:49686979-49764479 GCA_964036315.1 Acanthosepion esculentum
TTTATACTTCGGAGAGTATTGTCCTTAATATATATATTATTTATAAAAGAAATTAAATCCTTCCCTAATTAAATACTATCTTAGTTTTATTGTGAGTTTTTTTTTTAAGTCGGATGTTGCAAAAAAAAAAATCGATGATTTAAATTCTTTGAAGAATTCTATTTTTAACTAATATTATTATCTCGAAGAAGTTGTCACGTTTTCATAAAATTAACGGGCTGAAACACATATCAAAAAATTTACTAAGATTTCATAATAAAACATTACAAAAATAATTTCATTCATTTGTGAATAAGTCCTGAAAATTTCCTTAAAATATTACACTTATTTGATTTTTGTAAGAAAAAGGAGGTTACTTTTGGTATGCGTAATGTTAGTAGAACCGCTGATGCATGAAAAAGGTTTTTTTAATCAAAATTTTGAATGTTCTAAAAAAAAAAAAAAAAAAGGAAAGATAGAAAGAAAGCAAAGCGTGTAATTAAATATTTAAAAAATACTTTGATGCTTCCTCTTAATAATAACATAACTATTTTAACCATAAACTGTTTTCATTACGTTTGACGCATGTTTACATCACGGTATGCTGACTTTTTAAATGATTTTTAAAGACATTTCGTGAAGGTAACTAATTTTATATTTTGAAACTTAATCCTCGTATTGAGGTTTTTAATCTTATATATATATATATATATATAATGTGAATTTCACAAACAAAACGACAGAGAGTTTTACTACGCTAGTGAGCTTCAGGAATTGCCAAATATACAGTGTATTATTATTTCCCTTTTTAATTCGAACTTTATCAACCACAGGCCACAAAACTAGAGTATCCACAGAGCATTAAATGCACTAGAAATCGTCTGTTTGATTAAATTGTTAATCGCTAATGCACGTCTGTTAACCGAACAGGATACCGCTGTCTATCAGAATTTTCGTGAGCAGAAGCATTGAGAAATCGAAAGGGAGACATGGAAAATATAATTTGGGATCGCTGCTGGAAATGTTGAATTTATTATCGTACCTGAGATATAAATAAAGACAGATAAATGCTGCATTTTTCAGGGGGGGGGGTTGGGGGGAGATTATGGAAACTCATATGAGAATTCCTATTATGTTAGTTCCTACCGCTGAATATATGAAGTTTGTTCCGAAAGTAACAGCGCCTATTTAATTTACGCAGCTAAAAGGGATTACTGGAAGGAATATAACGCCGTCACATAAAACAAAATTTTGATTTACAACAATAGTATTTTGTTGCATGTTTATCGTCATCAGTTTTTGGCGATTTTCAATTCAAAGATTAACAGATTTATATGGTCGTCTGAAACCTGGCATTACCCACCGCCTCACTAAGCTCAAAACACTCATCGTTCTCATTAAGCGCTCAACAAGCGTTGATGAATAACAATGGGTTTAAATTTTCGCACTTGAAGGAATTTAGTGACATATCACTAATTAGTATGCATCTTCATGTCAGACGATGTTTTCCTATATCGTAAAAAGAAAAAAAGCAATAGGTTATTTGATAAAAGTTAACCTTTTACTGACGTCATGTGCAAGCATAATCAAATAGGATGCATTACTATCAAAGATGCACGCGTATAAGTATAATTGTGAGGCTATTGACATTGGCAATAATGACGACGGTGATGTCACTGATGATGTTCATGGTGCTAATGAGGTAGTAGATGTTGTGCGGCAGTAATGGCGTAGAGTAGAATAAATGTGGCGCGGCGAAGGACATTGCATAGAAGAATAGAGTTAACGTTTAGTCCCAAGTAAAAGTTTACACAATTCACTGTACACAAGCCTGAATCGATTCTTCAGTTTCGCTTCAATCCAAAGCCTCACCCTTTTCATTCTCCGTCTTCATTAACGATGAACTGGCCATAGGCGTCTATCTGCTCTAAATCTCTGAAATAGAGAAAGAGCTGAACAAAGTGAACTAGAGTCGGTCGGCTTCGGTACAGCCAGCTTCATTGTGACTTTGGCCTTGCCAGTTATCGAGTTGCTTTCGCTGCACAGGGAAGAACGGAAGCAATGAGTAAAAGATAGAAAGCCGGGCGGAAAGAAAGGAAGAAGGTAAACAGGTGGGTAAAACTATATGGACGTGTAAAGGAAACAGAGAGAGAGATGATGATGATGATGATGATTTTCGTTGACTCTTTCTTTCTATGCACACGACAACCTGCTCATCAGTGATTTTGATCGAATTTTCATGAAGCTCCATCATTCCGAGAGACGCCTGACCACTTCTACCATCCCCGCAATCGTGCCAATTCCTGTCATCATATGGCTTCCCGCCAACGGACTCTAATTGCCTATTGACTTCTCTCGACCTTCCTAAGCAACGACATCGCCGGAGCCGACGAATACTACCACTTCTACGACAACTAGTTTCAATAATAATAATAATAATAATAATAATAATAATCTCATATTCACTTGTAGCTGCTAAGCAAGTAATAAAAATAAAAAAAATGATGAAACGGCAAGCGCTATAACAAGGCATGAATAATAGAAAAAAAAAGAAATTTATGGAAACTTTAAGAGGTAGACAGAAAATATGGCAAACGAAAATTCATGAATATGTTTTAGGAGAGAAAACATGAAATGATAAACATCAACGAAAGGTTACTGAAAAGTTCTCGGCCCTATGAACGTCAAATTATCTTACGAAATGACCACGTTTTTTTTTCTTTTAAGTGGCATACTGGTCTGACTGAGAACTTATCAACAACGACTTGTGTTATTAAATCTTAGTAGCAATCTGTATCGGAATCAAATATTTCAACCCAAAAGCGTTAAAATGACGTCCACCAGAAAAGAACATTGCCGCTTTGCTAAGTGATGTCATCGTAAACACCGTCAAAGGACTTAAAGGAATACAAAACAGATCCGACAGAGCAGTGACAATGATGACCTGGGAATTAGAAAAACGAGTGGGGTTACTCCATGTTAACAAATGTTATGAGTATGAACCATAGGCTATCCTATTAACTAGAACGCTGAAATTACATCGAGACTTCAAGGATCCAAACTGATCGCATTTTCTATGCAAGAAGACTGAACCTCATTGCGTCTCAGTAAGCGGACCACGGATTGGCACACGGAAATAAAGAAAATGAAAGTAAAGGGATCTCACCAGAGTGTAAAGGATGTTGCAAAACATAAGCGTTAGATTCCATCTGTACACAAAACCTTTATACAAATGCTAATTTGAGAAGGCAAGAAATGAAGTTTTCATATCTGACTGCGTAGAGTTAAGTTGCAGAGCTACTTTAAAAAATGTTGAAGAATTTAGAAGTACTTCCATAAGTAATAATATGTATTATAATCTAGCGAATAACAGGACAATAAAACAACTAGCCTTGCATAAGGTTTAAGAAATGAAGGAATTTTATAAAAAAGCAGTTGATAGCTGCCTGCCACATTTGACCTTAGAATTCACAGAAACAACAATAATAATAGTAGTTAGTTTGGATGGTTGGTTTGGTTTATTTTACGGCATACTACCTCAATGGGTTATTTAATGCCGACAAATTTTTATTGCTGTGATATTTTCTTTCAAAATAAACAATAGTTAGTAATATTTCTTTTTACACAAAGTATTTCTAGTATGTATCAAAACCTATTTTTACACTTTCACAGTTTGGGTGTCAACTATTTGACCATAGCTGGGACCCTTGAAGCAGCCCTTGAAGGAAATCCTGCTTTATCAGTTGAGGAATTGGCAGTGGTTCTCAGTTCAAACCATACAACTGTTCATCATCTTCAACAACTTGGAAAAGTTCCTAAACTTGGAAAATGGGTGCCTCATGAATTGTCTGAAAACAACCTCAAATCCCGAGTTGACATCTGCTCTTCTCTCCATTCTCGTCAACTTTTTTCACCTTTGTTGGATAGACTTGTGACTGGCGACGAACAATGGATCTTTTATCGAAATGTTAAGCGTCGTAGACAGTGGCTTGGAAAAGGGGAAGGACCCCAGCCACAGCCGAGAAGGGAACTTCATGGGCAAAAGTTTCTTCTTTCAATCTGGTGGGATTGTCAAGGAAAAATCCACTTTGAATACTTACCACCTAATGCAACAATTAATGCTCAAATATACTGTCAGCAATTAGAGCGTTTGAACCAAGCTTTGAGGAAAAAAGACCTGCTCTAGTGAATCGAAAACGGGTGATATTTCATCAGGACAATGCGCGACTACACACAGCAAGAATCACGTCACAAAAGATCGAAGAACTTGGTTGGGAGAAAATTCCTCATCCACCTTATTCTCGCGACCTTACTCCTTCAGACTACCATTTGTTTCGTAGCTTACAGAATCATTTGGAAGAAACAGCTTTTGTAACACAGGAAGAGGTTAAAACTGACATTTGTGAGTTCTTCAAATCAAAGCCAAAAGAATTTTACAGTAATGGAATTAGTAAGCTTGTTAATAGATGGAAGTAAGTCATAGATAATCAGGGAAAATACATTGAATCTGTAATTAAATGTAACATTTCGTCACTTGTTTTCTTTATTCAAAATTCGGACAGAACTTATGGGATGACCTGATAGATAGTAACTTTCAATCACTGTGACTTGCATGGACTTTGATTGACCAAATGGAAATTGGGTATCAGAACTATTCAATCTCTACTATTGAAGAGTATACATTAATTATTTCAGTGGCTTTGATATGGAGACAGCTCACGCTATCTAAACAATGACAGCATACTTAGTAACCTTTAAAATATTTATAAAGCAAGTATGATAAAAACGCAATCTTACCGCAAATAGAATATTAAGAAATGACTGAATATAAATTATTAACTTCCAAGAGACCAAGGAATATTGTAGAATATCATTAGAGTATTTGAAAATGTCTAAACAAATCCAATGAAAATGTCACTGGATCTAACCAACGTCTTCATCCACTGCGCCATGTGTCAAGACTAAACTCAAAGAGTTATGAGTTCAGTACCAGGCAACAGCAGTGGTGAACCAAAACTTGGACCATTGAGTTAAAGGGAAATAACTGAGACATCAGGAAGAGGCATGGTACGTGGAACTAGAATATTCTACCGCTGTGGGCGAAATAAATGGTTCGATTCGAAATTTGAATCACCTGAAGAAGGCCGGCCAAAACGTTGTGAATAGGACAATGAAGATTAGGATATTAGTCCGAGTAATGTAAGTAATGCATGCCATAAACGTATTTATAGAAAAAGCAGAGGGAAGCAACTTTATGGCGGTGGGAAAGTGATTGAAGCCGAGTAGTCAGGTTAGTTCCAATAATATTGTTGATCTTCCTTTGGATTTTATCAAGAATTTCTAATCATGGGCGAATGGTAGGCTTATCTATAAGTAAGAAAAATTGTCTAGCACGTCACATTGAACCAACTTTCTTAGCAGAAAGCTGATCTAGCAATGGATTCAATATAGGGTTTTCATTTCGTCAGCCGAGAATATTAGCTTGAGAAGGCGCCACGAGTCTCTCCCCTGGAGGTTAACATAAGCCATGCTGACAGAAGGCAGAAAGAGGATTAACAGAGAGCAATTTGACTTTGCGATTAGTGCGATAATGACTATACGGAAATTGTTGCTCACAACAAGGTTCATATCATTCCGTTTAATTCTGAAAATACACTAATACGCGTGACTAATCATTTTAATGAATCTGCTGCTTTGTACAGCATTTCATAAATAACTGTCATAATTTTCGTTTGTTTCTTAGACTCAAAAATTTATCGTTACGCCACCAATCTTCTTTGACCGAACAGACTGTCATATCTATTGTCTTGATTAACCTTTGAGCACTTTACTCTAGTCTACTGTATCACAGTGTTAGATAGTGAAAATAATCACCTATGTAGTTCGCTTTGTTTTGAAAAACGGCTCTTTGCTAGATTTAGTAGTGAACAAGAAAATGGAAAAGAAAGCGACCATTTCGTGCGACGACAGTGTGCTTAGCAAGATTTGTATTATCTAAGAGTAAAATGTTTGGCAGAAAGAGCTGAGGTAACACTAAAGTTCTTTTTTATATATATATACATCTATGGTATTATTTCAACTTTCCAAGTTGTTATCCTAGAAAAACGGAATTATATTTGTTTTGTTAATTCGTCTCTTACTTTCCTATTTTTTTTTTCATTTTACAGTTTCTTTAGTTTTTCAACTCACATTGTTTTCGATTTTGCTTTTCATTTCTTTTATAATATAATTTAATTCTTTACCGCCTTCTCCTTCACTTCGTTTTTCTTTGCTCCGTTTCTTGGTTTTGTGTTCTTGCAATCATTTCCCCTTATATTTTTGTCAATGTTTCCTTATCTTTCTTTATCTGCTCTTTTTTTATCGTTTATTTCTTAATTGATTTACCGTTTTCATTTTTTTCGGGTACTTTTTTTTAACACATCCGGTTACAACTCACTTTATATCGACACGAAACGCAACTATGCAACGTAATCAAATCTTTCTGAGCCGCCAAGATTGTTACGTATTACATTTTCCTTTTAAAGCGATACACTACAATAAAATGTCTTTGAAGGAATGCTCTAAAATGTGAACTTCATAACGGATGACTTTCATGTGAAGAGGTTAACGTTTAAAGTATCGAGGAAACAACATGGGAGCCAGGTCCACAAAATACCGTTGTCTGGAAAGAAGTTGTCCAGTAAATGGAAGAGAAAGGTAAGGAGCTTGATTCATCTCAATATACGTGGTATACCGAGTTGTATGCGGAATAGTTTGATATGGTGGAACATAATAGTGAGAGGCCTTTTATCAGTGGGGAACGGGTTGTAGATTGGAAAATAATTTAAAATGCTGCCTGAACGATTTCTAACAATGTCAAGGGTGGATTGGATGCTCCAGGCAAAATATTACGATAATACTCCATTTTTAGTCTGACCTGACTCTTGTAATTATAGTAAATGACTCCTCCGTTCATACTTTCTTGATCAATAAAAGGATCATTTTACCATCATCTTTAGCGATGGATAGTATATACGGGTTTCACATAATGTCTGGGGTGATGGTGCATCCTAATAAATGTGCAAAACATGTAACTTTATTGAAGGTACAATAATTGAAAACGCTAGGTGAAACTACAGATTCTGTGATGGTGAAACGTTAGTAGCTTAATTACAGAATTTCTGGGATGAAGTGTTATCATTGTTTACACGATTTACGTTCGAACTATTGTCATATTTTGATAACAACGATGAGAAGATTTTATATTAAAAAGAAAAACAGGAAATACTAATAGGAAAAATAACAAAGCAAAAATAATTAGCGTAAAGAGTTAAGTCGTAAAATAAGGCCGAAAAAAAAAAAAAAAAAAAAAAAAAAAAAACAGTTTTCATTTCTTTCTCGTCCAACGTCTGTCGTAATGTTCCCATTTTTCAGGCCTCGTTTTTAGGCCTTTTCTTTCTCCCTCGAAATTTTGTTTTATCGATCAGTGTCTATACGGCAATGAAAAATATTTTTCTTATTCTTTAATATTCTTTAATGCGTCAATTTTTAATATAATCTTTAAGTACCAGCGGATGAGTACCATACCATCCTTCTGTCTGTTTCACACTAGATCGTTTTCCTAAATTCGACTTAAAGTAACTTAAACAAGATAGACCTACATGCAAGTTTCTCTTTCTGGACTTAAAATATTTTGTTTAAAGTTTACTCCCATAAAATATTTTATGCAACTGAAATAGGTGTTTAACTCCATTTATTTTTGTTTTATTGGTGTTTCTTTTTTGCAGTATGTAAGAAATAAGATTTCTACTTTACAAAAAGAATAAGAAATACATTTTAAAGTAAGTTTCATTAAATTTAGTTTTCGTTAATTTTTAGAAAATTAGATTATCTTGTAGTCTATGAAAACGTGCGTGTTCAACACGCTAGTTTTCATATACTACGAATATAAAGTACCCGTCTGGAATGTTCAGTGGATGAATTTGAAGAGCTCTCCGATGACATCAATAATGATACAGAGAGTAGCCTAATGTCACCTTTTTAATAATCGAGTAGAATTGAAAACTAATGAAAAGTGATGGAGAATATACAGTCGGATAATGTGGAATACAGTTGAACAAGGAGAGAATTGGAACATGTATGGGATGAAACATTTTGGATTATTGAAAGTTCGTATTAAAACTATTTATAATATGATGAATATGTTTGATTCATTTTCTACGGTTTATCAACCCTTAGCAGGGTTATTTAAAGCCAGAAAATATTTTTTAGATTGTATTTTTTTATTTTTGGAGATAAGTATTTAATGATACAAGTCTTACTAATTAATGAACTCATAGCTGACGGTAAGAAACGTTGAAGTTTCTGAATGGTATTTCTGCGTAAGTGAATATAACGAAAACAACACGGGTCTGTGATGAACAATTCCGAGCCATTATCTAGACAAATACAACAAACTCGACAAAACACTGAGCAAAATCATACATTCATAAAACCAGTTGATTAAATTTTGAGCTCTTCAAATTTGTTGATTTATGTTTTATGGTCTATCAACCTTTATTGCAGATTATTAAAGCCAGGATATTTTAACATTGTAAGAAATTATTGGGCTGGATAACAATGATTTATTGATACAGTTCCTACTAATTAACTCAGAACTAAGAGGAGAAGATTTGAATTCATATCTTTGCCAAGAATATAAATGGATATAACGTACCCGAGTGAAATTGAAAGCTAGCTCTCCTATATCCAATTCCGAGCCGTTATTCATAAACACCATGTGTACATCCAAGCTTACAGCACTTGATATTCCCAATTGTTTACTCATCTAGGTACTGGCCACGCTCGACGTTGCTCAATTTCAGTGATCGTACTGGAAGCCATGTTTCAACGTGATGTGGCAATTCGCCCGTTTTGTAATGCTCGTTTGTAGAAGAGACTTTGTAAATCACAGATGTAACAATAGTAACGTCTTCGAACAATACTCCGTCAGACGCCGCTAATTCTCATATATATTCTTCCTTTGCCCGTCACGAGATCTGATTATTTCAAGATGAGGTCGATTGTGATTGCTCTCTGGCTGATCCGGGTTCAAACCCAAGTCTCGGCAGCGACACTTCATTCCTATATTGAATTTTGGAAATGAAATGTGTACAATATATATATATATATATATATATATATATATATATATATATAATTTTTCACAAGATTCTGAAAGGAAACTATGCTAAATATATCATTATTACTTATAAAGATTTTGTTGTACAAAAGAAATGTTTGGTGAACATCATTATATTTGTTTGTTTTTCATGCAAATCGACGTGGACATTAGAAAGCTGGTAACATTTCTCCTAAATAAATGATATTTATTTATAATTATCTTTTGTCACCATACTTTGTATGGAAATTAAATTCGTATCATCAATTTCAATAATTAACACCCTATAATTATTATATTTTCAATATTGTTTTCAATCAATACTCAGCATCTTTTCTCGCAGCATTATTAATTTCCCCATCTTCCTCTTCGTTCTATGTTTGTTTTGTTTTTCTCCATCATTTTCTCTTAACGATTCATTTACATTTTACCATGTAACGACGCTTAAACTTTTCATTTGTCTATAAACTTCATCATTACTCAGCTTTTACCCTATCATCGTCATCTTTTAAAGTCACTTTGATACTGACGTTTTTCAGCCCGTAAACATTACTCAAAGCAATCTGCGAAGTCGCACATTTAACACATCTCTATCACCATCAAACAGAAAAAGTAACCTAAACTTCACATTGGTTTAATTTTATCTTATTTTACATTATATTTACTCGTTTTTATTTTATTTTAGTTTTAAATTCTCTTTTTAATCGATATACATTTAAGACAAATTTAAAGCGGCTGAGTGATTTTTTTACGGTATTTTTTCACCTATAATTTTATTTATTTTTTACTTTTTAAGTGTTATTTCCTCGAGCCATTTCTCCTTGTTTTTGTATCCCGTGGCAAAATCATTAGTTTTTGAACGTGTATTGCCATTTAGATCGTGGTTGGGTAGTGTACCGTTCCTCAGGCGAAATGTAAACACTTTTAACTCATTACCCGCAGTGAATAAAACAGGAAACGCATTAGACACCTGTTGTTTCCTTTTCCTCCTCTACTAATTTTCTTTCTTTGATTTTTTCCCCCATCTACAACTTTTCTTTTGTTTATACCTTTAACATTTCGTCTTTGTTGCGATTCTTAATGCTTTCTGAAGACAGTAAATACTCATTGTTTTATTTTTTACAGATTCATTTTCATATTGCTTTAGGAAATATTAATGTAACATTTTTTTAATTAATTTTAATAGATTAATTATCGTTGAATATTAATAAACTCAATATCTATAATTGGAGAATGTATCGAATGATGAAAATTCAATTGTTTTAAGACTATAGGAATTTATTTATACTATCCTGTATTTAAAATAATTCGATTCTTTCAGAAAGAAATATGACCCTACTTGGAATAATGTTTCCTCCGTTTCATTTTCCTTCGGTGGTTCACTGAGACAAGTTTTAGTCTTAGTATTACACTAACGCTTTATAGTCGATCCATTCTGTTCACTTTAACTATATTTCTGTATTATTTTGTTCTGCTACTTCATGTGAAATATTCATCGACACTTGAAAAGAAATGCGAAGCAGAAACGATTGATTAATATGAGTTATCAACTTAAGTATATTTATTTAAATAGAACGTAAGTGGTTTGAAGAACCTGGAACATCTGATATTGAATAAATTTCACCAATATAAGTTTTGAGGCTACAACACAAAATCAAGAATTTTGTGAAAATAAATTCATTTGTAGCGCACTGAACATATATATTTCCCGTAATTCAAATCGTTTTTTTACCTTTTTCAGACAACAAATTACATTAAAGCCGTTAAACGCTTCCAACGTAATTTAATATGCACTTTAAAATTTGATCATTTTTTTTTTGTTTTTAGCAGTATGTAAAGTATCTTCTTTTTGTGCATAGAATTTATCGAAAGTGCTAATTATATTTGTGGGTTATTCAGCCGGCTTACATTGAAAATAATGGGTTGTCAGACAAATTAATTCCTTTTTTCTTGTTTATTCCTAATATTCATCAACACTTTTCAGAAATCGAGTGAAAGTGATGGGAGCCGATATGAAGGTACCACTTCTGTTGGAACAATTCCCTCATGAATTGGCGCGGATACTCGTGGATGATCTCGTTCAAAAGCCCCAGTGAATTGAGCAGATCGGTCGGAACTCGGTGTGTCTGCGAGATCGAATTCCCCTTGTTGAACCGTGAAAAACATTTCTGTGTAGTTTCCTTTAATAGTTCCTTCTCAGTGCACAACAGAAATATCACGAAATATTTGGCAGCTTTGGACCCTCGCTTGAAAGAAAAGAGAAGCAGGTGTCGAAAGCAGTCATTTTTGGTTACTTGGCATTCATATTTTTGAAAAGAGGTGAAATTCAATCAAATTTCAAAAACGATAACCAAAAGTTGTAGAGGAAGGACAGAGCTACAACAAAACTTTGAAACACCACGCTAAAAAAGAATTTCCCTGTTAATTCAAATAACATTGGAATAAACGAATGAATTCATTAAACAACCCAATACGAAGAATGTTTTTACTTTTATAATTCTAAAACCCCTATCTAAAATTGCCCACTGATCTGAAATAGTATACGTAATAGAATACGTACGCCATCAAATAAGCCTTTCCACCATCGATTACGGATATTTTTTATTTCTTTGGAAGGATGAATGAAACGCTAATATATAGCTTACTGTGTTTGTTCAAATATATATCAGTAAATGTTGTCAGAAATCTTTCTCTAAAAACAGAAATGTATTTTCCCAAACTGGTATTTCAGATGGAATAAATTACTCCTGTTTAAATTGAGCAAGACGGCGGAATTTAACGATGGCCCGATCAGACAAACGAAACAAGATTCTTGACAAGATATCCTTTGAAATTTAATTCCCCTGTTGCTTGAAAAATTGTGCAATTGAAGTCCCATTTGAAAGTATAACGGTATTGCAGATCTTCAAATTTATATTCATTTAAACGATTCCTCACTAAAGAAAGCAACTGACACTTAATGTCATTCTCGATTTTTAAGAGTCAAATCAGAACAAAAATGGTTTATTGCCGCCACATCTGAGTCGGAGCTGCTCAAATCTCATTTTTGAGTATCGATCAAGTTCAAAATCGTTTGCACAGCCTTCTGGGTGATGAATCGTTTTCGACCCTTTTTCCCTTACATCGGAGACGCTTGTTTACAAAATCATCGTAGCTATAACGGTTAATTTAAAAATAATTATAATAAAGCACATTCACAAAATCACCATCACAGTTATATTAAGCTTGTCTTCGCAATTCACGCCTAACGATGATGTTCGAAGAGATCGAAATTACTTCGATTAACGAGAACGACGGTGCCTTCCTTTATGCTTTCAAAATTAACATCAATAATTAGAAAGGATTATTATAAAATAGACATAATACGCCTATATTATTCAATTAAACACGCATGAATATATATATATATTCCTCTACCTCTCTCTCTCTATATATATATATATACATACATACAGGTGTGTGTGTGTGCGTGTGTAATATATTCAAACCGTTTTATTAAAAAGAATCGACAAGGTTTGTTCAATTATTTTTATTCTATTTTCCCATTTTCGTATAAGGTTTTAAGTATTGTATTCGATAATGTGCATAAAATGTTCAACGTTATTGTTTTCTTCAATTATTCTCGAAAGCATTGGTTATTGTGATAGATTTCCTCAGAAAGTATAGTAATCAGCAAGAAGAAAAGCTCAAAATTCAAGTTACACATTAGAGATGTCAACATTAAGCAAGCACAGAAGTTTAAATATTTTGGAAGTGTTTTTAACACGAGCTGGGACAAATAGTAACGGCGTAAACATTGTTAGTGCAACAAACGGTAAAAATTGCGGAGAGTTATGGTCTCCGGATATGTGAAGAAGAAGTGTAATTTATTTGGATCCTTTTGAAGATCACTTAAGCACAGTTATTTAGCCTGCCGATACTGGATTAAAATAATAGTAAGAAGAAATTCTAACAGTCGACAATTTACTCAGAATATTGCTGTATCAATAACTATTCCTCATTCTCTAAAGTATATAAACTAAAAGTGATTAATTCGGAGTGGCTACCTAATACGGTCTATGTTTAGGATTCTACATAGTCTGCGACAAAATTTATTCCTTCCGATAGGTATGCGCCGACTTGTTGATGAACCAATTTCTAAGCACCCAAAATGGACGGCATTTGCTTATCGCCATGGATTTTTGGCACTTTCCGTTCGATTTTAGTCTTCCCCACAATCGATTGAAAGTGTCTGTTCGGAGTATGAGCTTGACCTTGGCGTGTTTTATTATCTTGGTATCAGGAAAATGCGGGTCAGGTGCACCGTTGATATAATCTGCAAATCTCTTGAACTGCAATTCAAGGGTGAATCACTTAGTTGCCATCAGAATCTCAAGTTCAACACCTGTGAATACGTACACATGCGTGTTCATCAGCCACACATGCTGAAGAAAAATCCACTTTGTATATCTTTTCTTGATTACTTTATTTTAGGTTTTTGCATGCATGCACACATGCAAATGGTTAAGTCGCTCATCAAAAGCAAATCCGGATTACATTCTTTTTTTTCTCTTCTCTTTATGTAGCGTTTTTTCTACTTTCTTGTCTTCTTTTTTTCTTTCTATTTCAATTTTTTTCTTTTTTACTCTCACGAAACCGTTTACTGTTAATAATTTGGCTTCTTTTTCTCTTTCCGGTTTTCTCTGATACCGTTTCTTTTTGTTTTGTTTTGTTTTTTCGGTTGAGATATTTTTTTATTTTTTTAAAAAGTGTCATCAGTTTTTGCCAGGCTTTTCCCCTGCTTTTTTTCTTTAGTTTGTTCCGTGTCATTCTCATAACTTTTTTCTTCTTTCCAATTTGTTACGTTCCTTGAAACCACTCCATAGCTCTTTTCTTCGTTTTTTTTTTTCTTTACTGTTATTTCACTTGAGCATTTGTCAGCTTCCTTTTTTTCTTTCGGCTTTCATTCCTTCCTGCGACTTTTTATTCACTAATCATTTTAAACTTTCTCTCTCATTACTTTACCTTGCTATTTTCTCTACTACAGCTTTTAGCTTCTTTTCAGACATTTCTTCCATGATGAGTTTTATTTAACTTCCTTTCACGCTTCTTTTTTTTTCTCTTCCGCACTCTAGTTTATGTGCGTTTCTGACAAATACTAGTCCCGTGTGTGTTATATATTTGTCGTGAGCTGAGAACATTCTCTTTTCGAACATGCATAAGATCCGGGTTCGAATTTCGCTATGGACGATCAGGAAGGTTATTACTTGATGCATGGAGAGGCGAATACCGTATGCGGTACCTTTGGAAAGTGCCTGAAAAACATGCCACAAGTTGACCTCATCTTTGTGAGTATAACTGGGACGAGACAGCCATTGACGAAAATTTACGTCCACCTATCGTAGTGGCCTTTTTCAAACTGTTGATCACGCCAGATGTTGCATTATCTCCGAGAAACCATAACTAAGGCCCGCTCCGCATAGTTGCAGCATAAACCACAAGTGGTCTATGTGGGTGTTGAAAAGACAAATGTGCCTGAGCAGGCAACTGCAAAAGGGATTGTCTAATAGCCCTAACTCGGATACGAGCGCACAGTCATTATATGGACATAGTTACGTGGTATTTTTTTTTAATTTATGCACATTTCATTCAGCTTCAACGAAACGTCTACACTTATTCCTTTTAATTTTCCTACAGATAGGAGGCAAGGTGGAGTAATGGATAGCGGTTCAGATTGAGGAATTGGAGAGCCGAGTTCAAATTCCAGTCGAATTCATTATATTCACTTATGCGCTAATATCCTTGGGAAAGGTATGAATCCCCCTCTTTTCTCAGCTACAGGTAAATAGAAGGATAGACCTGGTTCTAGAGCGTTGGATGGCAACTGGTCTCCCGCAGAAAGAAATGGCAACCTACTGCGGGAAAAAAAAATCTACCTTGTCAGTCATGTATCTTTCGATACATGATCGCCTAAGCATGTATCACTCATGGCACATAAATGACTGACTGACTGACAGATAGGATGACACTTTTTTTTGTATATCCATAGAAAATTTGGCCATAAGTTTTCCATTCTTTTCTGAGTGTTCTTGGCTTCCAAAGGATTTTTCTATATATATGCATCGTTTTTTTTTTCATTTAAAAAGATTGCGTCTTCCTGTGCCAGTATGTGATGCAATGTGATATTTAGTCATTTTTAAACATATTAATTATGGAAAATATTTAAACAAAATAGGTAAAGCTCTTTCGTTTCTTTTCAAACATATCTACATAACAATGAAATACTTACAATATGTGCTAACCTAACTGTAAATATAGCTTTAGACAGAAGAGTAGGTTATGTCAGTAGTACTCAGACAATGTGTTGCTAGGCTACCACATAAGAGCTTGTCTGAGCTAAGTAGTATCACTCGAACGATGTCCTCTAATGGTAGAATTTACTTCATATTTTATAATCGAAATGGAAAGGCATGCTTTACGCACACGCATTAAGTGCACATACGACAATGTTACCAAACGTTTAGACACATACACACATCCATCCATCTATGCATGCATGCATACGCGTACAGATAGCTTGGTGCATGGATTTTCACGATTCATTCCTTCACACAATATTCCATAGACGTCTCTTTTGATCTTGCTTCGATGAGGTCATAACAAATACGTTAAATATTTATGATATAAGATTAACACGTTAACTGCCATGTAGCCAGTTACGAATTCTAACTTAGGCAATACATTTTTATGAGTTGATTTATGGCTTCAACTGGAGTGTTTTCCCCACTAACAGTATCACTGCGAATAAACTCGTTGTTGACGCTTGCGGAATAAAATCTACCAGAATATGCCAAGCACGTGATAACTCGTAGCCGGCTTCATAATAAAACTGCTAACCATCAATTAGATCATGTTCGGCAGTCAGTGTGTTAATGCTTTTGGAAATATTACACAAGAAGCAATAACATATGGATAACATTTTATATCGTTTTACTTTAAAACAAAACATATTTATCATGTAGTTATGTACGTCAGATAACAGCATTTATAAACCTTATTTCAAATATATGATCTCTTTCAAATCTTTAAAAAGATCTGGATTTAGTTTGTGATTGCTTCAATCCGGTTTGATGAAGGCCCGTCGTCTTTAACATTTAAAGGATTTCTTTGAAGAATTGAATCGTTGATCTGAGAAAATGTTCGTATACAGATGTTCGGTTAGAATTTATGATTGAGTTGTCACTATAAATGACATCCATATGTGACACTAGATCTGAGAATGATATTTAAGACCCTTATCAAACCAGTTTTTAATAATATATTTAATATCACCTGTCATTTACTGTAAGCACACCATATAGATATTGGAACTCCATAGATCAAAAGCAAAAACATATTTATCCAGATCTGTTAAGTTATATGCATCACTCACGGCCCAACTGACCATGATAGCTATTAGTGAAGAGGTACACAGAGTGTAACATTTCAGCGTTTGACAACAGATTACTCTTTGTTTATTTGGCCAAAAGTGAGTATGATTGCCTATAGATAGGGTATGATTTATATTAATGATCACTTAATAGAAGTCACAAGCGCCACTCAAGGTAGAGTTTGGGTGATAGGGAATGATTGAATTTTGATTAAAGAGGCTAAATATTTTTCGTTAGTGAAAGCATCGGCACGTGAGCCTGTTGCAAAATGCAGTGGTACCTGAAAAGAAAAGGTGTACTGTTGATATAATGGATGGTGACAAGATATGAGATTTTGAATTCCAGCCATTTTCGTTATATTCTCTTATATGCTAGGGAAAGTTATAAATCTATCCCTTCCCTCCAGGAATGCGTCAAATAGTAGGGCATGTATCTGGAAAAAAATCATTATTCTAAAAAGGAATTGTCAATTCAATACTCACTTAAAAAAAAAGAAAAAAGTTCTTGCAATCCAAAATATTGTGAGGTTAGGTTTTAAGTAACCCACTAAGGAATGACAAATCGTAAAAACTAATCAGTTAATTAATCTTGAGAAAATACTGCTTGAGTAGAAACTTCTTCCTTACAATTGGAATAAGGAGGGGATGAGTATGGTTCGACTTCCGAAAGTATGATGGCGGATCTTATCTGTAAAGGTATGAAGTGATGAAAATTCGTAACTGGCTACATGGTGGCATTATTAATCAAAGTAGATAAGTCCATAGACATTCAGATTCTAGTTACTGTATCTGTTACTATGGTAAGTTAATGGAAGACAACTGATTAACATTCTTTACTGGGTTTATCTTTCATCTGAAAGATAACTTATTACAATTCCAATGTTAAGCATTTTTATTAAGGCTTACTGGTCACGATTCTGTTGAATCATGGAGGATTTGTTTTAACTTTGCACAATAGTTGCTTACGTGTTGATCTTATATCATGAATATTTAAATATCTGAAGCTCCCTTTGGTTTCATTCGCTCAATCCTCTTTTAGGTTCAATAGTTAGTGAACATATATGAAAACATTATCCTTCATATATTCTCTTTGGACAAAATGTCAGGCTTTTATTTCACTTTGGTATAATTAATGAAAATGGCGACTGGAAGTGTAGGTGAGAAATGTGGCAAAAGTTAGTAAGACAGTTTTTTTTATGTCTCTATGTTAGAGATGGAATCAAAATGACGATCAACAGAAATTACCAACGCCCGCGGCTATAATCCGCTTTAATCCCTGAACGAAGTCATATTTTCATTAATTCGTTCGGTTAAGATTTTAATTCTTGAATTCCTTTATAATTTACAGTAATTTGTGTCGTCTAATTCACTTCTTGTCGCTATTTCCTGTTCTTCGTTAGATCCCTTTACATACAAAAAGCCTAAACAATCAATCCCACTCTTAATTATAAACCCTCCAACTTGATCTAAAGAGATTTAAATTCTCCTGGAAATCGCCACGCGTGAAAATAAATTCTTTGATATGTCATTCACAGAATCTATCAGAAATTATTTAAGTAAAAACCTGCAAGTAAAGAAAAAACATTTCTAGCAAATTTTCAGCTTCTCTAAAAGAATTATACAACTATTTATTTGTAAAATCCTACTATAGACAATGTTTGATACTGTCACAACTAAATTTGTAAAGAAACATCGCATTTAATTCAGGCATTTTCAGTGTACAAGAAACTACAGGATGCCTTTAGTATTCTACAATAATTTAATATAGTTGCCTATATTTTCGTCATAGTCCGATTCTAATGATTATATTCATTGTCGGGAATTATGTTTTCCCGTATCAAATTTGATCCATGCTGAATATGTAAACAGGCACAGCCAAAAATGGTAAAGCATTTAAATTTACTGAGAATATCTAATCAATGAACAAACAGAAAACACAATCGCACATATCATGTTAGAGTGAAGACAGACAAAAGCAAGAAACATGTTTGGAAGTATGTATTCCTCTATAAGCACACACTGTTTTATACATTGTATGTGTTTACGGATGT
Source organism: Acanthosepion esculentum (assembly GCA_964036315.1). NCBI lineage: Eukaryota > Metazoa > Mollusca > Cephalopoda > Sepiida > Sepiidae > Acanthosepion > Acanthosepion esculentum. The sequence continues at coordinate 49,705,557 of OZ038475.1, forward strand.
TAAGGTGAATGGGTCGGCTGCGTGTAGTTGTTACCATATCTTGTTGGGAGCCAGCGATGCAGCATGCAAATAAAGATATCGAATCGCTTTTCCTCTGGGTACAAGAAAACAAGTCGCGCAACAAAAACATTGTAAAGAAAATCGGAAGCACTTGTCGCCATGTTGGTTCGATCACCCAAGAGGAGTTAGTTTTTCAGATTTCGAAATTTTAACTTGTTTTCGTTTGGAATTTTTTCTTTTCTTTTTTTTTTATTTCGAGGAGGTGGAGGCTTTTCGTATTTATGATTCAACCGCTGTTCACTACGGATGTGAATTAAGGAACATGATTTCGATCTACGGTTTCCTTGCCTTCAGACAATGCTGCTTTTTTCTCTCTCTCTCTTTTCCTTCACTTTTCTCTCGCTCATTCTCTTCATTTTTTAACTTTCTCTCACTGACTTCGACATTCTCTCACTTGCTTCCACATTCTTTGATTTTCGATTTTCTGATACCTTTGTATTTTCTTAAGTTACCACATTTCCTTCACTTCTTTCCAGATGATCTGTCTGCTTTACGTTCTCATTTAAATTTCTCTTATCTCCATTTTGACTCTTGTTTTTCCTATCTTTCATTTACTTAATATTTTTGATTGATTCAGAGTATTCATTACCTCTTAAATTCACTGATTTTACATTCAGAAAAATCGATCATTTTGCGTCTTTTTTTTCATATCGAAATCTATTTTCCTCTTCCTATTTATGATTACACATTTGTTTCTTTTTTAAAAATACTTGAAATTTATTCTTATACAATTTTGATTTTCTTTGTTTGGAAAATATTTCGATTTTTTTATCAATAGCAAAAGAAAAAAAAAAGAAAAAAGAACACGATTCTAACTTCTGTTCTCCATGTCTTTCTGTTTCCCAATAAATCATTCTCATTGATTTTTTTTCTATAGCCACTTCTTTTTCTACCAGCTCTTAGCTATCTCTCTCTCATATATATATATATATATATATAGCTAATTGGTTAGTTTTCGCTTTCCCTCGCGCTCGATCACATACACACACTTTCCCTCGCGCTCTCTCTCTTTATCACACACATACACACACACTTTCCCTGGGTCTCTATCACACACACACTTTCCCTAGCTCTCTCTCTATCACACACACACACACTTTCCCTCGCTCTATCGCACACGCACACACACACACACACACACACACTTTACCTCGCTCTCTCTCTATCACATACACTTTCCCTCGCTCTCTATCACATACACACACACACTTTCCCTCGCTCTCTATCATATACACACACACTTTCCCTCGCTCTATCACACACTCACACACTTTACCTCGCTCTCTCTCTATCACACACACACACTTTACCTCGCTCGCTCTCTATCACATACACTTTCCCTCGCTCTCTCTCTATCACACACACACACACACTTTCCCTCGCTCTCTCTTTCACACACACTTTCTCTCTACATAGATTCCCTTCCCTCTTAATTCCGTTCTATTATATTTCTTGCATATTCCGATGCAATTTTGATTTCCACCTCTTTCTTTTTGTTTTTTCCTTTGCTCTTATTCTGATGTCTAGTCATTTTATCACGTTTTACGCTGATTATTATTATATTCATTTCTCTTGCATGCATTTACCCTCTATCTAACACCTTGTCCTTCTTTTCAGACATTCCACCACTTTTGTCGCCCTCCTGCCTGCTTAGTTGATACGTACTTCTTTTCCGCTTTTACATTTCCAAATTTTCGCAACTGTACGCCGAAGACTTATCTCACCTTTCTTCCATATCACCGGCCCAGCCTTTCACATGCCGATATTCAAGTGCCGTCGATTTGCAAGCAACTTCTTCTGACGACGCGCAGCTCAGTACCGCGGCCTTTAGAGACCCCAGAAATCAATTTTTGAATGCATATGACAAGGAGGCAGGAAAGCCCGCGCATGCTTATACATAAATATAAGTTAAAGTATATCATACATTTGCAGAGAGACATTCTTGAATAAAAACAGTTTTACTACGAAGAAAGATATTTATAGACAAAGACTAATACACGCAAGTGAACTCACACACATTTATATATAGGTTCCATCTTTTAAACTTATAAACAAATATTCGTGAGTTCATGAGAGTACATAAATGATTATGCATATATATTGAAAGTATATGTAGATTTATATAAGCGTTTCGTCTATATATGTATGTGTATTTATGAACGAACATTAAATATTAGATTAGGCATGTAGACTCGAGTACAAAGTAGCATATGAAAATTAGGTTCTTAGCTGGTTTAACGTATATATCAAGACGATTAAAGATTAATATACTTTTCAACAGGATATAATATTTACAACAGAATAATGTAGTTATAACAAATACGAAGAAACCTGTTGGTCCTTTTAAAAAAACTTAATAAAGGAAAGCGAGAAGGAACTATCAATAGTAAGAACAAAGAATATATGGTCATTCGTAAGCGAGGCAGCCCAAAATGCGAGGGACAAATTAGAGGCGTCAAAGTCGAAGAATTAGAAGAATTTAAATGGGATGTTTTACAAAAGACGATGAAAAATTTGACACAGAAATCTGAAGGTACATTGAAATAACGACTGTTGCTTCCATAATATAAACAACGTAATAAGAAATAGAAAAGTTTCGTTGAAAACAAAAGATTAAAGTATTCAACTGTTATGTCAATCTTCCTATATCTCAGAAAAATACGAGACTTAAGGGAAAGATCTGTGGGCATAGAGAAATACATTGACAATCTCAAGGACGTGAAATATGAGCAACGAGAATGTTTTGAAAAAAATGTTCTTAAAGAGTCAGTTCACATATCTAGGATATATAACAAAGAAGTAGAGATTATGACAAGACACATGGAATTCAAGTGTGGAAGTAAACAGCGAATAACCTACCTAACGATATCCCCACAAGGCACTAAGGGATCCTTTAAGTGTATCAATCAATTCTTTATCGCAAACAGAACATGATCGCATTCTGCATTTCAATTCCGACCCTACCTCCAATGTATATTTTGTACGCCAAGCTTATTTTTGTAAATAATATTTTCCAGACACAATTATTTTGTTCTACAAATCATGCCGCTTCAGGCTTTCACGTTGACGTTTAATGTTACAAGAGCTCATATTTTATAAGTTGAAAATTTTCCGCCGACATGACTATACCAGGTGTCACTTGAATTTGGTACAAAAGAGTATATGCAAAAAGAATATTCTCAAATTACTTCTGAAGTTTTTGATTTTTTCACCCAACGCAAGACAATTACTGAGCGTAAATGCATATGAGGAAAAAAAAACAAATGACGGAGCGAGAATAGTTAAAGAACAGGAATTACGAAAACATAATAAAGATTGACATTGATCACAAAAATTTAAAAGCAATGTGTCCTGAAAAGCAAGAAGCCGGAAGAGAGTTCCACGACCAAGAAGTGTGAGAGGAAAACTGTTAAAGAACTTAGGGTTGCATCGAGCAATTTCAAATTGAAAAATGATGAGACATCTGCCAATGTAGTCCTGAGATTAAATTTGTAAATCGTGCTACCAAAGATGAAAACTCATCAGGGAAATTAGCAATAAAATAGTTGTAGAAAAGGCACAGGGAAGCTACGTTAAGCCATTAAGAACTGCCTGAAATCGAGATGCCAAATTAGGATTGATTGTAGATTCATATTCATCTTTGGATTTTATCAAGAATTTCTAAATAAGATTATTCTATGTATCTAATATGGAAAATACACATCTATGAATCTTGTGAATATACACACAAACACATATATATATATATATATATATATATATATATATATATATATATAAGACATTGTTAAAAAATTTTGACCATGAAGATGAACAATGATGTTCGAAAGTACTCGGTTATCCTACGGACAATATTTATTTCAATATAATTTTCAAATAAAAAAAGTCTCATTAGAAAATATGATAAAATTCAAAAGAGAATATGCAGGACTATGTTGTCTTTGACATTCAACACAACATGTTTAATATATATATATATATTAATGTATGTATGTATGTATGTATACACATACATATATATAAGAAAGAGAGAGAGAAAACTAGAGTGTACTGTCAACAGTGACACTTTGTTGCTTTTGTATATAAAATATGCTTTGAAATCAGAAATAAAATTAACGTAAAATGTTTACAAACTGGCACACTCTTCTCATGGGCATCCTACCAAATACACATGCGGCAAGGTGCAGAGATTCGTCATCCAATATTGCAAAAATACGTAGGAAGCAGTAAATTAAATTGCTTTATATCTACTCATATATTCCCAACAAGTAGACTCTGAGAAAAATATGAAAACACACTTTCCCCAATGCGATATATTTTACTGGCGTTCGATGTCCATTAAAAACAAACGTTAAAATATACCAAGAGTTTGCCGGTATGAAGGATATCTACTTTTCTTTGACCTCCGTGACCATAGTGCGTATTCCCACTTTCTAGTGCTCTCAAATTGATTGACAAAGATGAACACTGGCGGAGGGGTCATATGTCTTCTAGCTAAACAATGGACAGATCTTGGACACGCATTATTTATATTGCCTTTGGCTATTTATAAATACTGCAAATCCAATAGAAATAAATTATTTCCTCTTTGTTTCCATTCTTAGTATATATATATATATATATATATATATATATATATATGTCTGTGTGTGTGTGTGAGATAAATCCGACAAAGTAGAAAACTATTTTGTGGACTATGCATTTCCCCTTCGTTAGATAAGCTTCATAGGGTCAACATCTGGGAGTGCGTGTGTTTGTTTCAATATTAAAACTTTACTATTTATTTGTTAGTCTGGTGTCTTCCTGTTTTATTTTTCTTTTGTAATAAATACGTTAATTCTTTTTAATTAGGAGTCTTTCGGTTAGAATGAAAGAAGAAAATTGCATGATTTTTTCTTCATTTTCTAAACGAAAAATTATCTTCCTATGAGCTGATCCCCGCTACACGCCTCACCAGCTCGGATACCGCATTTTGCTCGTATTTCTTTTGTAATTATTGGTTATATACTAGTCTGGTCTTAAGTTTATCGCCGGGAACTGGGAGATCAGCACACACTCAATATATTTTCTTCTTGAGAATTTTTTTTTCTCCTGTTCAAACTTCTGCGAAGCTCATATAGTCATTTTTATATACCTAAACGCAAGAAGTAGGGAGGAAAAGAAAAACACAAATAAGATGAAGATGTAGACAAAGTGCGAACATTGGTGCTTTCTTTTCATAGATTAAATGAAAAAGTGCTAACAGAAGAATGGAATATAAGTAGACAAAAGGGTCTCAGCTTCTAAGAGGATTTGGGAATGAGAAAAATGGTGCATTTGGAATTCGCGAGTCTCTGCCTAAGAAACCCATTACAAAACAGGACAATAAATGTTATTCACTACATGTGATGTTTTGCTTATTTCCAAAATTTAGAAACAAATACACTTAAAGTACATAAAATTGGTGACGTTCCATACATCTACCAATAGGTAAATACATTACTGTAATGTATACCAGAAAGTGAGTTCTAAGGTGGTTTCAAGCGACGGGTCAAATGTTTTCACGAAAGAATGTGATATTTGAAGAAAGCAATAATCTTTATTGAGCATGTAAGCAAATTGTTTCTACAAGGCTATTCTGGGAATTAGATTGTCACACAATATATATATATATATATATATATATATATATGCACACAAGTATAAGATTGGTGTATACCAATAACCAACAAATACTATTCTTAAAAGAGTGCTCAATACAGAGTAGAGCAAATATAATTATTTATTCGAAAATTATAACATAAATATGTTATAAAATCACTACAAAAATAGCCATTTTATTTCAACATTTCTTGTGTCTTATCAAGTGATGGTGTTGATAAGACACCAGAAGTGTTGAAACAAAATGTCTATTTTTGATTATAGTGATTTTATAACATTTATTATTATAATTCCCGAATAAATAATGATATATATATTTAAAAGAATTACGAGATCAGTCGATTCCGCTACATTTCGGTATCGTCAGGCGGTTTGTATCAATAGATTTCCCAACGCTGACCTTGAACCTTTTCAGTATTGCACGCACGTTTGTGTGTGTGTGTGTGTGTATATATATATATATATATATATAATGTGTGTGTGTGTGTGCATACACACACACGTATGTGCATGTATGTTTATATATACATGTATAATTGTGTATGTATATGGCCTTGGTTTATCACGTGAAATGAAGGCTGTATCCTGTTTGGTCAAAATACAGTCCTATGGCGATGAGACCGGAGTGACTGCTCCAGAGACCTGGGCGGTGTTATATGGAAACCGTGTACTCTCCATGACCTTGTACCTCCCTCCCTATCCTACCAAAGCATTACAGGGCCATATATTTTTGATCGACTTGCTTGCAGTAAATACTAGAACTTTATCCTACTTGACATCCAACCACCTTCTACAAATCATCCGATTTATATTTTAGAGCAGCTTTTTTATTGGACCAAGAAGTTTTCAGCACCCCCTAGGAAATGCCTCGTTTGGTCAGTCAAGAGAACTAACGGACACTGAGAAGACATCTCAGCTGAAGATCGTCGCTTGTTTTGACATTGACTACCAGTTATAAGTTCTCTGTACGAGGTCAGATGAAAAGTTCGTAGGCTGACCATAATACTCTCATGAAATTTTTCAACATAGTTCCCCTTGTGTTACACACTTTTTTCATTGTTATAGTGCTTGAATCCCAATGGTGAAGAATTCATCAATAGAAGATATGACGTAATCATCATCACTGCGATACTGGCTCCCATCCAAGTGTGTTTTCATGTTGAAACAGATGATAACCACACTCGGAGCAGCCATTACAACCAAGGACTGGAGCATAGTCCTCATAAATCACGACTTCTTTCGTTAGTTTTCCGAGGCGTTTTGTCTTCATATCCTTTCGTAACTTCGGCACCAAGTTGGCCTAGTACTCTCCTTTGATAATTTGGAGCAGGTAACCATGTTCTACATTTTTCACTGAATAAATTCTATCTGTCTCAAAATGGTAAAACCAAAACTCATTTGTGGTTAGGAAATCTTCAAAGAAATCAGAGGTATATGCCACAAACAATATCAAATTTTCCCGTGATGTGATTAGCCCGTTCGTTTTGATCAGGTGTCAGAGAGCGTGACACCGACCGAGCAGATGTTATCGGACTGGAGGGGTCGATCCCAGCGTGCGACACCTTTGGAAAGTGCCTCAAAAAACAATACCACTGGTTGACCCAAGCCCTGTGTGTGAAATTAGGTAGACAGAACCCTTGTCAATAGCTGTGCTATCATGAAGTCGCAAGTCATCGGGTCCTTCTTCAGATTGTTGATTACGCTAGATAACACTCTTTCCCAGAAACTATATCTAAGGACTGCTAAGCATAGCTGTAGTATAACACATCTGTGGGTATTGACAGAAATGCGCCAGAGCAAGCGTCTGCAATAAGGATTGACTAACCGCCCTAGTAGACAGGTATCGTCGAATACGAGTGGCCATTGGGAATTTTCTTTTATATAAAAATGTATTACTGGTAATTTTATTTTTTTATAGAAATGTATCGCTGGTAATTTTCTTATAAAAATGTAGTTTTATACTTTCATACTCTTTTGATTTTGTTTGGTGGGGGGGTCGCTATTTGTCCACACCTGGCACCCTAACATGTGGTACCAACACGAATCAGGGTGGACCAGGGAACATAAGAATTTTAGCGGCGGTTTCACGCTCCTTAACATGAGCTAAAAGGACTGAGAAAAGTAATGTCTCATTACAAAGAATATATTTCCGATGATAATCATAGTCAAGCATATTTTGAACGGGCTGTATTAGGTGTTCTCTTATATCGTTTAGTATTCTAGTAATGACAAGACTATATATACGTCGAGAACCTGTACAGAAGTTTATTATAATAGGTATAATGATGAATGGTTTTCTGTGTTTACATGGCTGGATACCGCTGTATTGACGCTATAGACTGGATAATCATCCTCCGCTTGAACCGTAACCAGTTTTCTGCTATTCAAAAACATCAGAAAGTGCATTTTACCACAAAGCCTCTTATTATCTCGCGGTTGGACTGAATTCTGTGTCTGCCTAAGTCGTATTTCGAAAATGACTTACAACCGAACATAGCCTCAAACGTCTCATTTACTGGTTGGGGGGGGGGTCATTTTGATAGCTGAATTTAACAAATAAAATAATTAAAGTAATCAAGTAACGATTTCTCATATGCTTGCGGAATAATGATATCGAATCTCTCCTGAGGGTGAAAGATTTCATGAAAGTTCCAATCAGGTCCTCTGTTCAGCGGCATATCAACTTATCAGATATTTAATGCCGAAATTTAATTTTCTTGGGACCACTAGCAATTTTTCTAACAAAAATGTATTGCTAGTCATTGTTTTTTTTTATCCAAAACTGTATTGCTGGTAACTTTTTAATAATAAAATATACTGCTAGTATTTTCATAGTATACAGCTTAGGGCTTAACTATCTCCTATATTTGGGATACTAACATGTTTTACCACCTCGGGTCATCGTGGACATGGGAATAAGAGCAAGTAATAGGTGGTTCAAAACCTAGTAATCAGAGGCTTTGCAGCCGAATGTAGTTTATCCTCTTATCCGAGACGCGGTTCTATACGTGTAATATTTATTTAGCATCGACTTTATACCAGACTGTATTGACTGAAAGTTATTACGAATACCTTTATGATAATTTGTCTGTCTCTAAGCATGGGCCTTGCTCTCGGTCTGAGAACCTGGAAGACCCTCTTAGCAGGTTCACTATTTTAGCTTGATGGATATCTGGTAAAGCTGAAAATTAACAAATTTGACAAAACTTCCATTGAAAAATATATTCAGATATTTGTTTGTTTTTTAATTTATTGTGAAACATGCTCAGATAAGTGCATCAAGAGAATGTGGTAGCTATAATGCAGTATAATTTTTATCTTGCCATACTTGAGATGCCATATAGCGTAAGAATCTATCAACTGTTAAAGGGTTGCTCTATACATATTAAAAGAATATTTGGATAAGCCTCTCCTGCAGAAATGGATATATTTTTCTGAACTGCTATTAATCTACGGATTTCAGGAGTTTAGAACAGCTCCTGCTGTACATTATTGCCATTGGGATCGACGGTTGTTAGCAGAGAAATCTTCAAATATTCCGTGTTTGAAAAATAAACAATAACTCATCTGATAATGGGACTGCTACAATTCTCTCCTGCATGATGTCTCCCGACAATTTTATTAGAGATTTGTTCGATTCTGTAATGGTGATTTGTCGGCCATTAAATTTGTAAGCCTTTATGAAATTTGATTAGCCAACGTTGACCTAGTACATGTTCATCCATATTGCGAGAACACAATCACATGTTATACAATGAGTTGGAACATGACGCCCTGATGTGACGTTCGTTACAATGACCTTCGAAGGGATATATTCTATCTTATTTGTCCTTTCTATAATAGCAGCCCTAAGCGCGCCATAATGGTTTCCTGTTGCAATTTGTTCTGGTATGTCTTCCATTTTGATCGGTCTTACGTTAAGAAGGTTTTCTGCATTATAGGCAAAACTGAAAGCTGCTTCAGCATATTACAACGAAAACCGTGTTTCGTCTTATGGCTTGGAAGTTAAATAACAGTAAACATTCTATTACAAGGGCCTAAAATGAAAACTCTAGTATTGTTTTATTAATGTTTTTATGTAGTAAAATTGTTGGGATTTGAAGCTTCAGGTGTAATACTGTTCGTGTTTAATATGAATTTGTCTTGAGTTGATGATAGAATGAATTAAATTGTTACAAAATTCACTGTTTGTTTCTTCGTGTTTTTTCCCAAGCTTTCGGTATTTATTTACGAAAATTGCATATAGATACTAACAGTAATTTTGAAATTATTATCATCTCGAAACTACTGTAGGTATTCTATATGCATTTGTTAAGAATTTTTCAGAATATTAATTTTATTATTTCTGTTTCTATAATCGTTGTTGAGCTTCTTTCTTCGGCCCTTCTCATTTGTTCAATTCTAAAGAATAATATACTGCAATATTGAGTATGACAAGTTAGTGGGAAAACTGAAAGAAGTTGTGTACATTAACAACAGTAATAGATCAATCTATAAATACATCAGTGTAAATACCAATATATAAAGATATTCCTGAAAACTAAGTTGATAAAGCTAAAATATCAAATATAAAATAGATTATCTTTAGCATCTGAATATCACGTTTCTTGTTTAAAACCATATCCTTCATATATATGCACTCAAAGATAGTCAGAGAATTGATTAGCTGAAATGCTGATGAACGTTAAAATGTAACAAAGAAAAAAGTAAATGAAAAAAGACCTTCGGAATTTGACATGTATTTTAATAATCTAAATGATATATGTATCAATCAGACAGCAGAATTTTAAAAACTTATTAGAATTTAAAATATTTAAAGACCAGCCGAATTTTCGTCAAGAAAGCTCTCAATCGACAACTAGAGCAATAATAGTTAATTAGTAAATGTTCAACCAACTTTTCTCTTAACCAACTCCCGTAGTATCGCTCAACGGGTTTAGAGGTCCCTATATATCAATTGAATTATCAAACAGCATATTTATATTCTACACAATCGAAGAGTCAAAATTTGAAATATTCACTAGGCTAGAGTCAGGTAAAAAACGTGACAACGGAATCCTATGCTATAATATAGCCACTACGTACTTAAAATTTGAATTCTAAGATTAGCATTTATTTTGTGGAGCATTACTATGACAGCTGGCTATAATTTACTAGGCATTGTACACACTGACTTGATGAACGGCGTTACACGGATACCTAGTGTCACTCAGTAGATTAACTACTTAACATTTATTGAATAATTGATTATGTATAATAAATTATTTTTGATCTTTGTTAGTTTTATGCATTTTAATGGATGGGGACACGAAGGGTTTTTTTAAGAATAGTGAGCAATCCGCATTTTTCACTAATATCGAAGCTACCAGTGTAGCAGTGAATATTTCAATTATATGATTATTTCTGTTTATGAATGTAGAGTTTAGTGTTTTGCTGAAGTTATTCTGTCGCCCCAACAGTTGAAAGTATAGAATTATGACAAGACAAGGAAGATAGCAATAAACACATTTTTATCTCTCTATATTAACTCAACTCTCCAAGTATTTGTTCGATCTGCTGTGGCCAGATATTGAACTCACAACTCTTTGTGTCAAGTCATATTTTGGATTACTTCAACCAACGATTTTATCCACTGGCCCAGTGGATAAAACTTTAAAGAATTGAGTTACTAAAGGGAATTAACTGAAACGAATATATCCAAAAAAGACATGGCGCGTGGAATAACAACAATCTACCCCCGTGGACTAAATAAAGGCTTCGGTTCAAAATTCCAATATATATATATATCACCTGATGAAGGCCGGGGCATACAACGGCCTAAACGTCGTGAATGTGACAATAAAGATGAAGACAGCAGTCTGAAAGATTTAAATAGTGTAAATACATTTTTTATTGCCGCTGCACATTCTGCTGATTTACGTTTTAAAATATTTAGATAGTTTTGCATTAATAAAATAGCTGACTGATAAGTGGATGTTATATTTTTTCTGAAATTCACTTACAGCATGTAAAACTACAAAAAAGAAACAAGATTTTGAAGGTGTCTACTGAACTCAATTGTTTCTTATAAGTCTACGGCCTAGATATCGGAAATCGCGTGAATCAAATATTTGAGTTTAAAAGTCGAATTCTGAGATGGTTATTTTGTAAATTATTTTTTAGAACACAATTTAATTTTCTAACAGGAAAGCGTTCCAATAGTATATGTACTGTTGACATTTATGCGTGAGATATATATATAGACAAGAATTATACTGTTATATATTTATATGTGTACCGCCTTGCTTTTCAGCGTACGAAGTGGAATTAGCATGACTAATTTCAATTCCAGATGGAGTCGTTGCGTTCGATTTGGAAAAGTATGAATCTATCCCTTTTCTCGTCTAGCTAGGGAAGATAACCCCTTTTATTAGCTGCATTTGGCAACTACCTTTGAAAGCGTAACCTGAATTCAAAACCAGTTGTGGGTATGGCTAACAAGACTAAATCGTAGAAAAAAACTACTTGCAAAAGGAGCAACATGACTAATGCTTATCGTAGTGAGGTTGTGGCTCTAGACCTCATAGGTGACTCTACAATAGATAGATATATACTATTATTTGGTAATAGCACACCGGAATTGTAGTTAATAAAAGAGACGAGATGAACATACTCGCCTTTGGATTACGAGACCACATTTCTGACTGTCAAACCAGAACAGAAATAACCAAATACCTGTAAAGTAATATTTTAGAAAGGCAAAATGCAATATAATAAATACGAACTCTTGTAAATATTTTTCTACATAGCGTAGGCGCGCATTTATTAAAATAACTGTATCGTATTTTATATTGAGTAAATATAAAATGTCATAAGCTTCTTGCAGGAAAGCCATATCGTAGCCTGTACATTTTCCATCTGCCGTTGTTACAAACTTTTGACGTTATCTTGGTATCTATTAAAAAGCGTGACACTTAGTCTTTCCAGTGAGCAGAGTGCTGCCTGCGACGTAATCTTCTTTATGTGTTCACCATTCATTCATTGATAGCAAAGAACATTTCCGTAATGTCAACCATTGTTGGCCTTCAACGCAATGGACAGCAGGTGGTGGTAGCTTCACAATAGGCTATGAAAATGAGAGGTTCATGCAGTAATTTGCTTTAAGATCATGCTATATATATATATATATATATATATATATATATATATATATGAATTTTTTTTCAGATATATTTTAATCGAAATATTATTAGTCATATTATCACTAATGTTGGTTGGTTGGTTTCGTTTAGCGTCATATCAACACCTCTGAGTTACTTAATGCAGAAATCTAAATATTTCGTACGCAATTTTACTTTTTATTATTCCGGATATACTAATGGTTTTAGTAATACAAATAACTGGCTGGAGTGAGGAGAAAAGAGCTAGATGCATACCCTTCCCAAGGGTATTTGCGATTAATTAAATAAAACGAACCCAACTGGAATTGGAACTCGGCTCTCCAATTTCCGATTCTGAGCTGTTATTTATTACACCACTCACATATCCAAGCTTACAGCAACTTGTATTCGCTAGCTGGTCCCAATCTAGGTAATGACCTGGCCAGATGTTACTTAACTTCGACGAGCGTACGAGAACCGGTGTTTGAATATGATGTGGCCTTAATCCTATTAACACTAATTATGAAATATACCCATTGTAAATAATATGTTACCAGTAATTATGATTTCGATAATAAAGAAATAGACACGTCATACTTGTCACCCTGAATAATTATGATTGTTATCTGATAAAGATATTTGTTAAAATCTGACATTAATAAATATGAATTTATTAAAGTTAAATAAAAACGTGGCAGCTTAAAATTATTATAACTACAATGCTTTGTACCCTCCCGTACGATTAAGGAAAATACATACAAGAACACTCATAAGATCCCTGGCAAGTCCTTTTCAAAAATGATCAATAAATATCGCACTCCGGAAATGCGCCTCTAATCAGGAGATTATTATCAAAATAAATAAAACAAACTGTGTACATGTTAAATATCACCGTTTTAATTAGCACAAAACGAAGTCCACTGCTGCCAATGTCATACAGCAACATACCTTTTTTTTTTAATCAGTGGCAGTACCAATATTCTGTGAGGCTATCTTCTTTACTTTTCATCTTGATACTTCCTAATAATGAGGGAAACGATCATAAAATATTAACAAAAATAAACAATGTCCTCTAAATAAAATATCAGTTATTTTTAAGTACATTTCTTGCGGTTATTATAGACCCAAAACCCTAGAAGCTATTATACAAAATAAACACCCCACATTGAATAAAATATTCACAAAAGGAGACGGTATATTGAAGTACATATGATAAATAACTAAAATACGTTATATATATATATTATATATATATATATATAATAAACAATACTATCGACTTTGCCATTGAGCCCACAGTTTTATTTTACATTGGACGCTTTAGATTTTATTCTTACAATATATATATATATATATATGTGTGTGTGTGTGTGTGTGTGTGTGTGTGTTTATTTGTATGTTATTTTCTTCCTTTGATAAGAAACATGTAATTGACTAGAAACTAATTTATTCAGAAACGAGTGTTCGAATTTCGACTAAGACTATTTTCATTCACTTGATTATAAAGCTCTTATATAAAGTGAAGATTCTAAGACAACTCCACAAAATATCACATTACTGGGGAAGAAAATGTGTAGGGGTGAACACATCTGTAATTAGCGAGTGAATGATAATTCAAACAATCGGACAGAAAATCGAATTTCTCAGATTATTTTTTAATGTAAAAAAACCCCATACGAAACGTTTTCTTTTTTTTAATCATATGACTATTTGTATTATTTTTGTGCATGTTTCGTAGTCTTTTATGGTTATCATCATTCCTTTTTTTTGTTTCTGTGTTGTCCATTGTCGTATTAAATCTCTTTTTAGACTCTTTTTCATCCTCACTGCAAGCCATTGTATAGACATGAATTAGATAGTCGTCTCCCAGTGACAAACAAGTAGCCATTCAACTCTACATACAATATCCAAGCATTTATAGTTTTAAGACAACGTATTCTTTTAGGGAGGGGTTTAAGCCTATAATGTCAACCTTATACAGACACGCATATATATATATATATATATATATATATATGAGCATTTCACCCCAAGCAAGGCGGATGTCACTAACATGAAAGGGGTTACAGAGTGGGAGCGAGAGTAAAGAGGCGTCATAGGGGAAAAGGAGGACAGGGAATAGGTCAGGTAATCTGGAGATGTCGATTGACATTACATTTGAATAGATGGAAATGATAGCTATCAGGGAAACAGGTAATAGGAAGGGAATTTCGCAGACGGGTGGTGCAAGACATGAAGCTATTGGAGTAGAAGAGACGGCCACTTTTAAACGTTTCGACAGTGAAAAGGTGGAACCGCGATGCTAGCCTAGTAGAACGCTTATATATATATATATATATATATATGAATATTTGATCTGTCATTGAATATTATATCGCAAATATTATTTTCATAAAACCTCTTCGTCCAAAACTTTTCCGTCTTATTAAAATCCACTCACTTGAGAAAATGATTTATAACAAGGACAATTTTAATATGAGTTACTTGCGTAAAAATTAATCTGAGAATATGCAGAGAGAGAAACAAATTTCCCAATTCATGTGTTCATATGAGGTTCTGCAGGATTTACAATAAAGATAGCTGAATAAGAGCAAACAACTTTAATCAGCTTTTCACACAATGCAACGACTAAGATCCACAAAATCTAGAGGGTTACTGAATAAGCTTGTATGAACGTAAGGAAGATAATTCGGGTATAGTAATTGCATTAACTCTACACAAATAATTTTCTTGATTTGACGCTGCCTAAATGAATATGGGAGTAACAGTTTTAGAATCTGGGAGTATATGTTAGCTTTGGTAAAATGGATTGCCAAAGTGAAAAGTAAACAACTCTTTACCAATCCGTCTTGGCCTGTCATTGTCTACAAATATTTCGTCTGGTGAAAGGATACAATGCAAACAAAGATGAATTCATGCGTTTCCCTTGAGTTAAGAAGAAAATGCATTTCATACAATGAAATTCGAATATTTTTCCATCCGTTTTTCTGTAATAGTAGATATTATCCTTCTTTATGAACAGTCTCTTAGGATCATGGCTCTCCATAACTTCATTTGTAGCTCTTTTTTCCTAAAACATCTTTACTCAAGAGAACTAAATATGATATACGTTGACTTTCTCTGCCCCTCTTGTCTTCCACCTGTCCTGTGAGCATCAGATTTTTCAAGCCCTTACCTCATTGCGTGCCCTAGAAATTTCAACTCTCTTCCTGGTGTTAAATGTAAGTTTCCATTTTCTGCTCAAAAACCAGGTATGTGTTCTCCGTAGTGTTTAAAAATACTTCTCCTGAAACAGATGATTTTCTTACCGATACAGATTTTGATGGACAGTCGCAATAGATGCGATTCTGACCCATTAACATTTTGACGTGAAACCTGATCAACTGCCGATCTCCAGATATTCCACGTTTCTCTCTAAGTATACAATCTAAAATTTAATATTTTTTTCTCTTTCAGTTCCGCCCACAATAATCAGCCACTTGTCGAGCAGTGATATGGAGGTCCGAGAGGGAGACACCGTGACGTTGATATGCAACGTTACTGGAATCCCCCACCCCAATGTCACGTGGTACCGACAGTCAGCCAGCAATGATTATTCAACAATGGAGAGTAAGTTTCACCTTTCCTAAGTATTTTATTACTTTAGAATAATGCTTATATATATATATATATATATATATATATATATATATATATATTTGTTGTTGTTCGATTATATCAAATTTCCCGAATGTTTGGTCAAAGTAGAAACGGATTCTGAAAAGAAAGAAAGAAAAGAAGCTTTGTTATTTCTGTAGTGTTCTTATTAATCAATATTCCAATAGAAATGTCAGGGTTTTTTTGTCAACTGTGCATTGTTGATTCTGGAGAGTATAATATATCCCAAAATCTGCTAACCATGTTTGAAGACCTTTCAACAGTCACTCGCTATATGTCAAACGCACTCGCTCATTGATGGCGGCTTCCTCACACCAAAATAAGGACAAAAATCCATGTAATCATATGTCCCCAAATAATTTATATTTGTGTTATTAAATTTAAAGAAAGTTTGTGGTAGATGGCGCTATGTTGCTATGTAGACTATGTTACTTTACATTCGTGGCTAGTCTGTGACGTGTTTATTAACGAGTTAACAGTGGCAGGATATTCATATCATGAGTAGGCAGATATAATATACTATATTACATACAACCGCACGAAAGATAATAGACCTGAGGCTTCACCAGATTGCGTTTCCAGACCGAACACAGCCATGTCATCCAAACTTTGCTTCTGTTTATAGTCTCATTGATGAGACAGGGTTCGTGAAACCACAAACTATGGATCGAAGAAGACCGAGATCTGCTCGTACGCCTGACCACTTAGAACACATTCGCCAGGCTGCCAGAGATGATGCAGGTATCAGCACACGTCAAGTGGCCACATCATGTCGTACATCTCATCGTATCGCATGGAGGATCATTCAAAAGCGGCTCCTGTATCCGTATCATTTTCAACGTATACAGAGTCTTTTGCTCTCTGATCACTCACACCGTGGGAGAAATCTTGCCGATGGTTTATCGCACAGAATACAGATCCGTTGTTTGTCTCCTCATTCTTTACGGATGAGGCAACATTTGAAAGACATGGAATAAAAAATGTACACAATCAACATTTGTGGGCGAATTGGAATCCCTATGGTGCAATACAGTCTAGACACCAGCATCAGTTTACGATTAATGTGTGGGCTGGAAGTGTAGCTGACCGTCTCCCAGCACGTCCTACATGAACTACCTACGGGGATTTTAATTCGAACAAACCTGCTACAGAGTATACCCCTGTTAATACGAAGAGGCATGTGGTTCCTGAATGATGTGGATCCAGTGCAATTTAGACCCATTATTCGCCAAGCACTGACTGGTATCTACCATAAAAAATGGATTAGATAGATGAGTTCCATGGCCTGCACGTTTCCCTAACTCGTTATTTTGGATTTTATTTGTGGGGTCACGTAAAACAATTGGCCTATGTTGCAGACAGTAATAATAAAGTAACGCTTCCTTAACGCCTCATCTGGGCCTGTGAAACTATTCAGCAATTTGTCGGAGTATTTGAAAGGATGTACCAGTAAATGATCTGACGGGTGCATGCGTGTGTAGGAACAAACATATTTTGAACATCTTTGTGAGTTGTTTTAAGATGCAACGGTCGCCTTTTGGACCTATATTTATATGGAGATTTTACCTTGTTTTGGTATCAGGACACCCCCCAAGTATTTTGATACACCATTTTATACATATATATATATATATATATATATATATATATATATATATATATATGATGCATATATATATATATATGCATCATATCTTCATTCAGACATAATGTGTTTTATTTTTTTAATGTTCCTTTCCAGTTTTCTAATCATTTTCTTGATTAGAAGATTACACTCATCAAAGAAGATGCCGTATTGTTTTTAAATCCAAGTACTTGTGTGTCCATATATATATATATATATATATATATATATATATATATATTACTAGCAATACGCGGTTGGAAAAAAGCACGGATAGAACAACTTGTAAGTCTATCAAAACAAATTGCTACCCGAGGAAAAAAATAGAAGAAAAAGAAAGAACTAGAACCGTCCGAACAGGGTGAAATAAATCATCCTGTGCCTCAAGTTTTTTATTCCAAAGAAAAAAAAACAAGCGAATAATAAAGCTAAATCGTAGAGTGCACAATACGCTAAGTAGAGCAGGGATAAATGAAATAAATCCTAAAGAGCCAGGAACAACCTACATAGGTTTCACCTAAACGGATCTTCAGGGTAAGCTTACTCTCATATATGCGCTCGCGCGCGCATTTAGTAGATTATAAATTAACGACGTTTATTTCGGACATATTGATAACATTAATATGCTAGATTACGACCTGATAAAGGAAATTAAAAATTACACCGTAATTGTGGTACGAAGAGCCATCCAAAGCAGCTATGAACATGATTGGTCCAAGTCACATTTGAGAAGCTGTGTCTGTCAAAGTCCGAAATGATCAGGCTGTGTTAGGCAGTATCGTGTTGCCCGTGTCTAAAAGAATGAAATATTGTAAACTGTCAGACTATTAAGAGCTAATTCTGCATGTCCATGACACAATCTATCCTCGTAATTCGATAAGGACAATCGCCAAAGGACTCATTGTAGCGCTGTTCAATATAAAACGTGGAAAATGTGGATACCAGGTACTTTGATACTTCTACTCGATTTGAACAATTTCAAATTGTTTCGAGGGTCCTAGCTTATTCTGTTTTTTCTTTGATGAGATAACCTTCATCGATTACTGGATTATGAAGTGCAGGTAAGGCAGGTAACGCTGCGCATGTACCACATTGTTACTGGATAATGGAAGCACACTCTTCCTCCTGGGTGCCGCGAGAAACGAAGACTGTGTCATTTTGTTCCATTTTTTTTTTTTTTTGCAGAGTCACATTCAAAACCATCGTATATATGAATGTGCTAAACACAGCTATATAGTCTTAGATCATAGGTGTTATCCAAGGTTGACCGTATATTTTTCTGAAATCTACTGCACCACATATGAAACGGGAACCTCACCCACAACAGAAGTTTCTAGCTGTAATGATATGAATTCGCTTGATAAGGATGAATATATATTTCTTACTCTAAATGAAATATTTCTTATACTACAGCATAATATTATTTCTTATTCAGACAATTATCTATCAGATATTTATAAATATAATTATTAGATATTTAGAAATAGTTTAATTAAAACAAGATGTATTTGTGCTTAGGATACCTTTGTCTGAGACCGCAAGTTGCTACAAATCAAAATATTAACTTGAAAATTCGTGTCATTTTATAAATAGACTCGTCAGGTCTAGACTCATATGAAGATTATTCATGACGGCCGACCCGAACGGAAATGTATAAACTAAAACCCATACACAATCGTCTTCTCAGATCAAAGGTTAAAAATGGCTTCAAGCGAATGAATATTGAAGGTTTAAAGAAGACAGTTCTTCATCAGATCCTATAGACTGGAACTTCAGAACCACAAAGATTTTTACGAAAAATAATGTCAACATTACTAGATTTCCAACAGCAACAACTAAAATTGGCAAAAGAGATTAATAGAAGGCAAAAAATGTTAGTATTTCACACTACGTTGCAAAAAAGTTTAGGAAATGAATGTTCCGTTATTACTCCAAAGAACTATAATTATTGTATTTGATAAGATTGTAAAACCGCTTAAGCGATAAATTTATGAATACAAATTACTATAAAGCAGAGCTAGGGAATTCTAATCTCAGAATTCGTCGGAGAATTTAGCTCCAATTTTGCATTTATTTATATAGATTCCATATATTTACCTAATTAGCTATTATGTTTCTCTAACTCTTCAAATGTTGAATAACTAATTCTAATTTCTATATTAATAATATCTTATAAATTGTCACCTGTTCTGTCACCCATGAAATAAAAATAATTGTTTCTACGGAAAAAAGTATCTACGTACATCACGTCTTTAACTTAAGTCACAGCAGAAGAATTATCGTTGAACTTTTAAAAGGTAAGCTTAAACATTAATTCAATCCTTCTGTAGTTTATTGATGACTATCTCATCTATCCACCCCTACTAGCTATTGTGATGATGGCCAACCCAAGATTCGTCCACAGGAGCTAGCTTAAATGCCGCCCGAGAACACGTCTATAATAAAACGTGCACTGCAATTTTGGATACAAACGGAAAATAAGAGTTTCTCCCCTTGAACCATGAAAGCAACGATAATGCCTAGTATAATATATTAATATATACTTTTAACCTCACATAATCTGGCAACCCTGAATCGGAGCTCAACGAAAATCGTTCCCTGCGCCTAACTTTTCAAGGGCTTTTGAATGAGCCATGAATCATTGAAATCGGACCAGTGGGTGCGGAAGAGTTGCTTGGAAACACACACGCACACGCTGTATTTTATATAAAAGAAATTGATATATCTTAGAAGCCGCAGATAAAAAGATAGAAAATAAGACTTTGGTAAGAAAAAGCGAAAAACATTTTGATTGTCAGTTACTCGCCTGCAGCACCGCCCCGCCAAATATAACATTTTAGACAATATAAAGATGTGTGTGTGTTAACGCGGGTACGTGCCTATGTATATGGAGAGAGAGAGAGAGAGAGCTATCAAAAGAAACGTACTTGTTTTTAAAATTATCCTGTATTTATAATTAAAAAAGACTATCATTGTGTATATCAAAATATTTGACTCAGAAAAAAGTAAGTGAAAGTAAACGACTTATATGATTGATTTGCCTATTCCTTTTCTTCTGTTTAACATTCATTTTCCTAACATTGACTTCCTGTATATGATTTAAACTGAATTTTCTAAACGATGCCCCAAGTATGTCTATGTTACCTAATTAGCTCGATTTACGTTTTGCTTTTTTTACAGGGATAGGTCAACAGGGAGAAGTGTTAGTTATTCACAATGTCAGCCGTTATTGCGATGATGTATATGAGTGCGTGGCCAAAAACGGAATACCCCCGTCAGTCAGCCGGAAGATTAAAGTGTCTGTAGATTGTAAGTATAAACTCCATGTCTTTATCAATACAGCTATTTACGCAAATGTTTTCTCATTGCTTTGATTCTAATATATCTGTCATTTGGATCAGTAGACAATGTCCGGATGCGAAACAGTACTTACATGACACAAGTCAGTAAAATCCTCGTTTTATTGAACACTTAAATCTCTTCTAATATAAGCCATATTCCCGTCTAATAATTCTTTGATTGATATATATATATATATATATATATATATATATATATATATAATCTCAAAGTCAATGTCTGGATTTCCTCTAAAAAATTAAATTTTAAAAAATAGAAATGTTACATCTAACTCAATCATGTCTCTCTACCCCCTTCACTCCCTCACTTCGTTAATTTACTTATTACTGCCCGTCATAAATGTGTAAATTTCTTTTCATTTTTCGTTTCATCCTTTGGAAATAAAATTTGATGATCCGCTGTCCTTTAAAAGGGCTGTGGTGAAATAATTTATTATATGTAACCTTAAAGTGGTCTGTTTTTATTTACATTATCAGCTCTGATTTACATTAAGCTCTCTGGATTTTATCCTCCTTGGGTCTACCCATACGGATTACCTAGTTTTTCGTAAACTATATATATATATATATATATATATAAAAGAGAGAGAGAATTCAAATAAATCTTAAAGAGCCAGGAACTACCTACCAATGATTCACTTGAACGAATCTTCATGGTAATCTGGCTGAAGAGGAAATGACATAACAATATTTATTGATAAAACACTAAAAACTAAAATGAGCATAAACCTAAAAAACAAAACCACGTGACAAAATAAAAAATAAAAACAAACATAGCCGAACCTCTATTCCAATAACCAGGATTTCTTATGCCTGCACCTATTTACGATGTAAGATCTTTGGTTTAATAAATTCTTTGGTTTATCGAAGGTGGCTATTGCTAACTTTTCCTCCATTCATAATAAGCAATATTTGTTACCTGCGTTATACTTATATCATTTTTTTATATTAATTCCCATTTTAAAATGGGATCAGTTCCATCTTCCTGTTTAATATATATGTAGACAGGCTAGTTCTGTGTTCGGAATGTTCATGCTTAAAGCTATTAAAACGATTATAGTAACGCTTTTTGAAATCATCTTGGGTGGATGCTATGTAAAATTTAATGTTCTTATACCATTATGTTTGCTTCCATGTATTTTAACCTTGTAAACTACACATTCCTGTTGGCACCTGCCCTTAACTTACATTTAGGGGAGTTGGAGTGTGGTTTGTTTATGATTTTTTTCCTGTTGTATTTATTAAGTTAACCATATTTGGCATACGACTATAACTTAATCTAACACAATTTCTATTGAATATTTTGTTCAGTACAATTCATTTTTAGTAATTTAAATATTTTACCTATTTTAGTTGTGAAGGATAAATTATATGGAGCGTTAAACCATAATATCTTTCTAGCCCTATTTTCCATTTAACTTGCGTGTTAGGGGAATTATAAGTATCAATATACATCAATTTAGTTTTATGTTCACTATTTTCCAAGTCCCTTTCATAATCTTATTTATTTTGATTACAAATATTAGCACTGGATGAATTAGTAGACAATTGAAAACTAATTCCGTTAGGTATATTTTTTAAAACGCGCTTTCGGTGGTTTGAACCTACATCGATGTATTGCGGGTGTTTTTTTTTTTTTCCTAAATAGAAAAATTTTGCCATTACGTTAGTAGTGTGTAACGTCTAAATAGTCTGACAATTTTAAGTTTATTTGTATCTCTAATTTAAATCCAAATTTTGTAACATCCAGTGCAATTTTTACGGATATATATATATATCAGAAAGAACATTTTAATTATAGAAAAACATATCTACAGAGCTTTATTTTCTCACAAAAATGCACATATTCTCTCACTTTCGCTGATGAATCGACTTCATCAGAATTTTTTTTTTACATAATACAACCAGCATTATCAAGACAAAATACGATTCGCGGGAAGCGGCTGAACAGAAATTATTTTTACTTTATCGTTATAAACGTCATATTTTAACTTATTTTGTTTTCATTTGGTTTTAGTTTTCACGCTTTGTCTCGCTACAATAGTTTTGTTCTTATGTAATACGTTTTTATAATAGCTTCGGTTCATCGGCAAAATATGAAAAACATTAGTTTTACAAACTGCCTATATATATATATATATATATATATATATATATATTTCAATTAGAGATTATTTCCTTTGAAGTAATTGCAATGGTCTAAAAAAAAAATACAGGTTTAGATGTGGAAATCTACACATATTTAACAGTAGTTTCATACTTGAAATCAGCAGCCGTAATGAATTTCTTCAAATGTTATTTTCCCATGGTTATTAAATCTTTGTTTAGTTGTGTAATGGTGAAAAATATTTATGACAAGACATTTTATTAAATTCGAATTCGATCGAAGCAACGATCGATCAAACGTAAACAAATCGCTTAAAATGAATTAATCCACATCAGCAAGCATTAAAGCAAGATTTACTTTCATTTAAAATCAGAGCAGTGGGCTTGAAATCTTAGATGAAATATTGTAAGAGTTTCTGTGATGAAAAACAAAAGATGTATTTGAGATTAAGCCATATTCAAGATATGAGTTTGCTAAAATAGAACATTCTATAAGATGGGATCAAATGTTACTTGCATTCATGAGAACTTACATGTTAGCTTTCATGAGAACTGATAATTCCGACAAAATATCGGTTATTATATATATATATATATATATATATATATATATATATATCCGCTGCAAAACCAACATTTTCAAATTCTTAGGTTAACCTTTTAAACATTGTATCTTGGAAATGATTAATGATATCTTACTGGAATTCTCCGAGGTTTTATAAACCTATTGGGCCTTATATTGAACAACAATAATAATGTATTTAGCTCTAAGTTGAAATAATGATCTGTTGTGACCACCTGATCCAGTTTTCCTCTCTACTGTTCCGTCTTTTTTAAACTTATTCATCGTTCACTTCATGGTTATTGAATGGGCTTGAAAGATGGAATGATTTTTTCTCTCGCCATTTCTCAGTTGAAAAGATATAGTGGAGTAGATACAAAGTGTTTGAAACTGTTCTCTTTCTCGCTGAATAACACAAATAGTTTTTCAATGATTCTTACAAGAAATGATATCAAGATGGCTAAATTTCTTATCTGAAAACCCGAAAAAAATAAAAAATAAACTCAATCAGTTTAGTATTTTTTTTAAATTTATTTATTAGATATGACACATTTTGTGGGATGGACAATTATCCCATGCTGTTACATGTTTTGAAAAATTTTACAGTTACAACTGGTATATATGAAAGACAATATGTAAAGTTTAAACTTTGACCTTTCACGCCTCTTCATCGATGAAAGCATGATTTTTAGTTTAACGGCATCTTTAGGTGCAACATAGTTTATTTAACTTGAACTAATTTTAATTTGATTTGTTCATTTATGTATTGATATTTGGCTTGTGTCTCCTCACCATCGGTGAAACATAAAAAGTAAAACTTTTTCACCATATTATATATATATATATATATATATATATATATATATATATATATATATATATAGAGAGAGAGAGAGAGAGAGAGAGAGAGAATTAGATTTTTGCTGCACTGTGACCGACCAGTACTGTTAGTTTCATGCTGTCAGGCGATCGCTAGCCTAACCGATTCCTGGAAAATTTATTTTATTAAATAGGTTTTATTATTTCAACTTGAAGATATCTTTTAGTTCTTACGAGGAACGACTACTGGAAAAATGACATTGTGTATACTCCCCTGAATTAACTCTATATATAAATGTGGAATGCTCGAAATTTTAAGTCCAAAGCATCTATATTGTTTTATTTGAATCACTCAATGGCAGAAAAATCTTTGTCAAACTGCTTCTCCTCTAAATGTAATTCTTGTAAATTATGTGATACCCACAGAGCATGAAATAGGGAAAATTAGGACAAATAAATTTTCCCATATAACATCATAAAATTAAAATATATATTATATCTAAGGAAACATTTTCGCTCTTTGTAAACTTCTTATGTTTATATTTATATTATAATTATTTCCAAGGGGATACAACGCCGTAATTCGAATTAATTTCAGTTATTCAGAACAGTACTTGTATTTTTATTTGCAAACTTTAAACATCAGAAATCCAATGTTAAATTACTTTTTAAGAAAGGAAACTACATATTGTTTAAATGGAGAATGAATGAAATAATATTTGTTATATACGTAAAATAATGATATATTCATTTCCATTCATAAATACGTACTAAGATATTTTTTCAAAATGAATATTGCATTATTTTTGTATCAAGTAGTAAATTCAAAATGTATTTTATGTTCTGCAATTTAACCAGGCATAGAAATGATCAGATGATTATGATTGGAATCAACACAAGCGGATAATCCACATATTATTCTAAAGTTCTAAATTTCTAAAAGAAAATATTTTCATCAAGTTGATATTTTACCGATACTAGCCTAACGAAAATCGTGCTACTATGTGCCGCCGTTGCTCTGTTATAGCAAAAACAGAAACGCTCCTACAAAGCGAACAGTGATCTTTCTAAAATTGATTTGTATTTGAATGTAAATATTTTCCGTTTTTATCGTTGCTTTCTCATGTCTTTCAGTCTTTTAAAGCAGAAACGTACTCAAAACGCACACGTTTGTGCAAGCAATAATTTCCCGATGAGTGCCTTTTGATACAATTTCTTATTTATGCATCTGTAATGAAGATGTCAAAATTAATCATTTATAAGTCTATCACTCTTGTATTGATTCTCGTCTTGAAATGATGTTCATATTATGATTTGTAACCTATTCTCCTAGTTCAGAACACCTGTTTCATGGTCATATATTTTTAGGAAATAATTAATCAACTAAAAATCTGACTTTGCAAAGCGTGCTAAATTAGATAACTTATATCAGGAATTGTTTACGCATTTCATTCATGGCAAGAGAATTACTGTAATGGTTTTAATCATTGATCACCGCCTACCTCTAATATGTGCATCGAATTTGTCTTCATGAATGTTCTGGAAGTTTCAATATTATAAGACGATATCCTCTTGTATTTTTCTTTGCACATGAGTACATTCTATTTTTTGCCTTTACGTTTCTGATATTTGTGAATAAAAAAATAACATAGTTTTGGATGAATTTTTGAGATGAAGAATTTTCATTACTATACTATTTGATATTCGGACAAAAATGCTCAAAACGTTTCGGATGCTGAACTCTCCAGTCCTCTTCAGGGATTATATCTTCCTGTCGATGTTTCAAACCGGACAATTTATCCAGTCTACACGGGTAGTTATTTTCATCCTGTTCCCTATGCTTGGGGGATAGTTCATATCATTTAATACTTACTAGTTTTATTCTTCTTTGTGTCACTTGTCCGTTTCTTCAACCAAACCAGTGAATAAGAATTTTAACCACTGGCACTCCCAGGGATTGAACTCACATTGAACGATAATCCTATATTGTAGGCCAAGCTTTCCCAATATGCAATGTATATACAGATTATGGAAAGTGTTAACAGTTAAATCAGTCCATAATCTCTCGGGGATATGTCTGCAGTTTTATACAGGTTGCCTGAATTATTTTGGGAGGGAAAATTGTTCCTAAGGTTATCCTCGATTTTATATAATGTCCAATATTGCTTCTGACAAGGGCTTGATTATAGAGTCTTCGATTCGGAAATTCAATAAAAACGCACTTTCCAATAAAGTTCCCTCGTACATTGTCGAATCACTGATCTGTTGTTTCATTTTGGTTCTTTCCATTTTCCTCCCTGATGCTTTCTATGCCAATTCCTTGGGGGCAAAACCGGGGAAAAAATTGACTATGCTAACGACCGCAAATGATATCAATTGATTTTTCTTCGAGAAAATGATTTTCTTCTGGCAGCGTTCTTATGAGTTTACAGACACTAAATAAAATAATCATAAAGCAAACCTAGTCTCGAAAGGAATTTAACATATTTACAATGAATTAGACATACTTTACTAAGGTCATACGTATGGTGAGAAATCTATTCTAAATTAGTGCCAAATACTAAACTTGTGGCACGCTAATTATTCATATAAATCCTCTGCTTCAACAGTTCATCATTTTGCCTCGCTTTTATAGTTTTGCCCATCGTGTTTCTTATATAAATGATATCTGAAAATTTAATGCTATGAGCAATATTATTTCAAGCATGAATTTACAGAATTTACATAATCAGAAATTAATATTATTAATAAAACACTATTATTATACTAAAAGTAGTGGTCATCAACAGTGAAACCAATTTGCCAGCTTTCTCAATGATTTGTGCGCATCACCATCGATTTTCACTGAAACTATAAATAGTTCAACTGTCCTGTAAGTAGTTTTGAATACATTATCAGTGTTCGAGTGATTCTATCGGCATTTCAGATATTCTTCTCTTACGATTTTATAATGAATATTCTATGCAGATTCTGTTACTTTGCTGATAAATCAGCACCAAGTGTCTGATATATTATCTCATCTTTACTTTGGATCAGTTCGTCTGAGTTTTCGGCCTGCATAGGTAAATCCGTCTAGAATTCAAACATAGAAAAATAAAAGATCTTACCTTTTTAACCTTTAGGCCAGTTTGTATTATTATATATTCAAACACGTTTTCACAATTATCATATTACCATTTCTGAATCGTCTATTTTTTGCATTTATCCTGATTTACCTTCCATAGATTAACGGTCATATTTTTATTATCATTTCACCCCAAGTAAGGCAGTAAAGTCACTGAGACACATGGGGTTACTGAGTGTCAAAAATAATTTTAAAAAAAAAGGAGAAACATTATTAAGGTGCGAAAAAAATAAGAGAGGATCCAAGAAGACAGCAGATAAAGATTGACATTTTCCATTTATATTTTTGAAGATCAAACTAGACTGGAAAGCATGAAGCGGGTTCCACGAGCGAGAAGTGCGATAGAAGAATCTGTTAGCATCTTGCCAATTTAACTGTAAATTGATGAGATCTTGTCGCCTATCTAGTAGTGCGCGTAAATTCATAAATTCTAAATACTATGGTGGAAATATCATTAGAATAATAACCAGGAAAATATTTATAGAAAAGGCCAAGGGAAGTTACATTACGGCGATATGAAAATGGCAGAGGCTGAGAATATCAGATCAGGACAAATAACACGGCGGATTCTTCGTGGGATTTTATCAAAAATCTGATACTATGTGGCAGTAATATTCAAATCATGGAAGAATGGTAAACCTATAAATATGTAAAGTATATTCTGGAGAGAAAAATTGTCTAGGATTACTCCGTGAATAATCTCTCTTACCAGAAAACCTAGCAGTTGATTCAGTATAATACTTCCACTGTCAGCATAGAATGCTATCCCGCGCAAAGAGTCACTCTCCTAGAGATTTGCATTAGTCGTGCTGATAGAAAGCAGAACAAGTTTGTTTGTTTTTTATCAGACATTTAATAGAGGGCAATTTCGTTTTGGAGGCGTTAAAATTAACCAGCCATTCCTTGCTCACAATTAACAGATCGTAGGTATTTTTTTAAAGATCAGCTTCTAAATCGAGCTTATCAAACTGATCAGACTTACTAGAGTAAGTAACAGAAGGAAATAACTGCGTCATCAGCATAGATAAAGAGTTGAGAAGTGATTCCATCTGCAAGGTCATTGATATAAATTAGGAACAAAATACGTCCAAGGATAGAGCTCTGGGTGGCACATGCATTAATACAAAAAGATCTAAAAGAGTGGACATTCAGGATAACATTCATTTCGGGATGAACGAATCAATTCAAATTCGTCCATAAATATCATATCTTTCCAATATCAAAAAGACTGGTATGCCAAACCCTGCCGAATGCATTGGAGACATCAAAAGCATAGCCCGACTCATAAAATTATAAATTGGAGATACCAAAATCAAGCAAGTACAACAATCTAAATATCTTGGAAATGTTTTAACAGATGACAATATGTGCAACATTGAAATCTGAAAGCGCATTTGATTAGCGAAGCAAAATATTAAAAAAAACAGTAACATTTCGTTAGAAACAAAGAAAAGCGTACTGAACTGTTATGTAATACCAGTCCTCCTATATATCAGTAAATCCTGGGCAATTTTCTCGCAGATGAAGATACTTGAAGCAACAGAAATGTGGTTCTACAGAAGAATGCTGAGAATACTATGGACCGAACATATAAACAACCACGAAGTTTTAAAGAAAAATGAAAACGAAAAGGATAATTATACTTATCAGAAAAGGAGAGTTGAAATTTCTAGGAAAGTGTGCTTGGAAAATTTGATACTCACGGAACAGACTGAAGGAAAGAGGAAAATATGAATAAACCACCGTGCGAACTAGAGTAAATAAATGGCAGAACCGTGTTTAGGAGAGATTAAAAAAAAAAAAAACAGAACATATTAAAAGCTTCAAAGGACAGGAAATTGTGGAGAACCATGATCGCTAACGTCCTGAAGGAAAACGTCCTGTCGAAGAATTACATTCGTTTATTTATTTTCTTGTTTACTAAATGTTCACCGAATGGCTCCTCGAAGTAGCGGGTTATTAAATAAAGTTGATCCGAAGTTTGCAGGAGGTGGAAGTGAGTAAGAAATATCAGGATACGTCCGATAGGAAACAGTTGACCATGTACTAAATAAGTTATGGTTGTAATTACCAGGGAAGCAGTCTCTCGGGAGTATATTCCATAAACTAGCGTCTACTGGAAAGATTACGTCGACATTAAACTTATTTCTTATCAATGTAATACAAAAGAAAATAAGATGGTAGCTTAGATGTGCCACAAAGCCGTAAGTATGAGACGCCGAGTGAGGATCGAACTCACTACTCAGTCGTAATTGATTTAGCGAAACTAAAGAAATTGGGAGGATTCGATTCCTATTGGGTCCAAGCTGTAAATGTGTGAACTGGTTGAACGTAGGTATGTCGTTTGTCAGGATATTTTTTCTTGGGTTCGTGCATTGGAGAATGATTAAACTCTGAAAAGGCCAAGGAATCGCCTTTAAGGATTGGGCACCTCCGACCAGTGTGTATGCCAGGAATACTCCATTTCTCGTTTTATTATTATTGTGTTATAACAGACGATGAAAAATGTGACAGGGAAATTCTAGGGCACATTGAAATATAGAAAAGGTACCCTCGAAAACCAAATATATCATGAAAATAAAAAAAATCGTTAGAAACAAAGAATAACGTGTAATGTCAATCTTCTTCTATGGCAGTGAATACTGGAATATTACCTTACAAATGAAGAGTAAAGACATTTTTCTAAAGAAGTATGCCCAGAATACCATAAACAGGGCATGAATGTAATGAGGAATTTTTAAGGAAAGTGGAAACAAAAGAAAAAAAACACTTAGGAGACAATTTTAAATATCGGGATATGATGAGAAAGGGAGGTGTGAAGAATCTGACACTCACAAGACATACTAAAAGCAAGATGGCCAGAGGAAAACAGTGAGCACCTTATTTAACGGGCCTGTATAAACGGATATCAAAATGTGTGAGGGGGAAGGATAGTAATAGAAACAAAAGCATCGTTAAGTGCTACAAGGGAGGGAAGTAGTGAAGAGACATGAACCCTCATTGCCTAAAGGGACACGGAGCGAAACAAAAGAAAAATACTTTTTTTCTATATATCTAAACTCATTATTTACAGCCATTTACGGTTTTAAATAGTTTGGCATTAATTTATTTCATATTAATACGTTTTCATTGCGTCATTGTTGTTAATGTTTCCATTACTTTTTCTAAGTATACTTTGCACGAACATTTTGCTTCTATTTTTTGTTAGTCGCTTGAATTCACTATAGATCCCTTCTTTCCTTTGTGTGCAAAGTCTTTTCACTACATATCCGATCTTGGCTTCTTTTTGTCCTAATATTTACTCTTTACCATTCCTTTTTATCCCTGTTGTGTCATCCATGCATCAGCTTCTCTTGCCTAAGATATGCCCGTCAGTGTTTAATTCTCTAAACCCTCTTTCCTCATTGTCTGTGACAGAAATTATAAGATTATAAGTATAAGCTTGCTTTTAATTGCATCTTTCTGAATACAAACCCATTCATCGCCTGTTCTGTAACTAGTATACATATCATTCTTCGATAGAACAACAACTGTCATTTCATGTCTCTTCCTCATCTGCGATGAGTTTCTGCGGCATTCACTGCCGTAGGTATTAGTTCTCTCGGTGGAAGTTTGTAATAGGAACTGCGATCAGTTTTTTTTTTTCATATTCTTAATCTGAAGAGCGTAACCTATCGTAATATCAAAATCAAATTAAATTTTATAAAAGTTAATAGGATGTTCAATTTGCTATGTAAATATTTTCCTGATGGAAGGTAAAAATATACACGTGTTACATGATTAGTTAAATTTTTTTAAAAATATTTTGTAATGCGTAATCCAGATTACTTATTCGATAGTAATAAGTAGCAAAAGAAATTTGAGAATAAATGATTAAATGCTACTTCACACCTACTTAGAAATGGGATCAATAACCATTTTTTGGAAATCATTAAGGAGATAAATATATAGAGATTTTACATAGAAAACTCCCTATTAAGTTTTATACACTTTTCTAAAGATTTCCTTTTTTTTTAAATTCGGGATATGGTGTGCTTATTCTATTGTAATATAAACAAATGGATAATTAATTATTTCTCGTAGCAGTTCCGATTCTAAATCTTTACCTATCTATCATAGCTATTCTTTGTTTATAACGATATTTCTCTATACTTTGCTTCACTCGGCACGGTCGAGTAATTGATAGCGGCACTGATTGAGGAATCGGAGAGCCGAGTTCGAATTCCTGTCGAAATGTAATTACATTGACTTACGTGCTAATACCCTTGGGAAAGGTATGAATCCTTCTCTTCTCCCCACAGCTATGGGTAAATAGCAGTACAGACCGGGTTCTATATATTGGATGGCAACTGGTCTGATGCCGAAAGATATGACAACCTACTGCGGGAAAAATCTGCCTCGTTAGTCATGACGAAATATAAAAGATCACCTAAACAAGTATTCCGAATGGCACATAACTAACTGACATAGTTCTAACGATATGTCTCTATAATGTTTTAGTATTCGGAAGATATTTTTCGCTATATGCACATTCGGATTTCTCACACAAAATGTCCGTGGTCTGTGACGATACCACCCAGATAGTTACGTTACTGTAGCCGTTTGAATTTGTTGTCCCTAATTAGTAGCGACCTACTTGGGTTTTTGTTTTTTTTATCGGTTGACAAACATGCATTCCAACTTTTTGCAGTTAACACTTAGTTCTTTCTTCTCATTTTCCATTATGTCCTATAACTCGGCTGACTTGCTGGAAGAGAGTTTTCGTGAATTCTTAGCCAAACATATTTATGTGTCAAATAATCAGAAGGAAAACTTTTCCATATTTTTTTTTATTTCATTTTATATTTGCAATTCCTGTGTGTCAAGATTATTCACTCCTTCAGCAGCAGTGTGTATTCCAATAGTCTTATGAAAATCTATTCGATATATTGCCTCATTTTTTTTTCTCATGTAACGTCGGAAAGCTTTACAGAAAAATAAATTGCCTTGAGACGTAGGATAATAAATATGGCCATTTTCTTTTCTCTTTTGTTCTCTCATCCACGTTTCTCAGTTATACTTTTGTCCAGTCGATAAAGGAACCTATATATACTACTTTGGTTATTACCAAGGATTACAGCAATTCATGCTACTATTATCGTGTCAGTTTCCAATACTTTCTCGTATTTTTCACTCAGTATTTTATCCTTTATATTCCAACAAATATTCTACATTTTTTTCATGACTGTTACCTGATATCAATACATTCTATTCGAAGATCCAGCATTTGCGTTATTATTCACACCCATCACTTCTCCCCTCCTGCCTCAGTTCTTCCGATTCCAAAACATTTCAATCTCTTTGAAATACAACAGTAATTCTGATTCTATACGTAAAAATATACTCGATTATTTCTACACCTCTCTTACCAGGTGTTTACAATTGCCTTTTATCCTCCATGTTTTATGACAGCTGCCATTTGTAAGTTTATTTGCAAGCTAAACCAGAGTATGTTTGTGTTGGAACTTCTTACGAAGCTCCTTGTTTATAGCTTCGTGTTGGATAAATATTTCGTATTTCATAAATATGTATTTCCTCCTTTATTAATCATTTGTTTTTTGTTTTGATTTTTTTTCAGTTGCACCCGAAGTCCAGCTGAGAAACAAACGTATCGGTCAAGTAAAAGGTCGAGAAACTATATTGGACTGCCGAATTACAGCATCGCCCCAAGGTGTAACGGTATGGATGAGGGACGGGAAAGAACTATTTAACAGTGAAAAATACAGCATCGAAGTATTTAACGAAGGCGGTCATACTATTACTTTGAGTCTTCGAATCACGCAGATAGTGGATAGTGATTTCGGAGACTATACATGCTTAGCGTCCAATCACCTGGGTAGAGACAAGGAGACAATGCTTCTCTACGGTACGTTGTTTGATTCGTTGGTACACGATAAATGCTGCTTATGTTCATATATTATTCTGACACATTGTCTACAATTACTGGGATGAAGTGATCTTTCTTTACACGCATACTATATTACTTGCCTTGGTTGTTGTTACCATAACGTTTCGGTCGTTCTGAAGGCCTTCATCTGATATATGCCGATCAAGGTAGCCTAAAGGGAATTTTGAACTGAACCCTTTGTTTAATCTACGGTGGGAAGTAGATAGTTCTCGATTGTACCGTTGTTTAGGGATAGGTCGCCTTGTTCTTATTTTCAGTGAAAAAATAAGTTATGGACGATATATCTCTAAACATAAATGGAAGGAAAATAATCTATCCTCCGAAGATTAAATATTGGGCTCATTTCGGAATTGTCTGTAGGTTAACCGGCTCGACATAGACCTGAGAAAGGTAATAAGAAATCAACAAATAGGTCAAGATCGGAGTGTACATTGTTTTCATTTTTTTGTTTTGGCTTTTAACACATATCATTAACTAAATATACATAATTCAGATTTATATTCTATCCAGAAATTATATTCTTCTGTATTTCTATTCTTTTTTTATATTAAGCGAATTCTAAAATGCGGAATTATATAGAGCCTGGAGAAAACTTTTATATCGTATTCGTTGGTTATGTTGAAAGCTAAGAAACTTTAAGACAGGAATAGCATATGGAATAATTAAAATATCGATTTCAACATTTCAGAAAACAAATGAACACATTTTCCAATTGTCTACATTTTTTTTTTACTGTATACGAATGTAAACTTTCAGAAAGCTGTTTTTTTTAAATTTCAAAATCACTTTAATGTGTATATTCTATTCATGTATTTGTATATAGATTCATATTACTTTGCTTTTATGTTTCAATAGATGTTTCTTGTTTCAGTGTGTCTTTAAAAATCTGTTTTATATTGCATTTTGTATCATAGAGACTTTTAATTGACCTCTGTATTTGGCAAAATGTTCTTTGATTTATAATCACAGCACACTTGATTTGAAAATGCTTTCTTTATCAAAGTCAAAGACTGCACTTGGCTGATAAATATATGAAACATCAATTGCAAATAATTAAAACTTTGACAATACAAATTACTGTATCTTGTTAATCACACTGTAGACAGCACATATATAGTATGCGTAACGTAAACATATAGGTATATGTATCCTCAAAAAGGAATGTTATAAAAACACGTTTATGTTTGTATATATTTATTTTAAAACAACAAACAATTCTGGATTATCGAAAATTATTTCTCAAAATATTATTAAACTATAAACATTATCTCGACAGTACGT
The DNA here is from genome assembly GCA_964036315.1 of Acanthosepion esculentum. Lineage (NCBI taxonomy): Eukaryota > Metazoa > Mollusca > Cephalopoda > Sepiida > Sepiidae > Acanthosepion > Acanthosepion esculentum. The sequence continues at coordinate 49,740,875 of OZ038475.1, forward strand.
TTCAGCCAAAGAATCACATACAATTTGCAATCAGAAAATGTTTGTGATACGTCAAGTCACACAGGTTTCAAGAAATAGAATTTAACTACTCAATACATTTGTTACTTCAAGATTAAATGTAGACGTCCACTATAATTAACTTTCAATATTGCAATCGCATGCAGTCCAATAATAAAACAGAAAATAATATTTCAGAAACACAATGTGATTTTTGAAAGTATAGGAAACATGAAAATTTTACTTAAGTGTTGTAGCATCCCTACGGACGATAATGGGTGCGTCCCCATTCGCGTAAATACTCTATGTTGGTCTGCTGTTGGAGATTCGTCTTTTGTGCTGGTGAAACTGTCCCTGGGCAGAGAGGATCTCCAGACGAGACTATGTCGAAAGGCAGAGTCTCGTCTCAGGAGGATCTTATATGTCTTGTTCTTGTCCTAAGTATTATCGTTCATTACAAACCTTCCTGTGATTATTCTATTCAATAACCTCCCCTAGGTTACAACAGTAAGACAAGTGTTTGTGGGGGAGAAATATATGGAAATATAATTTTGGAGCCTTTATATACTAAACAAGCTAAAAGCATATATCTCTGAAGTTCGGATAAACATTGGTATATTATTTTAATATTTTCTGTAGGTCATAACTGTGAAAGTTACCTGCTATAATGAAATAAGTAGAAAGCTTACTCAAATATTTTAAAGAGTATTTAACATAAATGACAAATATTCAGATGATCTCGATTATTTAGTTTTATCATTTCAAACCTTTACAGCTCAGGAGCACAAAGCTACATCTACATAGTCGAATCACCCACATTTCCACCGTATTCCACTTGAAAAGAGAACAATTTAGACAGTCTTTTTTCTCTTCGAGAACTGTTGCTTTGTGGAAGAAACAACTGCTGAGATACCTCCCTGAACATTATAATCTTAACCCCTTGAAGTCAAAGATTAGTCGATATATATTCCCCTTAGCTTTACAATCCTCACTTTTAAATCCACTTACGCTCATATCACCTACCTCCTTTACTAAACCTTTACTCTGGGTATATCTCTTTATCCTTGAATTCATTGGGCTTTAGCGTAAACAATGATATATGTAAAGATACAAATAATGTATTCATTTATATTCTTCAGTTTATCAACAGCTCACAGATTATTTAAAACCAGAAAATATTTTTAGATTTCAGAATTTTTTGTAGATAATAATGGTTTAGTGATACAAGTCTTACAAATTAACATATAGCTGGGAGAGTAGATGTGGATTCATGCCATCCCCAAGGGTATTTGCGCGTTGGTGAATAAAATGAACCCAACTGGAATTGGAACTCGTTTCTCCGATTAACAATTCCGAGCCATTATCCATTATACCACCCACACCTCCAGGCTAACAGCACTTGGTATTCTCAATCAGACCAGACTCGACATTGCTTAACTTCGCTGATCGAAGGTACAAATAAGTTGTAAAGCATAGATTGTTATATTAATTCTTACTTCTTTTTCGTATCTGTTGTTGTGTCTGTGTAAGTGCTTGGGATGAATGGATGTTTTTAATTTTTATAGTCCCGCATTTATTTTCGTCCGGTTAACTGATGTTTCTGCCACATTTAGTGATTGTGGGGGTTTTATTACTGACACGATTTTGTTTAGTTTCTTGTAAATAGTTATTTGTCTCATATTGTAATTACTCATTGGGGTTACGTTTAATAAATTTATAAATTGTTATTTTATCCTCCCCCCACAAATGATAAATTGTACATATGGGGTCTAGTTAGTATTTTCATAGAGTCATTGAGGTATTATGGTGGGTGAGGTAAGAAAGGTAAGTATGAATGTGTTATTTTGGGCAAGAAATATTGTTAGTATGATTGGGTCAGCGTTTGTGGCTAGCTAAGTTTAAAAGTTAAGACAGAAGACCGACCTTTTCCCCATTCCTCACTTCGGCCTTGTGCCACATTTTCTGTAAATACAGAAATAAATAACTTAATTCTTACTTCTTTGGATTACCTTTTACTGATGTCCATATATTCTTTTATTTCTGACAGTATTTGAATTTGCCTTTATTAATCTTAAGCGATAACACTTTAGTCCTGATCATTTTAAAGTGAATCTATAGTTCCCGTTTAGTGAGTACGACTTTATTATGACTTGTAAGATGTAATAACATTCAGCTAATCGAGAACCCAACTTGGTCGACGCGTCAGTGTCCCCCTTTAGCATTAGGCTTTACACAAGACAGTTTTAATAAAGAAAATGTACCTACTAAAACAAAGGCAGACCTAATTGAACCATACCTTTCGACCCAAGGCTTACAGGATGATTAACGTGAAGTCAGTACAGCAATAATTGCAAATTATCATTACGTTTTATTTTATTATTTAATATGTTCTTATCGAACAATCTATTATAATCAAAGAACAAGTTGCTTATTGTTTCACATTAATTTTTTTTTTTTTTTTGTTTGTTTTAATTTTTTTCATTTTTGTTTGCTATTTGTTACTTTCTGTCTACGTTTAGTTCAAAATCATTTCCCTAATTATCATTGCATTTTCTAGACGATGTCAAACCATTTCCGACAGTGTTTGCTTATTTGTTATCCTGCCTGCTTTGGATGGATTTTTGTTAATCATCGTGTTATTTCTCATTAATTCCTTTTATTTTTGTTTTCAATAGAGTCATATTTTTTGTCATGTTTTGCTTGTTACTTGTTTCCATAAAAAAAGAAAAGTCATCCCTATTTCATTGTTTGCTTTTTTCAGTTTTCTTTTGTTTGTTTCATTTGCTTGTTTTGTGCTGTCTTCCATATCAGTATATCACCGTTTTTTTGTGAAGCGTCTCTTTTTACCGTCTGTGTTCTTCGAAGGAAGATACATGTCTCCGCTGCCAGTCATATATCAGGTATTTATATTCATCATTTCATTTGTTTCTCATAACCTATCCAAATGTCCTTGTCTTCCTTCACCGTTTGTGTACTGTCTTTGTCAGCAAAATTTCCAGTTTTGTGAGTTGCCCTCATGTGTGTTAATTCAGTATAATATGTATGCGTGCGGATGGTGATAAACCACACATGAATACATGTAAAGAAAAATAAACTATATATATATATATATATATATATATACAAGGGTATAGAATCTAGTTAGAGCACAATATACAAGACAGAGCAAGAATATAATATAAAAAGCTCAAACACTAATATTCCATGGTTATAATTTATTACATTAGAATCGCAATCACGATCCAATTCATCAGTCCTACAAATTCAAAAACAAAACAGAAAATATATCAGTTATAGAAAACCAAAATTTCAGTAAAAATGTGTGGTGGAGTGAGAAACAGGGGTGAGAGGGAAATGTATGAAAGTTCTAGCGAGAGGCGTAAGGAAAGAACAAAAACTTTAAGGTGAGGAATAAAATTTAAAAGAGAGAAGTTAAATAAAGGTTTAAATGAGTGAGATACAGATAAATATGACTTATCATCAAGTTAACTGAATCGACTACTGTGTCTCTCTTTCTTTATATATATATATATATATATATATATATGTGTGTGTGTGTGTGTGTGTGTGTGTGTGTTGCTCTGCATGGAGTCAAATTTAGCCGAATTAAGCTAGTTAATTCTTTCTAGTCAGTGGGGACTTCGACCCTATTTAGGTGGCTGATACAAAATTCAACATTAACCTAGCAACTTCTGACAAAATACAACACTATATATATATATATACCGTGCGTGTGTGAGGTGGATTCACTCTCAGCGCGGACGGAAAATGAGGGTTCAGTAAAATAAAGGCGTACTCAAATTTTATGGGCACGTATGTATTTCCCAAAGTCAGGTGTTTTGCAATCTTTTAGACATTTTTGTTGAGTGGTTGAAAAATCAATTGCCACATGTTTCCGCGAGTGGAGAACAAGGCCTACTTTGCCGCATGTGACAATGCCACAGTGGCAGGCAAGGCTATCAATGCGAGAGGCAGCATACTTCCAGCATTCTTAAATATGTGCACGCAGTTAATCCCAATATTCAATTGAGCCTCGCTGAAACCTTTGTATAGATGGTTAACAGGACAGGCGCCAGGTCCTTCGCTCTGACGTTTTGTTTTCCCAGGGAGAACGTTGTATCGCTTCAGTTTGTCTTTGTAACGTAAGAGTTGCCTTCCAAATGACCTGCATTTTAGAATCTGACCAAAGAGGTTTTGGGGGGAAGTTTGCTATCGCTTATGCGAGAAAGACTTTATACTCACCTGAGTTGTATTTTTTATTAAGATAGCCACAATTATATATATATATATATATATATATATATATATATATATTATATATTTCCATTACTTTCACACAGATAACCTAAATATCCTATATGATTGTTAATTATCACATATGGAAAATTAAACACTTTTACTCAATGAATATATATTTTAATACCACCAGATTTTTTTTATATTTCGTTTGTTTCTTGATGAGCAAGATATTTGTTGTAGGTTCAACCCTTATGGGGGATCCATTACTGTAGCCTGACTTGCAGACGACGGGTTATAAGTAGAATGACTATGAACGTATTAACAACTGTATTAATATAATTTTTATAATAGTAAAAATTGCCCTAATGTGATTTTCTTACTATTGGTCTCTAACTTTTAATGAAGCCAAACACTGTACGTGCGTGTGTGTGAGCGAGCAAGAAGTAGTGGGTTTGTGTGTATATGTGCCTGAGCAAGCAAATGGGTCGGTGCCTGTGTTTGTATACTAAAGATTTATAGATAAAAGACAAAGGTGACGGAACATGTGAGAAACGACGAAGTTTTAATGAAAATGGAAGCTAAAAGGACACATTATCATAAACAGATAGCTGACATTTCTAGGGTACATAACGAGGAGAGAGATCTTGGAAAATTTTATACGCACAGGACAAACTGAAAGAAAGACCAACAACGCATAACCTACGTAGCGAGCTTGAATGGATTGCGGAACAAGGTTTAAGAGAGGTAGCAAAAAGACAGTATTTATTAAAACCTGAAAAGGTCATGGCATTGTTGAGAGACATTATCACCAACTTTCTGAAAGGAGGCGTCACATAGAAGATTTAACTGCAGTGTAATACCAATATTCCCATGTGAAAGTGAATGGTGCACAAATTCCCAGCAGATTAAAAGGAGACTTAAAGTAACTGAGACGGAGTTTTACAGAAAAAAGCAGGAATACCTTGGACAAACAATATGAAATAGAAAGATTTAAGGAAAATAGAGAAAAGAAAAGGAGATTTATACTTTCAAATCTGGAGGAAATAGCTGAAATTTCTGGGACATATTCAGAAATGTTGGTGTAGAGAATGTAACATTCATATGATATATTGAAGGCAAGAGAGACATGGAAATAGCGAGTAATCTGCCTCATCTGATTGTGTAAATAGATGTCAGAATAGGAGAGTAAGGATATCACATTACTTACAGCAAAATGGATAATAGGTTGTGGAGAGCCATGATCGGTCACATCCCGAAGGGAAGTGATATTAGTATGATTTCGCTCTCACTTAAGAAAACACTGATTTATAGATTCACAATTTAGAGAAAGCACTTACATTTAAAGTAATTTCTAATGTTTCTATGAACAATGAATCCAATTTCCTTTAGATATCTTCATTTATTCAAACATAGGCATACAAGTATTTGTGTACAGATGTGTGTTTCATTGACTGTGCTTAAACTGTTTGTTTATATCATATATGTGTTTCATTGCGCATGCGTGTATGGCTACGTGTTTTTTCCCAGATATATCCTATTTTGAAGCAAATATTTTTTTAGAAACAAATATAAACCCATGTTCCATATATTTGTGTGTATATTTGTACCCATAAAAATTCCTATTATGTAGTTACTTAAATGTAATAACTATATTTGTAAAGGCATATTCACAAATAAATGCATATGTTTTCTTTATATGTTTATATTTTTTGTGCGTATACAGATGTTTAAGATGTTGCTTGATTTATATGCTTTTGTCTAATGCTCCCAATACGATATGTTATGTATATTTTTTATCATAAGATCGAAAAAGGTCAAAAAGGAGACCGCTCTTCCATCGATATTGACCTTATGCCGATTTACGCAACCATATTATTCGAGGAATTTTCTGCCTTAAGTAAGTTTTGCCCATTTCAGAATAAATATATTTTACGATAAAGAAACGGCATTGAACCTATTCTTGATCGGAAAAAAAATTAAATCTCTCATATTCTAAACTATTGGCAAAGACCATCCCTCTTTGAACACTAATTCTATAGCGTCAGTCCATAAACAAAAACTGTACAAAATAACAGAAACCACACCACTTGCGAACTACCAACAGCAACACCAATTAAAATGGGTAACACTATCAAAATGTTGACATTTTGTAAAATTTCTAATGAAAGGTTAGGAAGGCAACTCCAATCAATACTGGAAAGAGCGATAACAGTTACTGAGCTTGAGAAACCTGTTCTCCGGAAAAATTATTTTCAGGGAAATTTTTATAAACTTTAACCGACAGCAGTGCTCGGTCAATAAATGTTTCCTTGTAGGGAAACGGTAGATATTACCATTGTTCTTGGTCAGGTTCAAGAAGATTTATTCTAAAAGTACATATAACTATTTTTCACCTCTCGTCTCATGCGTTATAAATGTGATTCAATGCATTTGTTATCTGAATGGAAACAAATGTGTTTGTGATTAGAATAAATTTAATTATATATGTGAATCAATAGGTATGTTAATAAATAGAATAGAAAAACTACTACAAAATTAAAATAGCAAGGCAAACAAATGTAATTGCCGAATTAACAAAATTTACTATTTACATATTTGTAAATTATGAAGAAATTATAATTTAGAATCTGTAACCATGATTTTACATTTAGTTATATTACATAATTTTCTATATACAATACTAAGTTGAAAGGAATTTCTCACAGGGAACATTTAATCAGATTCAAAATCTTTGTTTCTGAATGTAGTACAATTGTTATAAACTTTGAGCAGAAAAGTTTTCTTTTTTTCAAAATATGATACTAAAATCGTATGATTAGACAGACATTTTTAAGTGTGAATCGTCAAGTCATAATTAATTCAAGACCTTCTTCTTTCAACTAATGCGTCTTATAATTAATTACTGCAGATGCTTACAAAATATCTCGTGTGATTTTTTTTTTTTTTTTGAAAAGCCTGTTACCCGATGGATTAAACAATCAGTCATTAGGGTCCTATCTTAAAAATTAATCATAAGACATTTATCAATGTCAGAACTAGCTTGCAAATAGTTAAAAGTTGTTGATACTATTAAAAAGAGGATTGTTATAAGAACATTTTCATTTTTTAATTTGATATCCTTTAACGATTAATTAATTTCATTTTGTCAGAATCACTTTTGTCATTATTTTCTGTTCATTATTTTTATGTTCTGGATATATCTAACAGCTTTTGGTGTTGCTGGTGAAAGTGATTACCCGATGTGCTTTTTTGTTAATGGAGTGTGTTATATTGTATTCAAGTTTTCACTAATTAAAATTGAAAATAAAAACATACTTCCAAGTGTAAAACATTAATTGACAACACTTAGTTTCACACAGCAGAATAATCACACACACATGTTACATATATATATATATATATATATATATATATATATATATATATATATATATACTGCTTCAAACGCTATTTTGTGTGAATTAAGTCTACCTGATTGTGCATTCGACACAATGAAAAGTGTGCTCGCTGGCAGGATGCGGACCTTCGTCTCATTTTTGTAGGGAAAAAGAACTGCTTTAAACCGATCGGCTACAAAGAGCATCATATCCCAGGAAAGTATAATTACCCTTTTGAAGAAGGCACATTTTCTCAAAAGCTGATATCTAATACTCTTTTGTATCCGTAACTTAAAAAACAATTTCTAAGGAATCTATCCGACAGTTTTTTCTATTATTCAATAATATATATAAGTCATACAGATCTATATAAGTTTTGTAATTATTCTTTTAAATATAGGAATAAAATACATGGTAAGTCCCTAAACCACATCACCAAAAGATTAAAAGTTTTTCCATTATATTACCTTGATAGACTAAACATTCTTATCTTAAAACTTTAAAATCAAAATAAGCAGAAGAGAGAAATAGAAAATAAATATATTTAATGGTATATTAAAAAGATTCGAAGCTCAAGATGTAATGAAAAAATAGAAGAAAAAGCGATCAAGACTAACACAAGGGAATAATTAACATCTTAAATCCGCGTGGAGATAATGCATTCGAGACGATAGTTTTATAGTGACCCTTGGCTGACTGAGCTTTATTATGAGACAAAAAGTTTGAAGCACTCCATGAAATGACAAAAAGCTCTTGACAAATATCGCATTTCAATTTTATTAGCTTCCACTTGATAGGTCATGATTTATGTACTATAAGGCTGAAAATTGGGTCCGTAATTCTCCGGGTAAGTTTCCCACAAGGTGCAGAAGTGAGAATAATGGGAGGTAATCAAGCTTCCTACTTACTATAAGCAACTCCCAGGAGAAGTTATCTTTGCAGAAAGCAATCACCAATATCTATGTCCTCCTTCGCCGTGATGAAGGAAATAAAAAATAAATAAATAAAAACGCCTTAACTGCTCCCTAGACACCAAAAACCAAATACTAAACCTTAAGAATTATCTTTCGTCTTGGTGAATAGTCACACACACACACACACACACACACATAGTAAGTAGATAGCCCCTGCATTTGCCATTCCTAAGAAATTTTACGTTTGCTTTCGCGAAAGAGGATAAAAAGACGAAGAAAATGGATATTTCTTCGCAGATGATTTCTTGAAAACCTGTGCTTATTTAGAACACCATATAACAACTAATAAATATTTTTCATCGTTTATAGTTTTTTTTTAAATGCTATCGTCTTTTATTTGTACTACATTTATTCAGTCTATTTACGCAAAAGTATATGATAACTTTGGTATCTGAGTACGTGAAAATTGAAACACCGGTTCCCGTACAATCACCGAAGTTAAGCAACGTCGAGCCTGTTCACTGCTTAGGAATACAATGTGCCGTAATCTTGGATGTCTGTATAGTGTAATGGATAACGGCTCAGAATTAGAAATCGGAGTGGCGAGCTCCATTTCCAGTCGGGTTATTTATATAGACGCAAATACAATTGTAAAATAGGTATGAAACCACACGCATGGTTTAATTAGTATAACTTGTATCATTAATTCATTATCTCCAAAATGTTTTGACAATCTAAAAATATTTTCCGGGGTTAATAACCTGCAAAGTAGTAATAAGTCATACAAAAAACTATCTGAAGACGTTAGGTTTAAGTTGTCAAGCGGAGTTCAATTTTCTGCTGTGACTGATAAAGTTAGTTTCTCATTAATAGTAAAATTACTGGTAATGGTAAGATTAATGACCATAGTAATAGCCTGAAATATTTGGTATTGAAAGATAACACTGGTGGGGGATTTCCTTCTAATATTTTTGTTTTGTTAGTGTGGAAAGTTAATAGCGAACTTTTGTCATTATTTTATGTTCATTATTTTTATGTTCTGGATATATCTACTAGCTTTTGGTGTTGCTGGTGAAAGTGATTACCCGATGTGCTTTTTCTTTTATAATGTATATGGTCTGATTTAAACCATCTTTATTAACACTTAATTCGTCTTAAGATCTTTAAAACCAGCAATCTAAGAAAACGTTTGTATTCAAATGAGAGTTTAGATACAGTTGAATTAGTTGGGCGACTTTCATGTCACCCAGAAGAAAGTCTTCAGCTGATTAAGCTATTAAATTACAATATTTGTTTACAATAAACAGTAATTTAATTTTGTCATACCTTATTGAACAAGGCAAATGTACACCTAGCGCAAACTATCCTGTTTTCATATTCGTTATTTCTTATAGTAAATTATTCATAACTAATCCAGACCCAAAATATTTATAATTTCCTAAATATTCTGAAATTGTATAATTGATTCAGAGTAAGTGCGCTCACTACTCCCATTCAAATTATAGATTATTTCTAATTTAGAAAAAATTATCGAGAAAACAATTTTTTGCAGCTCTTTTTATAAAATGTTACCCTCAGATATGAACAAAACTACTATAATCTGTGCTCCGTATTTTGCCAGATATATTGACATTACTTGTCATTGATATTTAGTGTTAGTAAGGAGATGGTGGAACATAATCCTGTAATTACCTTATTTGCACAAACTATGAGCTGGAATTCGAATGAAAGCTGTGATGTCACACAACCCTGAATCCATCATAAAAATTCAGTGGAAATTATCAGTATGTATTTTACATTTGTTAAAAGTTTCATATCATAAGAACGAAGTGGGTAACTAGAGAAATTATTATATTATTGCTGGTTAGATTTTGATGGAATGAGAAATGATGCTTTGAAAGAAAGATACCTAGATATCCATCGCTATCAGATGAGGTAATATCACTTCCCTCCTGAAAACAGCCAAACTGATAGAAGCAAAATTTCGGAGTTAATTATACCTGGATAGACTTTATATTTAAAACCAATTGTACTAATTGTACATTTATTATGAAGATAGATAATAAAAATACAATGATATACGTGATAAACACCAGGGGAAAAAGGTAAAGTTTGCAGCTCTTAGGTATTGATAATGATAATATTAGTCCTGCAAGGAAACATTTGGCATTCATTGACCTAGCAGTCATACTTTCGGTTGAAATTTATTAAATCTTTCTATTAAACAATTCTTCAAGAAAATAGCTTTCGCAATTCTAGTCAGTTTATGTAAATTCCAGTACTTAATGTAGTTTTCTTCCTAATGTTTTGTTTGTAGTAGTGTGGAAGGTCAGTGTCTTAATATCATAATTATTCTCTCACCGAGGTCTATGTGCTATCTTATTTCTTGGCATTGTTGAACGTTAACTGATGTGGTTTCTGTTATTTAGTGCAGTTCTTTCGTTGTGATCATCTAGCGACAGTCCATGAGTTTCGAAAAAGTTGATCCTCGCTAAGACACAAGCTACGTTCGCTCGAAACTAGTTTTAAAATTGGAGCTGATAAAACGGTTGTATACAATTCATATTTTACTGAATGGGTTTGGTGCTATTCAGGACATACCTATGAAAACATCGGTCTGATGAGGCTATTTTAAGTTTGTAGGTTAAAATTCTGACTCTGTAGCACTTTGCAGTTTCGGGCATCCCTAGTTCAGCCTATAAAATATTCAATTCCATTATCTCCTATACTAAAATTTTTATACCTGATCCGTCCGCCAACATATTTTTAGTACTTACTATTTACTCCATCCACATCATTATTTCCCATGACGAATTCAGGATATACGTCATCAGGGCTTTCATTCCAATCCCAACTAAATCTTTCCAAAACAAAAATTAATTATTTTGATACATTTTTCTTGGCATGTTTGGTAAAGGATGATTTTTTATTTTTTTATTCGTACTTCATCCTTTGGATTGTAGATATAACATTAGTTTATGCATGTGTTACTGTCACCTTCTCGTCGAGAGTTCAATCGAAGGAATAGGTAATAAAACCACTTGTTTAGTACAAATGAATAATAACTTGTATCACATGGAGAAAAATAAAATGACAAATATTCATGATCAGCCAAACAATGGCCACCGGTTAAAAGCCAATGTGTAAATTGCCGAAACGTCGTCTATCAAAGTCTATATCCACAAAGATGATAAAATCAGATCGAAATAAATAAAATATATTGACAATTATTCATCTCAGAAATGAAATCATAATTTCGTATCATTTTTAACCCAACAAAGAATACCTATGTTATCAGAATGGTCCATCTCATCATCAGTAAAATCTGGCCTCGGGAGGAAAAGCAAGAAAGCTGGAATTATTAAAAGAGAAAGTGGAAGACGAACAAACTAGAAGAAACTTCACAATATTTATAAATGTTCATTTAACTTTAGTTATTTTGCCCTGTTTTATGCACACATCAAAAACAAATGAAATATAATGTCTAACCAAATGAACAGCCATAGATTTTATTATTTATATAATTCTTTAGGTCTATTTCATGTTCAAGCACTATGAATACAAGAGAGCGATTATGGAAAACAAAAGAGGGAAACGTATACTTAACATCAGGAAGATTCGGTTGAAAATTCATAAGGCACACAATGAGGAAAGAGGGTTTGAAAACTGATACCCAGAGGACATATTAAGGGCAATAGAGAAGAGGAAAACAGCGTATAACGTAATTAGAAACGTCGAGTAAATAGATGGTGAAACAGGATTTAGTAAATAACAAAAAAAAAATCAATTTATAAAGAACTACGAAAGACAGGAAGTTCTGGTCAGTTATGATCGCCTACGTACCTGAGGGGGGACACGATACACAAAATAGAAGTGTTTCGGGAAAAGAAAAACAGGTATGTTTTTCCGTTGCTGTTAGCACAATTGAAGATCAGACTAGCCTCCTTTAGTCTAAAACAAAAATGAACAAAAAAGAATTTCTGCATAGTCGATTTTGATTAAGTAGCTTCACTAAACACGCGCAACTGGCTACACCGGCTGCAATGTTTGTTCCACTACCTTCCTGTCTTCTGGTTCGAGAACATTATATATATATATATATATATATATATATATATATATAAAATCCACTTCGTTTGCTTTTTCTGCAGTAAGAACGAAAACTAACCAATCAATAAATAAATGAGTAAAGAAAACATCCGTTATTCATATCGAATGTGGAGATACAACGTTAATTAGACATCAAAATGACCAGTGTTGCGAAACAAGGCGAATCGATGTCGTTTTCATCATGCTTGGAGGATTCTTCTTGATATCCAGTGAGGAAAATAAAATTTTAAAAAATACGAAAAAAATGCAAATAGAGAAAGAGTATACAAAGGGAGATAATTCTCTCTGCACTCAGCAAGCGAACGTAATTACTGTTTGGGTGATTCTGTTCAAGTTGCTTTAAATAATCAGGCAATTAGTAGAGTCACTCAATACGATATACAGATAAAAAAGTTTTATAAGGAGACACATACAACCACACGTATACACAGGTTTACTTGCGTGTGTGTTTGTGTCTACTAACACATCATTATATATATATATATATATATATATATATATATATATATATATATGAGAAAGAGTGATAGATGGCTGTTTGTAAATCACTAATTAGTTTTATATCCAGAAATAAATAACTAATTTCTATCATTTACAAAGTTCTTAACTTTTCGATAAAAATATCTTTGTTAAATATTTAAGAAAAAAAATTAAAGCAATAATTATATTTTGTGGACAGTACATTTAAATTGAAAGATAAAAGTTTGTAGAATTTCTTGTCTTGTTTGAAGCAAAAATTTTGTTGCAATTTATCATGAAATATTCACCTTATTCTTGGAAAGATTGAAAAATTCAAACTGATTATTTTATTAAAGAATTTCACAAAATAAACACACTTTTATCGTTCATCCCTCAGTTGCCCACCATATCAGTTACGGGTTTCATGATCTTGATCCGCGTAACACATTAGGGTCGTAGGGGTACCACAAAGCAATGATGTTTCTTGGGTAAACTAGCCTTACGGGGCCCAACCCTCTTCAGATTGGTTTGATATCGTTCTCCTACTGTATAGGACTCCGTCGATCCTGCTATTTACCCACAGCTGAGGAAGAAGAGATGGATTCATACCTTTCCAAAGAGTAAGGCACGTTAATATAATGAAACCGAATGGAATTCGAACCCGGCTCTCCGATTTGTCAATTCAAGCCACTACTGATTACTTTGACCTACCATTAGTTTCGGGGATGCAATGACAAAACTTATTTCTCCAGCGCGCGCATTTCCCCCCCCCCACACACACAGGGTGTCCCAAAATAATGTATACACTCTTTGAATCGTTATAACTTATTCAATTTATGTATTTTGACTTGTAAATCAGATTAATACAAGAGAAAAAATACATAGTTAAAGAATTTGAGAGTAAAATATACAAAAAACATAGAAAATTAACGTTAATGAAATAAAAGCGACTTGGGGCAATGGAAAAATGTTCATGTAATGATGAGTTCACATCAAGTGCTCAAACTGGCTGCCGTTCTGTTCAATACACTTATTCATATCTTGAAGAAAAAGACCTACAAACATCCAGTATCATTTCCTCTTGTATTTGAGCACAAAAGAAATCCAAGCGTGTCAAATCCGTTGATCTAGGTGGGTATTCAACTGCACCTCTTCTTCCAATCCATCTGTTTTGCATATTTTCATCCATATAAGTTCTCGCATTACGGTAATGTATTATTAATATTAATATTTAAAGAGTGTATACATTATTTTGGGACACCATATAACCTGAAGCTTGCAAGAAAGACATCAGTGTTCACTTTAATATTTACAATGCTCTATTCCAAATATTGAGCACTTTAACATATAAATTTAACACACACACATAGATAGATAGATAGATAGATAGATAGATAGATAGATAGATAGATAGATAGATAGATAGATAGATAGATAGATAGATAGATAGATAGATAGATAGATAGATAGATAGATCTCATTTCCGAAGTATTTTGAAAAACAGTGATAATTCTTGTCTTTACATGCATTTTATGCAATATATAAAAACATTCTAGAATCTTTTGAACTGCATTTACTAAGCGATTTATTAAGTTTAGCTTAGCTGTGGCCCAATGGCTGGAATTATGTAGCACCCAGAGAGGATTGAACGCACTACTCATTTATAATTGATCAAGACAAGCTTGATAACTATTACACAACGACGAAGTGTCCTTTGCTTCGCGTTTATAAACAGATTTATTCGAGAAGAACTTATCTTCGTTAATATAGCGACAGTGTTCCTCTTATTGTCCATTCTGGCCTTCTTCCGAGTTAATTAATCATTTTATTACCTCTTTTGCTTTTTCTGACTATCAGGTGACTACATTGTACCTTTGAGTTCAGTCTCTGAGCTGGATATTAAAACTGTGAACTTGGCTAACAATGAAATAGAAAAGGAGGGAGAGAGAGGGAGGGAAGGTGAAATATCTCTAGATATGGAAAGTGGGAAAAGAACCATCTACTCACGTAGTTTAAATAAATGATTCACTTCGAGAAGCAGAAAAATAATTAATTTCAGTGAATCAGACAATATGTATTACGCTGTTTATAATTCTGACTTTGCCCCAAGAAGATTTATATAAGGTTTTTCTTTCCATTTCTTATCAGAAAATGTCAAATTTGATGTTAATAGCTTTGGATGTAGATAATGTATAGTCATTTACATACAACGTATTGTGAGCATTTTTCTGTACATATTTAGAAACTAATTAAACATGAAATGTGTTAATAATTATATTTCGCATTCATGAGATTTGATGTTTTTTGTATGCATGTCTTATGTCATATTACTAAGAAAAGCTCCGGATTTTTGGACAGATATTTCAGAAAAAAGACGGAAGACCACAACTACCACAACTACTCAGATACCGAGGTCGAAACCCGGTTACGAACAGTCACGAAAAGGCCAGAATCCGTTGAATAACCGCAATGGAGTTTCGGACAGACAGTCGGATAAAAACAACGTAATAGTAACTATCCGGGACTATTTCAACCAAACACGCAAGGACCCCTATGGGCCATCTATAGTCCTGCCAGGTAAGTCTATTTATTTCAAAGTATGTATAATTATTTTCACAATAAAACATATCCTCAATGTTATTTAATGATATATAATAATTTCAATTTATGCAGATTAAATCAAAATACAATATATGCCAGCTGACAATAAAGTCATTATACAGTTACTTACAATAACAAGACAAAGGAATTATTCAACAAATTAATTCTGTATAGTGACTTTATTGCCACAATGTGTTGGTGCATAATTATCGGGCTTTATTTTTAAACAATATTTATTACGAAAAAAAATATGGCATTTCAACAATAACATGTTTAAGTGATTATTCCGGAGCGTAGGATTATCGACACGCATTTTTATAACCTGAAAATCAAAGTTTTAAGAACAGTAAACAAAACAGCAATTTATATTAACAAATAACTCGCCTACAAAATGCCTGATAATTATGCACCAACTATATATATATATATATGTGTGTGTGTGTGTGTCTGTGACTTTGTTTGAATATAACATCGGATATTAAGTGATGGTGCTAATAAAAAAAGTACTCTATGTAATATAACAGAGCTATTAAGTATATATAAATAAATATACATTTTATTCCTTCACTGCAGCACGACTCGGAAGATTGCGTTGTGCCTGAAACTTTGAGACTTGCTAACGATGAGGAATGGGATATGATATGATAGATCTATTTTGTATACATCTTTTTTCTTGCACAGCGATAGTCGCACACACACACACACATATATATATATATATATATATATATATATATATATATATATATATATAACGTTAGTGTGTGTGGGTTGCAAAATTGCATTCGGTCAATAGAGTTCAAATTTCCGCCTAGTATGTTGCGTTGATTTTGTCACAAAGTCCAATACTTTTCCTCTCCTCCTCCAGCTACGAGTTAAAAAGTGGCAACCAAGCTAGGAGATTTATTAATCTGAATTCAGATCTTTGGAGAATACAACAGGAATCAAATTCGTTGTCTTTCCTAAGATGACATGCGTATACATAGATAATAAAAAGGGTTTGTGCTGAGGCAAAATGCGAAAGAGATGAGTATAAAAATGTAATAAAAAGATATATATATATATATATATATATATATATATATATAGATACACGCATGTGTGTGTGTGTGTGTATATATATATATATATATATTAAATAAAAACAGACCACTTTAATGTTCCATATAATAAATTATTTCACCACAGAAAGAATAGAAATGTTACATCTAACTCAGTCATGTCTCTTTCCCCCTCACTTCCTCAATTTACATATATTTAGTACTGCCCGTCAAAAATGTGTAAGTTTCTTTTCATTTTTCGTTTCAATCTTTGGAAGTAAAGTCTGTGATTCGCAGTCCTTTAAAAGGGCAGTGGTGAAATAATTTGTTATATGGAACCTTAAAGTGGTCTGTTTTTATTTAAATTATTAGCTTTGATTTACATTGAGCTCTCTGGATTTTATCCTCCTTGGCTCTACCCATACGGATTACCTAGTTTTTCGTAAACTATATATATATATATATATATATATATATATATATATATATATATGCGTATGTGTGTGGATAGAGTTATTCAAAATGAATTAATTAAATGTCAATTCTGTAAATTTTGTTCTACGGTTAAAGAAACGTTCCCAATCAGCCAGTAATTTACTATTTATAAAGATAGTAAAAATGTTATTTTACATCGACCACTGTTCTTATTACCACCATCCCTGTGGGCGTGTTTATATGAGAGAGAGAGCAATCCTTAACCGTGGTGAATGTAACGAATAAAAGTGTGCGAACTGCTAAAACCAAACTGATATCGATTCCCTAACCTGGCTACAGTAGAGTGGGATCACATGCGTAGTGAAAACAATCAGTCCAAAGAGGGAAAATATGTAATAGAAACTGCTACCTAAGGTGTCACCGTGGGTATTCCTGTCAGTCACATTCTTACCGAATGATGCAAGTAACGGCTGATTTAAGAAAGAGTTCATGATTTAAATGGAGGAGTAAATAAACATCATTTTATATATATATATATATGAATAGGATGAAAAACAAAATAGGAAACTTTTATAAATATGAGAAGTTTCGCTTGGATTTAGGCTTCATCAGAATATAAAATAAATAAGAGAAAAGAAAATGTGCTATTTTTATTTTTGTCTTTGTTCTATCATTGATGAAGCAAGATTCAATTGCATCTGTTCAGTCAAGCACTGTTCGTATGTAGAATTCCTGTGTTTTTGCGTATCACACTTCTATTTGGCCTATGCAGGGTTCCATTGATCGTGCTTCTCTTTATGTGAGTGAGAGTGTTTGAACGTCGAGTTGGCATTTTCATCTATGTCTGCCTTTTGTTCGTATGTCCATTGGGGGATGTTTTGAGTGAGAGTGAAATAGTTTACGTTACTCCGGTTATGGTGATAGGTAGCTAGTATTTAATATGGATTTTATAAAAGTTGATGATATAATAATTTATGTTTGATACGGGTTTATAAATAGCAAAATATTTTTCTTTATTGATGAGGGGGGAATTTATTGTCTCGATCTTTATATATATATATATATATATGTATAGGATGAAAAACAAAATAGGAAACTTTTATAAATATAAGCGGTTTCGCTTGGATTTAGGCTTCATCAGAATATAAAATAAAGAGAAAAGAAAATGTGCTATTTTTATTTTTGTCTTTGTTCTATCATTGATGAAGCAAGATTCAATTGCATCTGCTCAGATTATATATATATTATATATATATATATGTATATGTATATATAAAGGCGCTCATGTTATATTCCTCAAGTTACTTTTTCAGATATTTCCCTAGTAGAAAAATTAGTTGAATTTCCGGCTGTCAACAATGCTTTCAACACCTTATAAAAAAACCTATCTCCGTGTTAAAAATGCATTTCTGCGATATTTTAAACTAAATGTAAATAATATTCGTTTCAAATCAGATTAATTGAAATTTAAATCAGCTAATATTCCTCAACGTTTCAGAAAAATACTTTTAAAAATTTTTTTTTTTAATAAACAATCATATTGTACTGACTGTTTTTGAAATGCCGCAAAATATTTTTGCTTATTGGAAATATTCTATTTTAGGTATTAGCTTGAAATTTAAAATAAATGCATCAAGAAAGAATTTTTAAAAAATAATTTTGAACTTGAGGTATCGCGTTTTTGGGAGGTTGTATATATAATATATACAAACATTTGAGACAATCCTAACAAAACATGGTCTAATATAGGTTCTCCGCTACAAATCTATATTTCAATATAGCTACCAGCATAAGCGAAGCTTCCCCCGCCTACATATAATGAATGATCTGGCATAAGGCAAATGCAAAAATTATGCTCGTGGAGTCAACAAGATTTTAACATTCATTGTTCTCGTTATTGTTAAGCAGATTACACTGTGTTCACACATAATCCTTAGTCCCCTGGACCTTCAACAGGTATTAATCTTCCCATACGAAGGATTTCCCTGAAACATATACGCTTCATAAACACTGTTACCTCAGAGAACACCGCTCAAATGCTCTCTGTACAAAATTTTATTTTGCAACGAACATCCGCCTTGGTCAACACATAATAATATAGAAGATATTACTTTCTGATAAACCATATTATATGTGTGTGTGTGTGTGTGTGTGTGTGTGTGTGTGTGTGTGTGTGTATATATACACACATACACACACACACACACACACACAACTTCGTTTCAGTACAACTATCGATAGTCTAACCGTGGTATGGTTTTCAAATACTTGACGCATGCTGGGATTGTCTCGCCATGCAGATACTAAGAAGTCACATCCTGGCTCTCCAGGAGAGTGACAGGTTTCTCTGTTTCGGGTTAACGTTCCTTGCTGATATGAAGTGGAAATATCATATTAAATCAATTGCTATGTCTGCAGCTAAGAATGTTGGTTCACTGTATCGTGTTAGATAATCTTTCTTTCCAGAATGTTACATATTTATAAGTCTACCATTGACCCATGCTTTGAATTGCGTCGTCACATATGGCCTGATGACCCTGCTATATATTTAAAGGATTCTTGATAAAATCGGAATAATTTGATGCAGTCATTTTCTCACCGCCCTTACCTCCATAATGTGCCTTTTCTATGAATACTTTCATGGTAATTGGTCTGATGAATGTTGATACCTAGACTTCATGAATTTAAGGGCAGTAATGTATTGGAGGAAATATCTCATCATTTTACAGTTAAATTGGCGGGATGTAACCGTAAGTGCTAACAGATTCTCCTGTCGCACTTCTCGCCTGTGGACCTTTTCCGGCTCTTTGCTTTCTGGTCAACCTTGATCTTCAAAAGTTCCAACGTAATGTCACTCGTCATTGGCTTGATTCTTTTATTGTTCTCACCTTAATAGTTCTTTAATATTTTTCTTTCACACCCAGTAAACCACTTGTGTATTTCTTAGTTTGCTTGGGGCGAAATGATTAAAATGTAAAAAGAAATAGTAAACCTAAGGTCTCATTGTCAGAATGCAAATGTTCTAACCACAAAACTACGCGACAATATAAACCCGAATAAACATGCCCGTGCGTTTATGGAAGACTGATAGAGATGGTGGGAAGAAGAAAAAGGAGACAGCACCGGAAGAAATTTGGGAGACTAATAGCACATAATGAAATAAATGACAATACTTTTCCAACCTCAGGCCAATTATTTCTTTTCTTTTTAAACTAAATCAATCATTTATCCGGTCAGACGTAGATACAATTTAAATACTTGGTAAATGCAATCATAAGAGTAATAATTCAATTTTCTTTTGACAGATATACGCCAACAGTGGATATCTTCCATAACTATTTTATGACGCGACAAATACGCACACAAAATTAAGAATGAGAAAAATAACTTTTTTATACGACTAATCCATCTGCATAAATCATGTATACGCATGCTTATTTTTTTCTTTCTAATGATCTATTTCACATTATTAAATATGTCGGAAATTGTACGAAAATAAATTGGCTAATGATTCTGTGAAGGCTTTAAAATGAGTAAATGTATATAAGCTAATCGCTGCAGTAATAACCAGTCTCTTTTTGATAAATGATTTGTCAGATTTAAGCAGTGTGTTTCGTCAAACAGATTTGCGAAAAATTGAATTTTTCGAGCATACGTACGTGTAAGTCATTAAAATAGGTTTTTATTGAAAACTATATAAAAACGTATTTTAACAATTTTTTGGACCTCGTACAGGAGAACGATTCATTGCTTCGACTAGTCGGGAAAATGTAATATTCTTGACTCCAGTGAGTAAGAATTGTCCCTAGATAAATGTTCAACAATCATTGGTCGAATTTGATGTGCTTAGTTTGTTTATCATGGTGTTGAGTTGTTTGAACTTTACAAATTATTTCATGATGTCGCCATGTTGATGGCATCATTCTTACAACACGCACTACTTAAACCCTTTTTAGTGGTTACCCATATTTGAGTAGATGCTACCATTATTTATTAAATAGTACAAATATTTATTTTGTCTACCGACCTGGATTTTCGAGAAGGTTATTAAAGAAAAATATGCACACTCCGGTGTATTCAACTTTCCTTGATAGACGACGGACTCTGTGGCCGACTTATTCTAAACCAAACTAAGTAACTCTTTGTGCCTTTACATAGGGAGAAATATTATATATATATAGGTGACTATACTCGTGTCGAAAAACCTTCGAATTCTTGATTTAACAATAGCCAAATCAATCTCGAAGGGAAAAAAGGTTTTAAAAAAGAAAGAGCCAGGAACATGAAAGTCTGTCAAAAATAATAGCACAGATACAGGTTCAAGGCCCAAAGAAAAAACTCCGATACGAGTAAACAACTAACTAAAGAGCTCGATACAAACGTAGAGCAGACCTAGTCAAACCTAATGAGCCAGACAAACCTACCAAGGTTTCACCTAGGCAGATCGTCAGGGTCAGCTGGAGCCAGCTGACCCTGACGATCTACCTAAGTGAAACGTTGGTAGGTTTGTCTGGCTCATTAGGTTTTGACTAATATATATATGTATATATATATGTGTGTGTGTGTGTGTGTGTAAAGAGCAACAAAAGCAAACACATTAAAAGACAATTAGCAACAACAAAAAGAGTGGTAATAAAATATGCATTACCGCAAAATGGTAATACCGAAATTTAATTTCCTATAAAACACAGTTAAACCGGTTAATAGTTTCTCTCAGAGCAAATAGCGAGAAAAGTGCACAGAGACTAAATTTTATACAACACCATACAAATTAATATATGTGTGTGTCTGTGTGAGTAAGAAAAAGATTTACATATATTTATATATCAAGAACAATATTATGGAAAATATTTTGTGACGAATTTTATCCGATGGAGTCAAAGGACGAAACGCGTCAATAAAGATAACTTTCCTATATATGATTTATTTATTTATTTAAAGAGAAAAAAAAGCAGAGAAAAAGCCGCAAACGCTTTTGATTATAATGTGCATGCATATATATATAGTTTCTTCTATATATTCTGTTACTTCCTATGTAGAATGTTTTGACCGCTGTCATGTGTGTAGTAGTAGTAGTAGTCACCTAAATCCATTTTGGACTGGTCGAAAAATGTTTCATAACATATGTGTGTGTATGTATATATATATATATATATATATATATATATATATATATATATATATATATATATATACACACACACAAGAATATGTATGAAAAAGGGGGACGGAGGAAGTTGATATACAGTAAGTATTATACCAATATTATAGTGATTTTCCTAGCGTAGCTTGGATGTGGCACAAGGCCGAAAGTAAGGGGCACACAGCGAGGATCGTACTTACTACTCATTCGTAATTGAGCTAGCGAGACAAGCTTGTTAACCATTACACCACCTCGAGATGTCCTTATACCAGTATTATAATAGTGGTTCTAGAATTCATTAAAAACATTTTCATAATTTTTATTTTGTTTATAAATAAATGGCTGGCAAAGACGAGTGTGCGAAAGACGGGTGCAAACATTTTGAAAATTTGAGGGATTGATATTTTTTATTGATATGTTTTTGTTTTCAGTAGAAAATGTTCCGTACGCACATTGTACCTATTTTTGCATCCTGTATATTAAAAAAAATTAAGTCTAATTAATATTTTGTTATTACCATTTTATATGGTAATATAGTTGTCTTTAATGTTTGCTTTTTCTTGGTCTAATAAAATTCTGCGCGGCCGCTTACATCTCTAGTAATTTATTTTATACGCTAATTCCTTGTGTGCAACAGAATTTCTTTCAGAATTTCCCATGAAACTTTCGGTCTTATTAATTTCGAGATCACCCATAATTATCGACAACTAATTTAATGACGAATAATTCCTGAATTATGATCTTCGGAAATAATTCGGCAGGAGAAATTATTAAAGAAATCTATATCAGAGTTTTACTCTCAGCACACATTTTTTATTTCTTTAAGTATTCCCTGAAAATATCGTCTAAAAATACTGTCACATAATTTTCAGCCCACAAACATGTTAATAATATATCTACACGCGCATATTCGTATATTTATCTCTGCCTTAGGAGAACGCCAAATTCGAGTTAAAGAAAGATAAATTAGATAGCTGCACTAGCTGATCGTTCGAAAGAACTCGGTCTGCCTGCTTTCATTCTCAAATAATTATAACATGATGTAATTATGGATTCATCCTAAGGTTTCTGAAGCGTATAGATTCACTACTGATATACGCTTAGAATGAAGTTGAGAAAATCTTTCTGAATTAAATTTAATAAAAACCTATTGTAGCTTATCAATATCTATATATTTTTACCTATTACCAGCAGTATTCTCTCATGCTGTCGGGCGTGACACTGGAGTTTAAGTTCAAAAACTAGATCTGAATACTTCTCGTTGAAACTTTAGAGCTCACTTCTGAGTGT
>OZ038475.1:49766979-49834479 GCA_964036315.1 Acanthosepion esculentum
TACCTAGTTATATATTTACCTAGTTATATATTTACCTAGTTATATATTTACCTAGTTATATATTTACCTAGTTATATATTTACCTAGTTAGTTTCTTTCTTTCTTTCCAAATGGGAAGAATTTTATAAAATGAGCCAGATTTGGGCAATATATTCATAAGTACTCGGACAGAAACTGACCAATAACCTGATATTCAGACAGTCCATTCATAATTTTTATCGGGATGAGAAATAAAACTATCCCCAAATTATCAAAGTCGTTTACAAATTAAACAGGCGTTCTTTGTCGGTTGAATTTAATACAGCTTATTTAAATGTCTGTGTGTGTGGTTGGTTTTAATCGATGGCACTATGCAAGGCCGTAAAGCCACTAAAAACACAGAGTGTGGAAGAATTAGGAACAGAAACAATCATGTGCGGGAAGAGAAAAGTGTAATTAGGAGGAGAGTAGATAGCGATTTACACTGCATTTAAATTTTGCAGATTAAAGTTGGCTCGAAAGCATGGAGCCGGAAGGGAGTTCCACAAGCGAAAATTACGAGAAAACAAACTGTTAGCATAGAATTTACGTTTGCATATAGCCAACTCAACTGTAAAGTGATAGGATCTCAACGCCAGTCTAGTACTGCACTTAAATTCATAAAGTCTAGGTACCATAGCGAAGATGTCATCTGAAAAATTACAATGAAAGGATTTATAGAAAAATCACAGAGGGGCATCCTTAAGGCGGTGAGAAAGACATTTTAATCCGAGACGTCAGATTAGGACTAATAATATTGCTGATTCTTTGGATTTTATCAAGTAGCCCAAGGTAAATAGCAGGTGCACCAAACTATGTGCTAACTATATATATATATAAAAATAGATTTCTGGTATTTCATTTTTTTATTATTATAATATAATTCTCTAGCCACTATAAATGAAGATTTAATTCCATCAAAGTTATAATGGAGAAGATTGAGGATTCTCTCAGAATATTTTCGGAGGCAGCACTGGCTCAATTGACTAGTGTAAACTGTCATAGATGCGTGCGTTGGGTTTACCATAAGATATCCCTGACTAAAAGAATGCTAATTTTACCGATTAATGTTCAACGGAATTTTGGTTTGAGCTTTAAAAATTGCGCTACGTTCTCTCCACCTTTTACTCTCTCTCACTGCTCCTCGACACTCCCACCACATCTTATTCATTCCGCCTGAGGCGACACAGAGATTTCAATTATAAAGCGGTGGATTCTCAAAGAATCGTGAACAGTTACATCTCTTGGAATTATTCTGTACTAACTCTCACATGATTCGGACAGAAATATAGTCATCGATATTTTTCTTTCAATCAATTTGTCTTGACTTTTCTTTTTTGTTATTTTGAATTGGTTTCGCTTTCTGTGTTTTCTTTTTTTTTTTTTATCTCTTTTTGTTCCACTTTTATCATTTTGCTTTCTGTCAATATGGCTTCTACCTTTTTTTTTAATGCCCACTAAGAGCAACGAATGTGGAAATATCTTATTCTTTCTTTTCAAAACATTTTTCTCTCATACTGTTTTCTATTTCTTTCCATCCCAATTCATTTCTTTGTGTTTATTTTTATCTTAACTTTGTTTCTCACCGTTCTTTCTCAGCCCAGATGTAGAAGTCGTAAAAACGTAATATGCAATCTTTTCTAAGACGAAGCTTACAAACCGAGACTGATATTCTTCAAATGTTTTGCATCCAATCTTGTACGGATTAAATTTGATGGCTGAATGTGTATCGTTACAATGCTTATTAGCGCTGGATTGAGTACTATTTCTATTCGAAAGATGTGCATCTGACGTGTCTCCAGCTCACGTCTAAGAGCACTTCAGGCATGGCTTCTTCGGTGACCGGTGAAGGACTAACTTTATTTCTAATACTTTCTAATCCTCTTAGAAATTGGTGCTTCTTCTCACAAGTAGAATTCAGACACGTATAAAATATAAATATAGAGAGATAAATGCAAATAGTTCTATGGCTGTGTAAGTAGTACATTGTCAGACAGGCTGTTACACTGAGTTTCATAATATTAAAATGGTTTATATATACGTATCATCAAACACACACCACACTGCGCATTTTCAGAGACACATACTTATTGGCTACATGTAACCGTAAGTTCTATGCTAACAGTTTCTTTTATTGCTTTTGAAACTCATCCAGCCCCATGCTTTCTGGCAAATTGTGATCTTCAAAATTTTAATGTAATGTCAATCGTTATCTACTCTTTTCTTGATTACTCTGTTATACTCACTTTCTTTCACAGCTAGTAAACCCGTGCCTAAGTGGCTTAGCTTGGGGTAAAGCATATATACAATTTTATTTTAGGTATTAGAACAAAAATATGTTGAAATTGCTACACAACAGCTTTCGAGTTTATCTCATTTGTGTGTATATATATATATATATATATATATATATATATATATATGAAGAAATATAGGTTTATGGTGTGCTATATTTATGGGATAAAGTGCTCAATATCAGAGATAGAGCGTATGTAAATATAAATATAAAAGTGAACATTGAAGTCAACACTCAGAGGCGACAGGCTGTTTCATGCTGGACACAATTGTCAGGCCTGACGATTGCGTCTAGGATGAAACAGCCTGTCGCATCCGAGTGTTGACTTCAATGTTCACTTATATGTAGGTGGAAAAAATCTACCAGAAAAATTATAATTATTAGACTAATAAAATAATCATTATGAGGATAAACTTTTAAAATGAAAATTTTCAGACACGTCAGTGTCATTAAAAAAAAAACTGAAGTTCGACATTATCATTTAAACGGTAAAAAATGAAGCATAGGTGGACTAATTCTCTAACATTTAATCACTTTGCATTTAATAGGCAATAAAAAAACATTTTCGTTCTCAATGGTTTACCTTTCCTTACGTAATTAACATCAAGAATATTTTAGAATGCCCATAAAGTTAAAGATATTACGATATTTCTGCTCCACTTATATAAATACAAGCAACAAAATAAAATGTCGATATTTACATTAATAAAGTACCTCAGACATGGCTCGTGGAACTAGAACAGTCTACCCCAGTGATCGAAATAAAGGGTACGGTTCGAAATTCCAACCACCTGAAGAAGGCCGGAGCGTACAACGGCCGAAACGTTGTGACAAAAAATGGCGACAAAGATGACGACAATAGTCCGACTAATGTAAATACTGTACATATATTTATCTCTTTAATTTCATATACGCGCGTACGCGTCATCACATGTAATCTTTTCTAAACGGTTTGTTAGTTTTTGTTTTTTTGTTTCTTTGTGCTTATCAGATTATCAACCTGTATGAGCTATCCAATGCCGAAATCTAAATATTTTGTACTCGATATTATTGTTTTGAGATCATGTTTTTTTTTGTTTTTTGTCTGTGACTCAAGTCTTACTAGCTAGCCGATAAATTGATTCGTACATTACCCAAGGGTATTTGAGCGTAAGGGAATATAACGGTCCCAACTGGAACTCTGTTCTCCAGTTAGCAATTTCGAGCCATTATCCATTACACCACGCTTACAGAACCTGGTATTCTCAAGTGATCATCCATCTAGATGCTGACCACGCTCGAAGTTGCTGAACTTTAGTGATCGTACCAGTGTTTCAACTTAATGTCGCCTTAAGCCTGCATCACTATATTTGGACAAAAAAATCGATATTTGTCTATATTTCTAAGATGAGGTGTTATGTACACTATTTACATTATTCGGACTATTGTTCTCATCTTTGTTGCCATATTTAACAACGTTTCGATCGTTGTACGCTGTGGCCTTCTTCAGATGGATGAAATGTGAAACTGAACCCTTTATTTCGCGCGCTGGGGTAGACTGTTCGAGTTCATGGCCCATGGAATTAGAACAGTCTACCCTAGCGAGCGAAATTAAGGGTTCAGTTCGACATTCCAACCCCCTGAAGAAGGCCGGAGCGTACAACGGCCAAAACGTTGTGATAAATATGGCAACAAAGATGAGGAAAATAATCCGAATAAAGTAAATAGCGAACTCAATACTTATATTATAAAGGATCGAAAGGAACATATATATATATATATATATATATATATATATATATAGGAAAGAGAGCGAGAGTGAACACATGCTCACCAGTACATTATTTGGAGAGATAAAAACGGACAGTCAAATAAGCCTTACTAGATTAGAATTCATTACTAAAAGAATACAATGCATAGTCATTCTTTTTATTTTACTCACATTTATCTTTTTTTATATTTTAAAAACCTGAACTTAATTAGGAGCATTCATTGGTTGACAATGTCTGATAACTCACCCATTGAAAACGACTTGTACAGGCGAACCACGTTGCGTAGATATTTTCTCTTGTGTACTCGTCTTCTGTCTGCTCCTATCGTTAGTGTCAGGAGACGTTTATTATTCTCTCTCAGGACCAATCACAGACATTACCACCAATGCCACCATCTATTCTATCAAGTGGACTATATAGATGAATTCAGTCAACCGCACTTGCAGTGTGTGTGTGTGTGTGTTATTATAATTATTACATTCGTAAAGTTTCCGCCTTAGAACAGATCTTGCGACACATAAAATTAAGGCCCTTAGCGGTAAGTCGACGACAATATCATTATTAGAGAATACACTGGACTATTGTATTTGTTTTTGACATTTTCACTTTTCTAGATTTTTTTTTTCATACAAAAGAAAAAAATTAAATAAAATTATCTTACTTTATTTTTTATCTCCATTTATTTTATTATATTTTTGTAAAAGTTATTGCATTAGGATTTTAACAAATTTATCTTTGTCGTTATATCGTTTTCTCTGGGTTTAAGTATGTGGTCAATATCGATGGCAGACTACTAAATAAAATTACGTGGTAATTGTTACCATCTTTATATATATATATATATATATATATATATTTTCTTCGTATCAGATAGATATATTAATGAATTCCGAAATTCACTCCAAATTAAGTTAATATAATTGGCAGAATGTTTACAGGAGTTAGTCTAGCTTCTTAACAAGTAGTCACATCACATCTGTTGGAATTATTAGCTATTTAATTAGACAATGTATTTGAAACTGTATCAGCGGAAACATCTATATATACTTGCTGAGTTTGTCGCACAAATTATATGCACATAGTTTATTACCCATAAATGAATACGCCCCCTACACATTTTTTACAGAAAGTTAATTTCAATCTAAAACAAAACATGACAGATTTCTAGTAGAACGCACACTCGTAAACGCTTGGTATCTTCAATTGATGATTTAAACTTTTTTCCAAGGATATATGCCTTATTCAATGAGGATTCGAGTTAATGATTAATTATCAACTCTTGAATTCGGAAGGTTACTATTTACTCGAGTTCATTCATTTCTTGTAATATTTAACCATGTTGTTCCCCACTGTCTGTTATTTTTAGTCTCACCGGTGTGGTAAAAAATAACATTGTACAATTTTTTTTTAGTTTTGTTCACGTTAAGTCCTTAAATTGAAATGGCATTCAAAATGGCTTCTAATCATAAGGTTCATGTACAGCTTAAAAAACCGTATCTGTCTTTAATTATATGGTCGGTATGTCATTTTTAAAAAAAGGTGTTAATTTGTGTCCCGCTTTACCCAGTCATACATGTACACATTAAATTGAGAACCTAACATTAGTTTTATTACATTTCTTTTCTTTTATAATGTAAAAAAAATAAATAATGGTTTTAAGTATATACTTAAAGCGAAAACAAGCACAAATCTAGCCTTTATAAAATAAGTTTCGCTTTTACCTTCCTGCAAAATTTTCCCGCCGTTTAAGGGTTAATCCAAACTGATATTATATATAATTTATGACCAAACTACGTTATTAAGACTGTTCCCAATCCGTATTTTGCTGACCTGAAAGGACGCTTCGTACGAAAATTCCATGTTGAATTCTAAAGGGTAAATATATTTTAAATCATTAGCATTTTCCTAATATTTAAATAATAGTCGACGTAAGTTTACAAGTATCTCTAATAAAATCAACATTCTCAGCTTAACGACGTTTTCTTAAGCTCTACATGAAAAAGAACTCTTCCAATTTATAAGAACGTGTTATTTTCCACAAACAAAACAACGGTTACAATAATTATATGCAAGACTGAAGTTGAGAGAAAAGTCGCCATAACTGCACAAAAAAGGTGAAAATATCAGAGATAAACAGAAGCCAACAACAAGCCTGTTTGTTTTATCTGGAGATCGGGGGATAAAAGAACAGAGAAAATTGTCTGCTGATGTTGGTAAGGAGGTCAAAAATACGTGTGCTTTTAATGTTTCTACGACAACAATCACACGGAACCGGAACAAATTTGGCTTACGTGAACGACGACAGTGTAGGAAACCTACTGTAATCACAACAAAAATGTTTTCCGTTTAAAGTCCGTACAGGAAATAATGATAAAGTTTCAACGTATTTGGACAGCCTAATCAGATCAGATTAAACAATTGTTAACCTATTTTGGCCAAACAGTATCCAACTAGACGAGAATCGTCATAGCGAGTCATACAAAGAAAAGGTTTTGATTCTAACAGTTATGTGTAGAAAAGATTTTAAAACGAACTTTGTCAGGTTGTTGTCGTAGAATCATTAAGAGCATACATAATTTTTACCATCATCAACACCCTATTTTCTGTTCTTTAAGGAAACTGAATAGTTTAAAGTTGAATGAATAAATACAGATGACATGCATTTCATCGTCAAAAATATACAGATGACATGCATTTCATCAACAAAATTATAAATGTTGTACGTTACTAAAATATATTGAGAAAATATGCACTAATCACCAAGCTAGTTGATCAACTGTGGAATGTAAAACAACGAAAATTAAAATAGCTGGGAACTAAAAAACGGTGAACTAAATAATTAACGTTAGAAAAGTGCATAGAGTTTTAAAAAGAAATTCTGTCAATATTTACGCAGTCCAGTGAAGAAAATCTCCAGAGGTTTACAAGCTAGAAACAGAAAATTAAAGTAGTCATATCTAATATTAATGTCAACTTCATTTTTCACGGGACTATATTAATATTTAAGAGGCCATATATTCATAGATTTGCAGCAGGTGTACAGTTTGTCCTAAGTAGTATATGTTTTGAATGTGTACTTTTACTCTATAATAAGTATATTCCTGTCGTGTTTCTTTAGAAGTAAGCATTTTAAAATAGTCGATATATACTCTTATGAGTGATAATATATACATTCATTCCAAATGTTTTAAGACATTTTCACAAGAGGCATTTAAGTTCAAAGTGTAAAACTAATTACCTTCAAAGCAACATCTAAATTCATTGCACTTGCTGTAGCGGTCCAGTCACTTCGTGAAGGCCCCATGGAAGTCAATGAAAGTGAAGAGGTCGAGGACCCTTACGGCAGACTATTTCATCTTCACAATGTCTCCAAAAACGACTGCTTCTGGGGTTCTCGTTCAGTTTGGAGAACCAGAAGTAGCAGAGAGTAATGTCTGGTCTGTAGGGTGCGTGAGGGAGATTTCTTATGTCAATTTCTCTCAACACAAAACTTTATTGCATCGCGAGCTTCCAAACTGACTTCACGTCCCGGCTACATTCTCCGAACTCTTCAGCAGAACATGTAGTTGTTAGTAGGGTGTGCTTAAAGTACTGTTACAACAGTCTCCTTCAACATAAAATAAGAAAAGGTGACAGGTCTGCTTATCTGATATAATTACAAAAAGCTAGGACATTTATTACTGTTCTAAAAATAAATCTGAAAACTTCTGGAATGCCCTTCGTGTCTGATATTTTTGAATATTCGACGTATGAGGGTCAGGCAGATCGGTTCCTGGAAACTGAAAGCCCGATACCGACACACGAGATTTGATTATAGTGGTGAAGGCTTTGTGCAGGGCCATCTACGAATACAGGGACCTGGTGCAGCGAATGCCACAAGGTCCCCAAACGACCCTCCGCAGGTTTTGAATTCAGAGTTGTCCTTCACCTAGACCAGTTGCCATCCAAGGCTATAGAACCCAGTCTGCCCTGCTATTTACCCATAGTTGGAGAGAGGATTGACACCTTTCCCAAGGGTATTAGCACGTAAGTGAATGTAATGTATTCGACTGGTATTCGAATCCAAGCCGTTATCCATTACTCCACCGTGCCTATATATATATATATATATATATATATATATATATATATATATATAACAGGAATCATTCATACAAAAAGCTGACAGTGAAGTTAATGATATGGCAAGAATCACTCTAGCAAACAATTTTTATAATAGAATACATTAACCTCGAACCCGTTGCTGAATGTTATGATCCCTGTTTATAAATTCCAGTTTTATAAGGTCTTTTTTTTTAAAGTACGAGCTTTCGATTGTTCCTACAATCATCGTCAGGTATAGAATAGATATGTCTTTTTTACATCCAGGTAATAACAGGACAACGAATGTTAATATGTCCTCCGAAATAGTTTTTTTTGGAAATGTGTTATTGTTAACTGTGGAAAATTTTTTTGGAGCGTGCGGTCGCAACGCTGAAGTTGAATTTTTCAAAAATGTTGAATTGTGCGTTTTTGTACTAATATAGTAATATGAGAATTGTACTAATATAGTAATATGAGAATTATCAACGGGTTCGAGGTTAATGTATTTTATTATAAAAATTGTTTGCGAGAGTGATTCTTGCCATATCATTAACTTCACTATCTGCTTTTTGTATGAATGATTCATGTAATGTAAATTGAACTGCATCACATCCTTGATATATATATATATATATATATATATATATATATATATATATATATATATATGTATGGAGAGAGAGACACGAGAGAGAATATTTTTCAAAAGAATGTATTCAGCTGTCGATAATCCTGTCTGAACCAAACCCAAATACGTACATATATTTGCGTACAGGCATGTTGAAAAACGTGTAAAAATAATTCTATCGCGTTTTGTATTGTTCTGATAGATGCATATGTTATCTAAATGCAGAAAGTAAGGTATAAAACATTAAACCTTAAATTTTAAAGATAAATAATAAATAATATTTCATTCACTTGCGTAAAATTCATACATGCAAAAGTTTTAATATCACTCATGATAAATAGATAAAAAAAAATCGAACAAACATGGATTACACGGACAATCATTGTATCTAAGATATGAACTTCATAAATTGTCTCTTACATTTCAATTGTTATCTCCCAACTAGTTACCAAATCGAAAACGGCCTTAAGCTAATTCTTTAAGAACAAAACCTGCTTGTACTTCTTAAATTGGTATCCGTATTTCCAGTGAAGTGGGTTTTGCTATTCAAATTGGCTTTTATTCAGTTACAAAAGTTATACTTCGATCGGAATGGCGAAATAATATTCATTCGTTTTGAAAAGGGTGAGATTGCATCTTGTTTTAGCCATTATTGTCTCTCATTTAATGATGATATCATGGAAGAGGTAGTTTTAATTATTTCCTCGTGGTTATTCTCTTTATAATTCTTGAATGTGTTTTTTGTTTCATTAAATTTTTAGAAGCGCTTCTCCTAGTTCGCTTATAATTTCCCCAAAAAAGAATTTACTGTAACTGCATTTGAGAAACGTGTCATTTAAAAATACAATATCATTTTCTGCAATATCATAATTTTTATTGCGCTGATGTCTTCTATAGAATAAGTATAGTTTCTCCAAGATATTTTGTCATTTGAAATCCTGTTTATTGTTTTATATGAAACATGTTAGAAAAATTAAAATTTAAAAATGCAATCTGAATTCAGTTGGCAACTTATCAAATATTCAGTTTTATATTTGAATAATTATATTGTTCTGGTCGTATTCATTCTAATGTAAATTTTGTTTAAAAACTTTCCCTGGGATATAGCGTTAAATTATATGGGAGGAATTTATAGCAATTTAGTGTCTTTTTTTTTAACGCATGCATAAATATTACCTAAGAAGGTAATATTTATTGCAGATAGTTATTAAGTGTTTCAATTTGAACTGTTAAGAACGATTTAACATAAACGCGTCTTCAAATCAAATAACTCGGGAATGGGATTTTTAAGAATTTTCTAAAAGTTTCGTTGTTCGAGCCTCACGTATATCCACGATGAAAGGCACCAAGGATGAAATCTCACTATAACAGATCCATTCCTTAGAGGAACCATCCCCTTTATTGACTGTCTTCAGGGATTGAGCCGTACACACCACGTTTACTACAATTTCGGTTTGGTGACGCAATTAACCCATAGACGAATGTTTTTTGGCCTTAGAGGGTGGTTCGCTACAATGTGTTTAGCATGGCGGGTCTTAGCCGTGAAGGTGAGAACCTTTCGAATTAAGGAAAATAGTTCATCTGGGCACCTTCCATGGAAATAGCGATAGAGCAGTGAGAGGCTTGCAATGATTTGTCTTCGAGAAAAGGGGTGTACGGCGGAAAATAATTTGTCATCCACAAGGACAGGGAGACGCTTTTGGACCCTATAGAAACTGGAACGTGAAAACTGGGCAGCTCCTGACCATATATGGCAACATCATTCCACTTTTGGTATGAGCTTGCTCTTGTAAAAGTAGCGGATAGCAAGAGGTGACAGATACTTACTGGAGCTGTACAAGGAACCAACCATTACTCAAACATGAAGTGAAGATTATGATGATATGTGAGATCGATAAAGACAGACCCATGACTTGAGGTAAAGATTGAAGCATTCAGAGATTCCCTCAAACAAGAGTCGAAGAAGCTGTATGAAATACAGAAGAAATGCAAGGTATTTTAATCCGTAGAAGTAGCATGGGGCATTTATCTATAAATGTCTGAACGGGCGAAGCTAAAAAAAAAATGGAGCTCATATGAACATATTTTTTTAATAGAAGGTGCTGTAAGATGGAATGTGCAGGTGGTAGAATGGATAATGTCTTGGAATTGTTAATTAGAGAGCCGAATCCTAATTAAGTTCGTTATATTCACTTACGTACAAATAACCTGGGGAAAGGTAGGAATTCATTTCGCCACTCAGATGTGGAAGATGTATATCACTAAAACCATTATCTCAATAAATAAATAAAATTGCGTTCAAAATATTTAAACTTCGACAGTAAATAATCTCCACATATTGATGTGCCATTGAACAAAAAACAACCAACCAAATCATGGAGATAGCGGTACATTTCTGATAGGCTACAAGCTATTAACATCTATGGAAAGAGGTTGCAGGGTGGAAAATAATTAATCCCCGAAAAGACCTTATAAAGGATTTCGAGTCCTATCAAGGCTGGAAAATAAGGATGTAGATTCTCCAAACTAGATATGGTATCAATACTCCATTTTTAATCTAAACTTACTTTTGTAAAGATAAAAAAAGGCAGAAGGATTTATATAAGTTACGTAGCGTCATAATGAGTTGAACAATTCTTTAGCAATGAATCGTGTATACGAGAAGAATAAAAAAAATCAAAAAACTTTCCTTTGAAATTTTTATTCAAAATAAATAAAAATGACAATGTCATATTTTTTTAATTATTATTTTTCTTATATATTTCGTATGGATATATTTCTATTAAATTACAATCGTTTAGAAAGGTTATTCATATATTCAAAATGAATATATCACCTGCTTTGAATACCACTAGAAATATATCTATAGTTTTCAACAGACGTTGATGCTATTTATTCGCTTTCGACTGATAGTAAAAGAATACGTTATTAACTGAGCAGCCAGCAAATCAAGAATGACAAGTAAATGTTATTGCTAACAAGATCAGTAAAAGGTATGTCGAAACCCTGATGTAAAAAAGCACGTGTGTAACTCAATACAACTCGTATATTTTCTGTTTCAAGAGATAAACCATTCACATCTGTCTATTTCATCAATACGAAATGTGATTTCTATCCTATGTGTCAGTTCCCCATAATTTAACTCTTCACTTTGATTCAGATGAAAACACTTTTATATTTCTCTTTTAATACTGTCTTTATCTTGTTTCATTGTTATTATTCATACTACTCTAATACATATCGTATCTTTTTCAATATTCGTTATACGTTCATCCTTTTTTTTACAAATATCTTTGTTATATTCTTTTAACTAAATACCAATTTTATATTTATTCTGACGCAGAAAAATTACTATTCACTCACGTCATCGTTCAAAATCGATAAAAAATATAAACATTCTTTTCTTTAAGATTAATTATTTTTTTTATTTATTTACAATGCTAAATTATAATTTACTGCTCTTGGTATATGCAACGCTTGCGGGAATTTGTTTGAAAATAATTCGCTTGTGGTCTTTGATGTCAGGCCGATTACAACAGCTAATAGCTCTAATTCGAGCGCATTAAGAAATTATGTAATAAATTCCGAATTTGAAGTATTCTCCTGACATAACTGACCATAGAATGTACCTTAATTATCCCGCTTCTGGAATCAAGATACGACAAATACTTCGCTGGACGAATGTTAATTACAGTTCTTAATAAATTAAAATTGGCAATTCACGTGCAAATGGCGCAAAATAAAATGTTTTAATCACATGATTAGAAATTTATTCTTCGTGTGTATTACGCTGATTACAAGTATATAACTGTGATAGAAACAAACGGCTTTTTCCAAGTAGTATGCTATATTACAAGAGACGTCCTTGGAGGTGGGTAGAAAAAAGAACGTGTAAATAACTCTTATTTCGTTAAGCACATCTCAGACTGTGTACATGATACTAATGACCGACGCAGAAGTTTTTCTTACTGGTAAAATTAACGAAGCATATTCATAAGGACAAAAAGATTCAAATATAAAAATCGAAAGATTAGGCGTAACTATTAAAATAAAATATGGTTATTTTGCGAATTTAGCAAATGTGGCTTTCACGTAATAAATTCAATCTTGAAATATTAACAGAATATGGATACGATATTTCTTATATTCTATCCTAATTTCAGGTATTTTTATGTAATCCTTCGAAAGGGTTACTGGAATGTTCCTTAATGTCTGGATAATGATAAAAACACTGTCCTCTAGTAATATAAACACTGATAGTCCGTCTTTTCTTTTGCATGAAATAATCATTGTTGCAACTTTTAAATGATAGGAACAACAATCAAAATATATAGCTTATAAAACTAGAGTACAAACGTGATTTACGATTTATTTATTCGCAACTTCCAAAGTCACATGGTCAGTGTTTTTGTTCTAATTTTGGTTTTATTTCTCCATTTTCCTCAAAACTTTACTGAAATTAATTGAATATAATTTTATTTAGGAAACATTTTTTTCGTGGATTTTAATGACATAATTCTTCAAGATGTAGGCGATCATGACGGCCAGTATATATATATATATATATATATATATATATATATATATATATATATATATAAATACCAGGTGTAACAGCAAAATTCTCCATTTGTTAAAGTTCCAACCGTTGTATCCCAGAAATAAAAGTTATCTTACAAGAATTTTCTGAGCTATTTATAACACTATAGGACTAATTTGAGCAATAAAAAATGTATAATTACTCTCCAAACTTCACAGAAGAATCGTGATAAAATCAATCATAAACGAAAATGACATGTTCATCATTATTTAATCATAGTTAAGGATTATAAGCTCATGAAGGATTGAAATAAAATTCTCACACACACACATATATATATATATATATATATATATATTCCAGGATCATTGACCAACTTATTCAAGATGAACTTCGCCCTCTCTAACCCTAACATTCTGTCCTGGAGTAACAACGTGCCTCACAGGTTTCGTGTACGTTTTCATTTTCAAGTCATTTTTTCCAGTGCTCTTCCGATTTTCAAAGCTGAAATTCCTCTGACGTGCCAAATGTCTTATGGATTGAGTTGGATCTTTTCTAATTGATCTCTAGCTCTAAGTTGAAATCATGGTCCCTCTTCCTGTTGCGGTCGTCTGATCCAATTTTTTTTCTCTACTGTTCCCCCTTTTTAAAACATTTCCACCATTCCCTTGATGGTGCTGGAATGGAAGAAAGAGTATGAATGTTGGTATCATTACAGAATGATCTTCCTCTCACCAATGCTCAGTTCTCTTTCTAGCTCAAATGTTTTTTAAGTGGTTCCTACGATAAATGGTATCACGATGGCTAAACAACTTAGTGTTTTTTTTAGATATTAAACATTTTGTGGGATGGACAATTAAACTGTTACACGATTTGTACATTTTTGCTGTTACCCGCGGCGTGTATATATATATATGTAGACACTTCTAGTTCCACGTGCCATGCTTAATGCATGTCAGTTATCAGTTATCCCCTGTTAATTCCCCTCTCCAAATTCTCCACTGCCTTTACCGGGTATTGAACTAACACCTTTTTTTTTGTAAACTATCTAACTTTTAGAATATTACTTAATTCCCGGTATTTTACTCAGAATATTATGTTTTATCCTAAATTATATTCTTTTGTCTATATCTATATCCTATTATCATTTTGTTTTCAAGAATTCGTGACAAGTTTCAAAGTCTACCATCCTCGCCTTGCAAATTTTACCCGTGTATTCAAAATGAGATTATATTTGGATTTGTTATTACTTGCCTTAATATCCCTTAGTAATGTATTCTAATAATGTTTTATTGTTTATTTCTTTCAGGTTTCTTCTGTGTGTGTGAATTGGAAATAACTTGATGGATGCCCAACGTTTTCGAAATGAAAATATAGATACACTTCTTCATAATTCTCTGAGAATTGTTTTGTAATGTTTCACTTTTTCATGCCATTTTTAACACTGTATCGTTTTTGCAACAGCAGCAGTCATTCTAATCAAAATGCGCTGGAAAAAAAATAAATAAAAAAAACTACATCTTTTCAAGAACATCGGAAAATTTATTTTTAAATACGCAAACTGATTCAGATATTACTTTTACTTACCATTTCAAATATTTAAAATTAAATACCCGCGTGAGAATATGCAGATTCTGACTGATGAAATTTAAATGTTTACATCTTTTTTTCATTGTTCTTTCTTTAAAAAAATACATATAAAATGTTATGTAAATATAAGGCACATTACCTTAAGTTACAAAGTTAGATATATTTACATAGATTACACAAATACAGTTCGCTAAACATCAGCACACATAAAATTACGCCATGTTTACAATAATTCCTTCAAAAATAAATGTGATGTTCAGTACAGCTATCGAGTCAAAATGTAGGCGTCAACAGGTGCACCGAGAACACACACTATTAATTTGTAAGCGAACAGAATGGAACATATGCATACATTATTTATAAGATATATATATATATATATATATATTTCAAATTTCCGAAATAGTGTTATCGGGAAATTTGCCAAAATTCATTTTAACTTTTATTTTATCTGCCCTACGAGTACTTCAAATGTTTGTACATTTGTATTTCAAATATTGTTGTGTGTAGTTAAGCAACTGGATTTTAATTCCAGCAAACATTGATAGACAGAACTTTATATATTATAAACATTAGAATAAGTAACGCCAGCGTAAATTGTGTCTCAAGTTAGGCAGGTTGTTAGGAAAAAAAGAGAAAAACTCAAACATGTACCAACTTAAAGTAAACTTTATAGTAATGAAAATCTTGAATAAAAATCCTTTAAAAATTTATATATATATATATATATATATATATATATATATATATATTATTAATAGATAGTGGGAGTGAGAGCGTCTGTTATATAGTGTGCGAAATCAGTGAGTTTCCACTTTTGTTATCTAAAATCCGGAAAGAGGACGTTGTAAATTTGAATCGAAACAAAATTTGCCATATCTGGAATTCTAAGAGACAGTTGAAACAGCAATTGTTTTCTTCACTCTCACCAATATGATTAATTGCTTAGAAAGTTAATTAGCATAAAGATACAATTTCTTGCTTGTTCCGAGTTTAAAGGTATACGTGAGTTGCTATTAAATTATTAATAGGTCAATTATCAACTATTCCATACTTGAATGTCATCCTTTTTTAGATAATTACCAAAGTCTGTGTTTATTTCAGATCAGCTTTTTTGCACACGGTTAATTTATATTGAAACATTTCTCATTTACAAAAAAATAAAATAAATGGATTGACTTTCATTGTTTTGCTTTTTACAGATGATTGTCACACAATAAATCTTGTGAAGAAAAAAATTACAACGAGAATGGCCTAAACAATGCCCCTTGTAGAGTTGAGTGTATTACATGGTTTTCATGTAGAAAAATATTTGCTCAAATTTCGAATATATATATATATATATATATATATATATATATATATATGTGTGTGTGTGTGCGCGCGCACGCGCTTTCGTGGTGACCGTAGACGGGAAATTGAATAATTACGTTGTCGGTTGCATAGATAAGAATACTTAAAAAGTAAATATGAATTCATTCGAAGTTAAAAAAAAAATCTTGAATTTTAGATCTGCTACTTTAGACGTATTTAACAACTCAGTTACAAATATTATTATTCAAATGGTCGGATGTATGCCGTATCCGGTGTAGCGGAATATCTTTCCCAGCGCAGACTATATTGCTAATGACCAAATCACTGTACTGCACCATTAAGTACCATATTAATCCTGTTAACTATACAAAACACAGATAAAGCCGAAAATGGAATATTGCTGCCATGCCTGTCTTGATAGGGTTTTAAAACGTCTAGGTGGGATTGTGGGTGATGAAATAATTTCCACCCAAAAACCCTTTTCCCCTACAGACGAAAGGTTGGAAGCCTATGGCTTACGTATCGCTAGTTTTATGGAAAGTGTCCAGACTAACTATATTCCTTAGTTCCAGGTGTTCTAACTTTCAAATCTAAGACCAACCATGTCACGTACATTTTAGCGAACCACAATCATTCCTTTCGTATTCCATCGGTGAGATGTAAGTTCGCCTCGAACTCCTTCGTCCCACGACCCGTTACTTTGAGGAGCTGATTCCCTAGAGAATGCTTCTCCAATCACAACAATCTTAACCTGTTCAATTCTAGGCTTAAAAGCTTTATATATATATATATATATATATATATATATATATATATATATATATATATATATATATATATACTTTTAATTTTAATTTCAAATTTTATAAATCTTTTAATATCTATGATAACCTTGCTTAGTTGTCAAATTTTTCGAATCACCCTATACTTGTATTTTGATTGGTCATTCTAGCTTATGTAACAGCGTTTACTCCTAGCTAAGGATCGTTAATTAATTTGAAACTTTTAAAACCATTTATTCTATATCATCACTTCATAAGACACCAGAAGTGTTGAAACAAAATGGCTATTTTTGTCGTGATTTTATAACATATTTATGTTGTAATATTCAAATAAATAATTATATATATATATATATATATATATATATATATATATATATATTTGGTGCATAATTATCAGCCGTTTTTTTTTAAACAATATTATGAAAAAAGAAACATAATTCAACATGTTTTAATGATTTTTACAGATCGTATGAATATCGAGACACAAATGCCATCCAGCCTGGAGTATACATACATGTCATATATTCCTAGGTTAATATATTATCTGTTATTCTAGGACAGGGTGTTTTATGCAATTAATATAAATTATACTCATATCTGTCTATTTCCGAGATGAAGTATTCTTTAGGTGATATACGTTGGAATTTCGAACTTAATCCTTTATTTCGTCCACAAAAATTAACAGGAGATAACTGACCTTCCATAAAACATGGCACGTGGAACTAGAACAGTCTACCATATTTATTACAACGTTTCGGCCTTTGTACGCTCCGGCCTTCGTCAGGTGGTTGGAATGTCGAAATGAACCCTTTATTTCGCTCACTGGGGTAGACTGTTCTAGTTCCAAGTGTCATGTTTAATGGATATCAGTTATCAGTTAACTCCTGTTAATTTTTCCCTCTGAATTTTTCTCCACTGCCATAACCGGGTATTGAACTCACACTTTTTGGGTCCTGTCACTGGATCTAACCAACGCCTTTATCCACTGTGCCATGTGTCCTTGTATGAATTTCTGGGTATTATAAACCTAATGTCTTCAGCAACCATTTTTACCAGTGCTCATATTGCAATTTTTGCTGTTATCAAGTCATGTTTTTACCAGAGCTCATATTGTAATTTTGTTATTATCGCTTTTCTCTGGCACTCCTTATTACTGCTTCCCATATTGTATTCATTTCTATGCTTGCTCGACCAAGTGGAACTACTATATACGATCCATCGCTAAAACTGATGGACGAAATAGTACATCCCTGTACCGGACCAGTAAGTAACTTCTATACTGCTTTTCTAAGAGCCAGATCTGATTGAAGATGAAGTAATGCTGCTATATCTGGGCTGGAGCTGCTCTGTCGATACATTCTAATGTTCAAAAGAGACCACGAGGCCATGTGGGTGATTAATTATTTTCCACTCTGCAACGTTTCCTCTCTGAGGTGTTGGAATCCTCTCACGACTCTCGCTATTTCCATGAAAATTGTTAAAACGACCTACATTCCTTAGTTCTGTAAACTAATAGCTGTTACTTATCACACCGCGTATACTGACACGAACCACCCTCATTACCTTCGTATTTCATTGGAAACAGATAAATTCCATTCGAACAGCTTCTCAAGAATATTGAAGAAGATTCATCATTGACCACTACAATATTAACTTAAGTCTAAACTTGAACAGGTTATTGTTCTCACATATCCAAACTGCGCCTATAAACTTAACATTTACACAAAAAACACATTCAGAAATCTCCTTAGTGGCATTGGTGATTGTATAGGATGAAAGGAAGACAAAAAAATGGAGAGGGAGACAAAGAAAAAGGAGAGGGAGACAAAGAAAAAGGAGAGGGAGACAAAAGGAAAAGGAAAGGGAGACAAAAGGAAAAGGAAAGGGAGACAAAAGGAAAAGGAAAGGGAGACAAAAGGAAAGGGAGACAAAAGGAAAGGGAGACAAAAGGAAAGGGAGACAAAAGGAAAAGGAGACAAAAGGAAAAGGAGACAAAAGGAAAAGGAGACAAAAGGAAAAGGAGAAAAAGGAAAAGGAGAAAAAGGAAAAGGAGAAAAAGGAAAAGGAGAAAAAGGAAAAGGAAAGGGAGAAAAAGGAAAAGGAAACAAAGGAAAAGGAAAGGGAGACAAAGAAAAAGGAAAGGGAGACAAAGAAAAAGGAAAGGGTGACAAAAGGAAAAGGAAAGGGAGACAAAAGGAAAAGGAAAGGGAGACAAAAGGAAAGGGAGACAAAAGG
This sequence comes from Acanthosepion esculentum, assembly GCA_964036315.1. Lineage (NCBI taxonomy): Eukaryota > Metazoa > Mollusca > Cephalopoda > Sepiida > Sepiidae > Acanthosepion > Acanthosepion esculentum. The sequence continues at coordinate 49,786,220 of OZ038475.1, forward strand.
AAAGGGAGACAAAAAGAGGAAGGAAGACACAAAGAGAGAAAAGACATCACTATTTCATGAGCATCCATACTCAATCTGCGAGATATAAAATATAGGGTTTACTTGTCAAAGAGAGAAGGGATTTGGGATTTTGAAGATTTTGAAGTGTTAGGAAGGTTTCTTTTTCTCTCGTTGCTCGAACATTGAGCGAATTCAGATTAAATATATTAAATCTCTTCTAGCATAGGTAAAACTGTGCTTCTGCTTAATATTAGCCCATAAGTCGTCTGGATCTTCTTACATTTTTCCTTGTAGTCGTCCATTGTTTACTCATTACCGCTATGTTTTCTAAGGTTTCATGTTCGAGGCTACCAAAGCTTTATATTAACTATCAGATTATCCCAGGCGAACTGGCATATATAATGTTTCTTCTTTATGTGAGACGTAGACGATTATGCTCCCCACCCACAATTTCCTCTCCTTTTAGCTCCTAATAAACCCTGTTCTGCTATCCATTTAGTCAAGCTCACTAAGTTATGCGTTGATTTCCTCTGTCCCTCTATCCAGTGATTATCAGACTTTCCAAGCACCCCCTATAATTATATGCCGAAGAAAGCTCAACTGTCTCTTCCTGGCGTTAAGTATTATTTTCCCTTAGGTTTTCATCTTCTCCAAATCTTTGTCGTTGCTCATATGTTCGGTTCATGGCATCATTCTGTAGTCTCCTCTTCATCTTTGAGGAGATCGTCCAACACTCACTGCCGTACAGGAGGACATATCACGAAGACATAACGTTTACTATTCCTAAATTGGATATAGCGCAATCTAAGAAACCTAATCTAATGAATTGTTCTCAAGGAGGTCGAAAATTACTAGTTAGAATTGTTGGATTTCCTCCCCAGCCATTTCGTAGAATGCGATGTAATATCAATAGATATTTTATATTTAGGCAGCAATCCTTTTATGAGTTGCATTGAATTTGATGAATATGGAAATTTTTAAAATATTTTAATTCCGTTTTCTATTATCCTTAAGCTTTTCTTTAATGATGATAACGGGGAGTTGCTATACTCTCAATAACTATAAAAGAAAAAATTTAATGACACGAGAACAAAATAAATTTACTAAATGTCCCTTGCCCATCACAGTTTGTTAATGGAGAAATACGCCGAGATTCTGCTCAGTAAATTAAATATTTTATTTCAGGGAGAGTAATATCTAGATCTGACTTAATTTTCATTTTTTCTCAAACCTGAGTAAACTGCATTAATTTTGTTTTTATTTATTTCATGAATAGATACAAAGAATTGGAAGAACGACCACTGTTTCTTCATTTGGAATATTTTAAATTCTTACTTGGCTGCTCTGGGAACTATGTATATTTTAGTAATAATGCCTCCAGTTATATTTTAGCCCAGTTTGAAGAGACGATTTCACATGTATATTGTGATGTCATGCAGACAAGACCTTTCGACTTGGAACGACTGGTACAATGCAACTGACCTATTTCTCAATTCTCCTTTTCAGCCGTTTGCCAGAGTACCAGATCATCTCCATTTCAGATTTTGTTGTTTGTTGTTTTGTTTTTTTATATATTACATGTATATCGTCTTCTATAAACAAAACTGCCTTGATTAAATATCAATTTCAAGTATATTTTTCTTCTTTTGTAGATGCTTCCGCTTCCGGAAAAGCTATCGACGAAACAAGCCTTTGCGTTAAGTCTATTTTAATGTACATTTTGGGGATTGCCGTTAGCCATGTCATTTCTTCTCATGCAATCCTTTAACAAATATATCATAGGAGATGCTTGCTTAAATTTCATGCAAAAATCTGGAAGTTTTTTTTAATAAAAATGAAAAAAGAAAAGTTTTTTTAAAAGAAAAAAACAACAAATATCTTTTTCCAAAAAATATTTAAAAAATAACATAAAAAAGCCATGGCATTTTTACCAGTCACATTTGTCTGCAGTCATGTCGAAAGAAACTCTGGAACCTTCTCGAAATGGAAATTTCTTGTGGGGTAAGAGTTAAAAAAAATACAAACATTCTTTCTAAAAAATGACTTGTTGACGTGATAGAATTGGCTGACAAGCTTTGTGTATCGATTTTGATGTGCTATTTATCGGCAAGATGAAAAAAAATAAAAACAAATAATTTTAAATACTCAAAAAAGTGGAGTTTGAAATAAACAATGTCGAATGATCATAAAATAAAACGGGTGGATCGAATAAAATTTGCAAGTGAAACAAAATCTATTGCAAAGAAAAAAAAATGAATATTAAAAAACAATGAACAAGACATTAAAAATCAGAAAAGGAAGAACCTACATAAAAGAAAAAACAACCCAGATGATTCTGGCTATTATACTTATTGACACTAGAAAGGAAAAAGAACGTAACACATGCGCCCATAAATATACACATATATAATGAAGAATATACATAGACAATGCAGTTGTATTTATCATGACTGCATTCAACATCCACTCATATACATGGAAAACACTTATGAAATATAGAGAGACATTTCGCAATATGTATATATTCCTACACGTGTACAGAAACTCGTGTAACGATGCGGCTGCCTAAATAGCAATACAAACTAGGACATTCATGGATAAAAGATCCAACATGATAACATTACACATTCATAGTAATATATGAACAGAAACTCTTCAAAGATTTAAGTCATGTGCGATTGAATATATCCCCCGCGCACACAGAGTAAAGAAGACAACATGTAAAATAAAAACCCATGCTAACATAAATGACTGCATCTATTCACACTGACGCACACAGAGGAAGACATAAAAACGGACATTTTTTTTTGCACCGAAAAATAATATTTTCTCTCTCCTCCTTCTCCTCTTGGTTTTAAACGTTTCGAAACGAAGAAAAATGTCATTCATTTTCTCAGGAGTGAACTGTTTGTCCTTGTCTTTTTTTATTATTATTTTTCTTTACTTTGTAGTAGCAGCCAACATGAAAACGCCTCTTCGAGAAAGAGAAAAAACCTAAGAGGAGGGAAAGGAGTGACAGGTGGAGAATGTGTTTTAAATGAATGAACAACTATAATAATTAAGTTCTTTGTTGGTGGCAAAACATTGAATTCTCAAAAATGCAATTTTTTTTTCCTGTTCATCAACACGAAAGTCAATTAGAGAAACAAAAATGAAATAAATCACAGCAAATAAATGAAAAAAAAAAATACGAAAGAATTTTCTTTACAGAATAAATATCAAAATGCAATCTCAGAAACAAAAGAAAATACCAATTCATATGAAATTTGTGATAGTGCGGCTTATAATTGGATAATGAAATGATGAAACATCTAGCTCTGATGACATCATCAGTTCGACTGTGAAGCTAAAAAAAAAAAAAAATAAAATAACGGACAGCAAAAACAAAAAAAAATAAATGCTGGAATTCTTGACCAAGTGAAGATAATTTGAAAGGCATTGAGAAGAAATGACATGCAGGAAGAGAGACAGTTCTGATTCGGAACAAAAGAAAATGAAGCATTTTAGAAAAAGTAATGCAAAACAAACAATCTCCTGCTGAGTATTGTTCGGAAACAGGCCAGAAAGGTAACAAAGGCGTTCAGAAAGGACGAATCAGAAACATTCTAAAATGTTTCCGCGTGAAAGAAACGACAAAAGAATAGATAAATGCTGCTGCAGTTAAGAAAAAAAATAAAAGGGATCCTACAGGTTAAATCTGCTCAGTAGATATAAACAAGACCACCGAAAAGAAACGGACAAAAAGAATTTTGCCTACAGCAAGAAGTAAATCCAAAGAAAGTATTATATATATATATATATATATATATATATATATATATATATATATATATGAAAAGACAAACAAATGAAAATACAAGTAAAACATTAGAAGTCAGATCCTTGGCAAAAAAAAGAAACAAATTTAAAAGCTTTGCGTAACAAACAAAATTTTATTGTATGCCGAAGCTTATTTTGATGTGTATCTGCATCAAGTTTTTTACCTTGTACGTGTCAAGATATAACATTCGAGAGAGGGTCATGCTATACCAAATTAAAACATCCAATCACAAAACCTTAGGCATACACAAGTAAGCGTTTTGGAAAAAAAAAACACCCGACTAAAATAATCTTTAAATCTAAACATAACCCCAGCATTGCATTTACACACACTAAAATAAACAGCTTTCATTATAAATGTAATTTATTTCTAACAAAAATACAAAGATACAAGTGTTATAAAATTATCAAATAAAAACTTAAAGAAAAAAAAAGAAAAAAAGGTATTCAAACCTCCACCACTAACAGTTGCTGTACAAGTGCCTTTCGCCAATGCTCTGTAAACACCGTCGGGCAATTAAAGTTGTGGCTGTAGTTGGGCTCGATCGTAGATTTGAAGTAAATTCCTAGATTGAAACGCATCAGGCAGGGTTAAACGCAAGTAGTTTGATAATGCATGCATAACATATTCGATCTAAGTAGCATATGATTGTGTTTATTGGCTCGAAGAAAGAATCCGAGAGGGTTTTGTTTTGTTATTTTAACTAAGTTCATGTCATTTAAATACAAGCGTGGGCATACGCACATGCCCTTATTCTCACAATCACACACTCGGACAAAATACACAAACATTTAAATGCTTTAAAGATGCGCACATATAACCAAACACACACACACACATATATATATATATATATATATATATACATACATACATACATATATATATATATATATATATATATATATATATATGGGAAGAGCGATCAATATCAGAACAGAGCAATAGATACAGTGAATAAACACAGCATGGTGCCTATGAGTTTCGCGTATAAGTGCGATCTTCAAACCATGATCACATTGAGGCGTTAGAATGACAGTCAGCATGGATACCAAATCCAATGTACACACACACATTATATATTTAAGTAAAGATTAATATTAAAAGGTTCACTTATCTTAACCTTAATCAGAGTATCACGGTGTTACTTTCCTAGAACCACTAGAGTTACGAACGGTCGAAAGTTATTTCCCTGAAAAAATTTTATTTTATTTATTTCCATCAATGATTTATCACTATGTCGAGCACAGTAAAAATATATGGTTGACATAAACACGTTATCTTCCAGAAACAGCCTGATCTACAATATATATATATATATATATATATATATATATATAAGCGAGCGTGACATAGATACACCAGTGATAAACTCACTGTAGCAGTACTTTTGCTTTACAATGTTGGCAAACATTTTTTCTATGATGAGACGGCATTCACTCTCGCTCTCATATATATATATATATATATATATATATATATATATATATGCGCAATTGAATGTCATATTGGAAAAATCCTATGCAACACATTTCTACCTCTAAAAGTAATTTATTGGATTAATGTAATGTTATTTTTAATACTTTTTTTAAAAACATTACTCCAATGACGAATTCCTTTTAGAGGATGAAAGGCGTTACAATTTTTCCACCTGTTCATTTAAATTGCCTGATATTTTTCTCTCTCTCTCTCACACACAAACACACACTTACATATATATATATTCGCAGATAAATTTTACGTATTTTGTGTCATGTCGTAAGACACACACAAAGATATTAAATTTATTTTTATAATTACAGTGTATAATAAATACCAATTTCTTGTATATGTAGTTACTTCTCTACGCAAGGTTACTCAAAAGTATTTTAATGTCTATATTGTTAGACATATTTCCCTATATATATTTTATCGTTATATATATATTAAACAAAATTATAAATGAAAAAACAGATACAGACTTATAAAACATGTCAACATACACATTCGTTTAACATTTTTACAATTATTAAATATGTATTGACACAGACTAGTAGATATTTCTAATTTTTAATGCTTCTGTTTTACTTAGTTTTTCTGTCCCCACTCCAATATCTTTCCTCTATCAATTTGTTCTTCCACCCTTTCTATATTTCCCACTCATTGTATTAAATTAATGATACAACATATATACAAATCTAGACCTTCGGAAGTTATTGATAGCAATAACTTGCGAAACTCACAGATGAATGGTCTTCATCAGAAAATGGATTTTATTTAAGAAAAAATCTACAGTAGTGACTTGATATTTTCTATATAAATATTGATGCGGAATTTAAACTAACTTTTATAAGTCTTAGTTCCACCCTCATTGTTTCAGTATTAATTTACTAATAACAGAAGATAGTGACATTAACCGCTGGTATGTTGATCAGAGATGCATAAGACCATGACAGTTTACCTTACTCTCTGGTTTCGTAAAGATGTATTTACTTTTTTATTAAAACGGATTTTCTTACTCAAAATTCTGATCAGCATGGTTTCGAATAAAAAAGAATTAAAATTATCAATAATTAAAAGTACAATATTAGAGTATATTAATTAAAAGTATTGATTAGTCTTTTAAATAAATCAATCACCGTGACGCGGATCATGATTTGTCTCGTTAATATAGATTTTGTTATTGTCAAATAAAATTATTTCTCTGATGAAACTTATCCATTAGCTATACAGGTCAAAGTAGAAAGGTCATGTGTGTTTTAATATATTTGCCATTACGTCAGATTCTCATCTATCTTTAATCACACATAATATATATATATATATATATATATATATATATTAATTATATATTAATTATTTATATATATATATATATATATATATATATATATATATATATAGTACTGTACATAGTTATTGAACTAAAATTCCCTTATTGTAGGTTTTAAATTTAGAAAGAAATATGACATTAAAAACTTTGCTAAAGTCCATAGATTTTTTGTTCATTTTACGTTGATTATTTTTCTCGCTTGTGTTGATATAATTATATCCATCAACAAACATCAGTTGAGAATTGTTGTTAGTTATGTTATGTTTTAATTATGCAAATTTACGTATCTGAAAATATATTTCATTTATAGCAGTTATTCAGTGATCCTAACTCAATCTGTGATAGTGAGCTTTTGGCTAAAGAAGAGATCGTTAAGTCACAGTAACAATTTCAGACTTAGAATACAAATTCAGTGCGAAAGTCCTCTTGACAGAGTGAAATGTAAATTGCAAAAATTACGATATGCTGTTGAATCTTTTAAAATTGTGAAAATAAGCCGGTGATTATTTGAGAAAAAACAGAGCAAAAACATGACAAAAAAGACAATGGCTATTCATCTTTGCATTGTAATAATCAAGTAAAACTTGTACGCATAATCCGGTTTTAGTTTAGACAACTGTGAAACAGTGATATTTTTTTTTATCTCTCGACAATGCGCAAAAGATTGCTTGCATCGGAGAAGACTAATATATTAATCGGTAATTCCAACGTTCTAACATTTGTTTTAGATATACAACTTAAAATTTAAATAAATTTTCTTAATAAGCCTCGCTTTGCAGTGTATTCAATGAGACTTCATTTTTGCCTTCGAACTTTTTACCGAAGATCGAAATTCATTTTGTTCAACACTCGATATCAAATCCGTATACACTTTGAAAATTATCATAAAGTCAATCGAAAAGAAAAAGAAATGTCCCGTGTAATTGAATGTCTAAAAATTTTACTTTCTTTTGCAAGAATGCATGGGAACCATATGATAAGTTAACTAAAACTTAGGGCAAAAAAAAATCAAGTGCCATTAATATACTTCTTAATTTAAATACTTATGAACCACCATTTATTTACACGTAAAAAGTATATAGCGTCATTAACACACATTCCAACAAGAATTAAAACCATATTACTCAGGGTAGATGCAGTTGCGAGTAAGTTATTTTCTTTCTCGTTGGTTAAAATAAAATTATAGACAATATTGATTTTCTTAATGTTTCAAATGTTTGCAAATAAGATTCACATAACTGTACAAAAACACACACACATAATATATATATATATATATATATATATATATATATAAAACATTCATTTAAAGAGTTAATTTCACTTCAATGACCATCTCAAGTTGTTTTGCTAGCCTTTTTCCTATATCTTACTGAGCCTTTGTACTATTTGCGAAAGAAAATATGGTTTTGTTATATTAGGTTGGTGCAAAAATAATTAATCTTTTTACATCTTTAAAGATGTGTGTGTGTGTGTATATATATATATATATATATATATATATATATATTCGTATTCGTATTAAGAACTGTCGTGATGTTTTCTTCAGGATAAAATCATTTTTAATAAATTATTCTACTTTCCGACCGTCAAAGATTCTTATTTTGAAGCATCTTTGGTTTGGAGAGGGAGGCCCAGTGGTGTAATGGATAGTTGCTCAGATTGAGGAATCGGGGGCCCGAATTCGAATTCCAATCGAATCCATTACATACGTGCTAATAACTTTGGGAAAGTCATGAATCCTCTTCTTCCCCCACCCAAAGCTATGGGTAAATGTAGTTCTATATTCTACAGCCTTGGATGGCCACTGGTCTACCACAGAAAGAAAGAAAACTGCCTCGTCAGTCATGTATCGAAAGATACATGATCGCCTAAGCATTTATCACTCATGGCATATAACTGACTGACTTTGGTTTTGAGAATTGTTTTGATATTTCACCTCTCTCCAGCCACTGCAAATAATGCAGTTAGTTGCCGTATAGAATGCATTTTTCTTTAACAAAACGCGATCTGAAAATGGATTGTTTTCGTCGAGAAAACAAAGTAGCAAGCAGGCACTCTAATTCTGAATGATTTGATTTCGGCTCAGCACACGCGGCACAAATAAGTCGAAGTTATTTTTCTCTTCATCTGCAAGTTTTGTTGAAAATTTCCAACAAATGTCGAGTGATCAACATTTAATTCCCCTGCATCCTCTCGCTTTGTTTTGCTGAGGCTCACTCTAATATTAATCGCAGAAAGACCCGATCAATCTTCAAGTCTCTCTCTGATGAAAATCTTGAAATGATTCTGCTGTACTTTCGCTGTCTAAACGAGTGGTGTTTGCTGGGAACCGTTCCAGCTGCGTTACGTACTATTTTTAATTTAACCAATTAAAATCTCTTATCGAACGTACTTTTTTCTATTTGTAATTTAACAGCTTAAAAGAAGCAATTCGTAAATCAAGAATAAAATCTAATCAAATAACAGTGAAAACAAAACGGTATATATAAATTGAGAGAGAAAAATTAGGCCGACAAAGGTATTGTATGAATAAATTATTATTTATCCGAAATCGTGAAATGTCAAAATGAGAATCAAGCTATCAAATATTAAAACAAAAGTCATGATTATTTTTGCACCAACACTCACTTTTGAGACAACGTTTTATGTCATAACAACCCAGTGTTATCAAGTTACATTGTTAAATTTAATATTTGTTATGTTTGCCCTTTTGTAGAAATGCAATAATGTTGTAAGGTTTTGTAAACTGTTATAAAAGTAATCAGATATGTTGATTTACAAGCAAATATTTACGTTTTCGTTGTTCCAGCAACTTTTTATTTCATTCGTAAACAATATTAGAAACACGCCTTTTATTTTATTCTGAAAATACTCAAAATCCGACGTGTTTACTTTATAATACGTAAATACATCAAGTGCTTATCCGTTCAAAATACATGTCAGTTTAAATTTTAAGTAAACGTGTTCGGATAATTAGTAAGAGTTATTCTTACTATGTTTGTAAAACCAGTTCTGTTGAATTTAACATTTACTTTAGTATATGGTATTTTTTTAAATATTTTACTTCCTATCTCTCCGTTAAACACAAAACACATAGATAAAAATATTTACATCGGCAAAAATATTTTTGTGATTTCACTTAAACTGTTTAACAAGAAAAATAAATAGAAATAAACCTTTTAGCTCTCATTTTGTTGGCCATTCTAACACTAAACTCTAATATCGCGGCTTGATATTAAGTTGGCATCAGCTATATGAATTAAAGACAACGTTTCCTATGCTTACGACGGGATCTGCCGTTGCTTTTTTTTCTTATACTTTCTTTTTTTACTAAATGATTTTACTTAAACCTGTAACCACGTTGACTATAAAATTATGTTGAGTGTTGCTAAACATCTATGCTAGGCAGTGAACTTGTGCTAACAGTTTGCTCGAAAGGTTGGAATAGAAGATATTGACAGAAACAACTTAAAATTTTGTTTTTCCATAAAAATACTGATTTATTGATACCTTTTGTTTAATCGTTAATATCTGATTATTTTTACTGCTAACGAGGAAATCATTTACATTTTACAAACCGGAAACGCATACAATGATAACTTCTGTCATTTATCTATCTCGGATTCTTTCTTTGTCCTTTTCGTAACTGTTGTATAAAGAATATCGCTTATCTTATGCTCTAAGAAGGATAACTGTATATCATAGTCAAAACAAAATGTGTCTAAACTTTAATATAGTTTGTTTTTATATTTCAACATCTTTCCTGCCCTTTCTTTCTCTGTATCTTCGCCTCTTTATATTTCTCACACTCTCGCCATTACTATATTTTGTTTCTTTTACATTCTTACTCTATTGCTAATGTCCTTCTCACACATTGGTTAAACTTATCTTTTCCGTTTACTTACATTCATATTTCTCTCACACTCGTTTGTCTATTCTTCTACCTATGTTTCCTTTCGCCCTAGTTTGTTTATTCCTTCTGTACCTATCTAACCCAGTCTGTACATACATGTCTGTGAAATTGTATTGATTCTTCTTTCTACATCACTCAGTAAAACTCCTCTTCCCTGTACAGTGTATATTAATACAATAAAAAAAGCATTTTTCATCTCTGTCTGAGATTGTGTTTGGAGTAATTTTGCTATGTCTATAGTAGATGAACGGTTAATATTTACAAGAAACATAAGGTAATGAAATATTTAATAAACAAATGCTTTTTTTTTTCGTTTACCTATAAGAATTTCAATGAAATAAAGCAGTTATTGATCGGACCTTACAGAGCTTTTTATTTATTTATTTGTTTATTTTTTTTCCAAATATGCGAAACACTTATGTACGTGTATTAAAGGTTTGGAAAGAAAATTAAGAAATGGATTGACGTTAAAGACGAAAAAACAAAGGATGTGCATGGTAAGAAAAAGAGTAATTGTACTATTATTCTGCTTGTTTGCACGACTGACATGCATTGCAGATCCTTTGATATCACGGAATGTCTGCTCCCATCCCACAGTCTCTCAAAACAAGCTTCCAATCCTAATCGCGACTCAATTATTTCTTTATCTGAACTAATTTGTTGTATGCAATTCTTTAATTGCTTATGTTTAATATTCACTAAAAATTAAAGTATACCAGAAATATACATGATAGATTATTTGTCAATACTCAGAAAATTTTCACAGATAAAACTCCCAATAGAACTCACTCACGTCATATATAGACTAAAGTTTGACATAAGGGAAAGTATGAAATTATAAATAAAATTTGTAAATTATCACAAGAACAGTATAGATTTAAATATGGAAATTGTATGTTGAATGGTGTCGCAAAAAAGTCAAAAGCAGGAACAAAAGAAAAGCCAATCAGGTTCAGATATATATAGGCACGGTGGAGTAATGGATACCGGCTTGGAATTGAGGAATCGGAGAGCCGAGTTCGAATTCCAGTCGAATCCATTACTTTCACTTACGTGCTAATACCCTTGGGAAAGGTGTGAATCCTCCAAACTATGGGCAAAATAGCAGGACAGACTGGGTTCTATATATACTTGGATGGCAACTGGTCTAGGAGAAGGACAACTCTGAATTCAAAACCTGCGTAGGGTCGTTTGGGGACCTTGTGGCACTCACTGCACCAGGTCCCTGTATTCGTCCCCCCAGAAAGTGTGGATGGCCCTGCACAAAGCCTTCACCACTATAATCAAATCTCATGTGTCGGAACTAGGAACTCGACGGGAGAGTCGATCATATATATATATATATATATATATATATATATATAGATATATATATAGATATATAAAAATACAGGTTTAATGAATAACTGGAAGAAATATCATCGGCAAGTGAGCGAGAAAGAAATATAAAATTTTAACAAAATGATCATATTAACAAGGATAAACTGTTTATGATTCTGTTATCTTCAAAGAGTAGCGAAACTACTTTATTTCTCTCAAGCATTGACATACATACAAAACTTAGTGATTTACTAAACAAAGCTTAGATGTGACACATGGCCAAAAGTATAGCGCACCTAGTGCGGATCAAACTCACTATTCAGTCGTAATTGATATCGAGAGGCAAGCATGTTGACAATTAGACCACGTCAAAGCATACTTATGATTTTCTAAGCGTAGCTTAGATGTGGCATAAGACCTAAAGTGTGGAGCACCTAGTGAGGATAGAGCTCACTACTCAGTCTTAACTGTAGACATAAATTATACTTTTTGAAATTCTTCTTTCATTTTAGGGGATGGGATTATGGTCTATCGCTGTTTCCCCCAGTTGAGCTCTATCAAAAAAAGTAATCCTTTCTTTAAATTCAATCTTACAAAATATAAATCGTCTTGATCGTTTTTGTTTGATTATTTTTTAACTTGCCTCTGACATTTTCTAAGAAAACTAATAAAACTATTCTCATCTACTTGTCTGAATATTAAATCATGGCAGAAACAGGAAAACCGAATTAAAGGAATGAAAACGTATTTATATATATAAAGAGTCAAAAACAAGTGACAGCGCATCCAATTGCTATCGATATTTTAATTGATTTCTCAAGAGAAGTATTTCCGAAATACAACGTTGTTTAAAACGATTGATGAGTACATGTAGTTTGTAATTTAATTCCTCCCCAAATTCTCCAATCACCCGTGAAATCTACTGTACTCTGGATTTATTTGCATACGTATTCTTATGACTAACACTATTAGCCGGTTTGAGGTCAGGTTAATATCCTGTCTGTCAAACCAATCTCAGGGCTTAGAGCCACAGGACATTGAAACACCGGTACGATCAACGTAGTTAAGCAACGAAGAGCCTGGTCGGTACCCTTAATAGGTGACCATTTAGGAATACCAGATGCTACAAGCTTGGACGTGCGGCTGGTGTAAGAGAGAATGTCTCGGAATTGTTTAAATTTTAGTTGGGTTAATTTACGCGCAAATACCCTTATGAAAGGTATGACTCCACCTCTTCCGCCCCAACTATGGGTTAATTAGTAGGGCTTGTATCACTAAATCATTATCATTTATTTTTTTTTAATTCGGTTTCAAAATATTTTCTGACTTTAAACAACCTGCAAAAGATTGATAAGCCATAGAAATCGAACCAATCAATGAAAACGGTATATCTCTCCGGAAAAGGAAAAAATGATTTCCAACTTGCATCCGGCTCCGAATGAAGCATGTGGGAAAAGTATTTATCAAAAAATCAGTCATATAATTCCTTACAAAAGTAAATAATTATCAATATTATTATTTTGCAAAGTTTGAAAACTGTCGGAAAATCCCAGAATGCAAAGTGCATATAAGTATTCTCCATCCAGAGTTTTGTGTTCATACTTTTCGAAGCAAAATTCCTCAGATTATATACAATACGTTTTACGAAAATCGCTCTTTTGTTTTCCAATATATTGATCTGTAATCAACTAGGTATTCTCAACTAGTTACTGCTCACATAATTTCTAGGAAAAGTTGACAAACTTTCTCTATATATAATATAATGCTTTAGCTGTTCATTAAAATCTACAGTTATGTTTACGGAGACAAGTCATTTATTTAAACGCATTTTTTGTAAGCCTGAGAATAAAGCCGTTTCAAATATAGTATATTTCAAGACATTTTGAAAATTCAATTTGTTTTAGTACTGCATGTTGCAGCTCAAAAAGAATGAATTATTAGACTTGCGGTTAATGAAATTAGTTGAAATATGTTTCGCTATTAATAATTACAATGATGTTTTACTGTTAATATGTGCATGAGATCAAAAATATTCTTCCAATACGAGAATGTCTGCACGTAAGCATGTAAGTATATAAAAGCATGTTTAAGCATGTAACTTTTAAAAGAATTTTATTCTTTCCTGAAATTTACACGACTGATTACATCATTTGCTCGTTGCTATATTTAGGACAATATCTGGTAACAAACTGGTTTAACAGACTACGAGCGACATTTAAAGTATGGATTTGGTATCTGTAAAAGATATTTTATTAAATCCGTGATATGATAGACATTATATTTCAGTAGTCGTTTACAATTTATTCAGAATAAAATATATATTAATGGAGAGAAAGGCAATTATGCTTTGTGAAAAAAACGTTTTTTTGAAAATTCTATATCCCTTCAGAAGGTAAGCTAGCATGACTCTCCCCAGATTCCTTTGCTTTAATTGCTAAACCTTTTTCAGGAAAGATAGTGGAGCGGTATTTTTCTTACCTTATGTACAGTTTGAAATTTAGAGTTTTTTCTCTCCTTAGACTGATACCACTATAGCAGGATGTGAGAGAAGAGATGGATTCATGCCTTTTCTAATGGTCATTGTGCAAACGTTTTGACAAATGTCTAAGCCAGAATTTGAACTCAGCTTGTACTTTTCGTTTAACACAGATAAATGTTTACTCTACCAATTCATACCTAAACTGCGATAAATAAAAATGATAATATCTATTCAATTTCACACTATGTGCGTATGTGTACACTGCACAAATTATTACAGTAGATAGTTTAAAATATCTAGGCTTTAACTAAGTTTTTTTGATTTGTTAACATGAAAATTTTAAACCTAGTTACATCTCCTGACGTGAAATATAAACCATACAGTATATAACCTTAGCGTTTTTTTACTTCAGTTAAAACATTTAACTTTCAGATGAATACAAATTGTTTTGTCTTAGAAAAAAATCAGTACCCTGATGATAGCATTGTGTTAATGTCGAAAGTACTTGGAATAAATGAATACGTATCAGCATGCTAATTTTCTCGCTTCCTTTAATAAGGATACTAAGAAGCTTGTTCGTGAATAGGAGAGAATCCTTTTGAAAATAAGTAAATAAAACTTGTCTAAATTATTCAATGACACATATTAATGAAAACATGCTGACATAATATATATATATATATATATATATATATATATATATATCGTATCGTTATTAATTTATTTCAAGTTCACTATAAGGTGATAATCAGTCAAGCCCGTACCATCTCTCCATGTGTAAACTGATTTGTGTGACGAATGAGAAATTCCTGTCATGTTAGTCAACATTATTTACCAAGATTAGTTGAGTTCGAGTGAAAACTGTAAAACTAATTCATCTAAGAGTTTTACATTTAAAACATTACCAAACTGATCTCGCAGGTCATTGCTAAACATCGTGCTATATACTCTACATGATTGTTCGCCAATGAACACACTGGTGCGAAATAAATGTTATATATCTATTAAAATATCTGAAATATGTATAAATAAAAATCCTTACATAATGGTACGTGCTTATGCTGAGTCTTATATAGACATTATCAGTGTATATTTCAGTTCCAGCGAAAGTATACATATAACAATGAAAACTAAAACGTTTTTCTAAAGAGAGAATTAATTGCAAACTCATTCATCTCTACGTCTTTTAAACGTGTATAAAAAACCCAAATGAAAATTTTAAAAAAATCAACTATTCATAAAGTAAAGAAAATTTAACTGAATTTAAACAATTAGTTTTATGCATAAAATATCTGAAGCAGATTTCCTGTTTACCTTTCTTTCAGTAAGTGATCAGTTCTTTTCCATCAAAGACATAGGACTTGTTTTTATATCTGCATTCGCATAAACAATTTTAGTATTTTTATTAAAGACAAACAGGAATAATGATATACTTTTAAGAATAAATAAATATTAAAAGATTCAAGTCAAACTGTTGACGCTTACAAATGAAGTATTAGCTTTCGTTCTATTGATTATATTTCTCTTTAGATTCTTTTTTTTTTACTCAAATTTAATGAAGGAAATGAAACCTTACCATTGCAACGTATTTTCCTTCTTGATCAATACTGAAATAAAGATATTATAACATTCTCACTTTATCTAGATGGATGGATGGACATCAAAAGGTTTTGTTAAATTGAATATCACGCACATGAAAGAAATATTTTCTAACACAGGACATGCAATTTTATCTGTGTATAAAATATTTTATACGTCTATAATAATAATAATAATCATTATTATAACTAATTGACATTAATTTTCGGCAGTGGAACTGTTCTACACAACATTACTTATACAATACACTTACTGATCAAACTGTAGCGTCCCCCAAAATATTGTCTACCATAATGAAATCATTCTAGTGTTGATAATGACTAGGGTGGTGGAATGTATTTTACCAAAAACAGAACAAAACTAACTTTGAACAATTTATTGATAAAACTTGTCGGCTGAATTCACAAATGCATATATATATATATATATATATATATATATATATATATCTATATATATGAGAGAGAGAGAGAGAGAGACGAGAGTTCAATAATAAATAATTGTAATATCTGTGGCAATTTTGAAATTTGATACTAAATTTAACCTTTTGTTTCTTTTTCAACTTTCTTCCTTTTTTATGAATATTACTTTTAGAATATTCCCCCAAAAATAATATCGGATTCTTCGCATTTCCAAATAACACTTCGAGCCAAGCAACCAACCATTTTGCCTGATTTCGCAAAATTAACCCTGAATTACAAGCGTCATTTTCAACACATTTTTAAATATTAACCAAAAACTTGAGAAATCTGTCTCCTAAGCAAGGGGAAAAAGTTATTTACATATTGTGCGTTAAGCCATTATTTTTGCATGGTGATTATTAGTCATTACTGTTTATCTAATGCATCATGTTCCGGTATTGTAAAGTGAATGCTTTCATGTAGAGTGATGTGTTTTCTTAGCGTAAAATCGGTAATTTCAATAAGGAATACATTTTAATCTTTCATTCTAATTGTGCGCTAAGACTTTACATATATGTACAATAATTCCATGACTTTCTGAAATATTACTAACTTCTGCAAAAGGAATGCATTTTTATTCAAATTAATTATTCGAATGTTACGTTTCATATTAAGTTAATAATTCAAATTATGTTTCCGATCGCATATTACTGTGCATGTATATATGAAGTATTCTTTTTATTCATGCATGTAAATAGGAGTATATATATATATATATATATACATATATATATATATATATATATATATACAACTTAGAATATCTCGTTAAACTTTTGCATATTTCATGAGACGCGTTTTCTCCTTTTTGGAATTTAGTCAGATGATGTAATAAAGGATGAAATACGTTACACGAAAACATTCGACTGTGGTATAAATAACATATACACAATATATACATATATATATAATGTGATGTTTTTGTTATCTTAGAAGTCAAACAATCGGGAAGAATCGTTTGATATTTAAAATAACATGTAAAATATTTTTGTCAGTGACAAAATCTATGTTTGAGAATATTACACACACACACATACACACATACATACATACATATATATGTGTGCGCGAAATTTTGAGCAAGTCAATTATTTCACAATAAAATTGGTTTAAGCAAACTATGATCGTAGTATTTTCAGGATAGTCTTATATGCATTTAAGAAAGATGCCCTATTAAATTTTTATCTGATATTTCGTTATAAAAAATTCTCACTAATTGTCCTTGAGCACGTCCGGCCCAAATATATATTAGTAACTTATATTTATAAATATATTCAAAATATACAGGTCATTGAAATCTAAGGTAGCAACCCTAACACCAGATTATATTAGTATTCGTCTTAATATTTGTTTCTATAATATCCTCTGCGCTTTAGTCTTTCGCCCATTCATGTGGGTGACATTTTTTATTTTTTCTACTTTCACGTTATTGTAGCTGATTGTTCCTCAGAAATCTGTTCTTGAATATATTTTTTACCCTTTTTTTGATGTACCACATAATTGCTGGGACCATTCCATTAATTCGATATCTTTGAAATCATTTTGTCAATATCCAGGGTTACAGACTCTGAAGGAGCATTGCCTTCGATAAATATGCTCTTTAGATTAAAAGATTTCTAGATGTAACCTCCACCATTTAAAGATGTCTTGTTCAAGAACTTATAAAAATATATTTAGCTTGACGTCATCAATTTTACAGGTCCCGTAATTTTACTGCTTGCAATACCATCCCATAAATTACTCCATCCACCCTTTTTGTTTTCTAAGTTATGGTTGATTATTTCTATGATGGACCGACTATGTAGACCATCCATTTGGTCCATAGAATGTACCACTATATCACGAAAATTTACTGTTAAAAACAGTCAGTTTTAATGTATTCGCTCATTTGACTTACATGTTTCATATTATTACGTTTACTTAATGGCGAAATTTTGGTTGTATGCATACATTTAGCAAATGTTAATATTTTGCACGTTTGCTCCTTTCTCATCCGAACGAGCAGCTATTTCAAATATTTCATTGCTTGTCAAACCACTTTTCTTGCTTCTGACCTTTTTAATTTCTCTTAGAGTTCTTTTCTTGTAAACAATTTTTTCTTATTATCTTGCCAGTATTTTCAATTTCTTTTTTGATTATTCTATGATCTTTGTTGACGTCTTGTTTCTTTTGAGATTATATCTTTCTGAAGAGCCATCGCAATTATTTTATCTAAAATTGAAATATAAATAAGAATAACTCGCCTATTATTCAAAGTTGTGTAAGATATATAAGAAAGTATCTCATCACTAAATAAGTTGTTGTAATTATTCCAAGGAATTGTTTAAGATGAAATTCATATGGTAAATTCATTTTACAAATATAAGTATATTTTGAGTATCTTATTAGCATGGTTTTGTAAGACCAATTTTATTGTGCTATATATATATATATATATATATATATATATATATATATATATATATGTGTGTGTGTGTGTACGAGAGATAACGATATACATGTTTTATATATCAAGAATAATATTAGAGTAAAGTGTATAACAATGTGGAAAGGGTTTCATGTGAGACGTTTTGTCCTTCAGGATATCATCGGACTAAATGTATTAAAACAATAAAATCTTCTACAAGTATATAACAGTTATAGTCAGATTAAGACCTAAAGGACGAAATGCGTCATATAAAAGCTTTTCCCGTATACTATTGTGCGTTGTACGAGCCAAATGACGATCCTTTGCTCCGTGACCCGATGCAATCGGTTATTTGAGACCATTGAGTGTCCTTCGAAAGTAAACAAAAATAACCATTAATATGTGAGTGATCTAAGGCATTTATATCATATTCGCTTCGGAGGCTTAGCTTCAAATCCAATTGTTGTCACCGTTTCTTTTTACACACATTTATATAATTGATTTCGTGTTTTCTTCTAACTCGCCGACAAACAACTCTCTCACACACACATATATATATATATATATATATATATATATATATATATATATATAATGGATTTATTGAACGAGTGTACTCTCCTCCTTTGAATAATTACTATCTTGTTGGGTACATCATATGTTGCTGAAATATGAATTCAGATCGATGTTTAACCCTATGTTCATTATACGTAATATCCTATGCTGATCCATGAATGGACTGTGTAATACCGTACAAAAATGTTCAAAATCCTTACTGCCGCAAATACATACAAAACCATATATATATATATATATATATATATATATATATATATGTGTGTGTGTATGTGTGTATGTGTGTGTGTGTGTGTGTGTGTGATATTTGAAATATTGCAATGTCTACTGACTGTAAATTATTCCAACCCGATTAATTTCAGTTTGATCAAATGCAGCCAATCCTAACGTTATGATATATTATATACGCTAACATAGAATAATGAAGAAACTTATGAATTCCAGTGCGTAAATCAGCACAATGTTGGCCTTTGTTCAGACACATTTGCCGCTTAATATATTTACGAAAAATGTTTACCAATATTTAATTTTTTTTCTTGAAGCCAATTAACGTGATCATAGACAACCAAAAATGATTGTTCACAATTCTATTCAATAGAGGACAATAATAGACTATTTTATCCTGTTGCCGAGAACTGTGGTTCATGGAAACAAAGAGAATTAAATAAGATCAAATTATTAAATAAATTCAAACGAATTATATACACAATTCTTATTAGAAGATAGAATTTGTGAGACAGGACTTGAATAGGTGTGGGGAAAATGTAAGCTTCTTTTGACGTGTCGCAAATGATCAATATATTCTTGAAGAAAATAAAGGGAGCAATAAGTATATTTGGTGATAGGGATAACGTTTTATATTTATTTTTTAAATGGGTGGGCTCATTAAATGGCCCAAACATTTGACAATCAAACATGCTTTTCTTTTTGCCTCTTCATAATATTCAATGCATGATGCGGGATTTATTATTATTGAAATGTTTGTCTTTATTTTTCTTAAAATTAAAAAAAAAAAAATGAAGTGTTGGTTTGTGACAAGGCCTTTAAAATTTTCGTGTTATGCCTTCTTAAATTACTGAATTATATCCTTCGCAGTTCACATTCACCACATTTTCAAGAAATAACATCCCATAATTGATTGGCCGATCGACTGATCTTTTCTTAGACTTTTTGTCCAAATTCAACACACACACAAACACACACATTATATATATATATATATATATATATATATATATATATATATATATATATATGATAATAAAAATGAGCTAATGTCTATGTGGTAGATTCTGGCTGACCCTCTCTCAATTTGGTAATTCTGTCATTTGCTCCCTATATATATGTACATATATATATATATATATAGATATAAAATATGTAAAGAAAACTTTGAACAAAACAATAACATTTATTGTTGTTTACCAGATGGACGCTCAGCAAAAAATAAAGCAAAACGTTGGCCAGCCTCTGTTTGTCTACATTAACTGCATCAAATATTGCATGAAGACTGAACATAAAAATTTTAAAAATTACAATTAAAAAAAAAAACGATTTTATGTATTTATGTGAATACATCAATAGTATTAAAATTGTACAAAAAAAATAATGAAATTCCAGTGTTAATTATTGGAACTGAAAAACTATATTAAAAAAAAATGCAACAACGCAAAAATAAAGCACGAAAAGAAAATTTTAAGCATGATTTTTCAAATGCAGTTGGTGTTTTTACCTGTGCAATAACTGCATAAACATTCAGTTTCCTTTTAGTAGAGCTTTCATGGAGAAAAATTGATTCGAAGAAATGAACAAGCAAAAATAAAAAAAGAAAAGAAAAGAAACTATGCGAACATTGAGAGCAATTTTTTCCTGAAATGTTAATAAAATGGCGGAGGTAAAATATCCATATTGAATAAAATACATAAATTGTTGCTCTTGTTGAAATATATCACTGTTTATTTTTTTTTTCTTTTATAGATGCCATATTATTATTATTTTTTTACCCTCCCTCTCACGCACATTGTATTTGCCGTTTTATCAATGTAACCTTTCCTACTTTTTATGAGGTTATAAAAACTTGAAAAAAAAAACAAAAAACAAAAAACAAAAAAAAAACAACGACGTATATACGAGGTCTGATCAAAAAGTATCGGGACTGTGCTATGTTAACGAACTGAAGAACGCAAAGTGAAGCCGCTTGGCAGAGATTGAACTTGGACTGTGGCATATACACACGAAATTATAACGTTCCCGCCCACTGCCGTTTTTAAAGCAGTGCTTGGTCTTCTCACCACACAACAGAGATTCCATCAGTGACCTTGGCTTAAGCAGCAGTTTTTGGTAAAGAACATCCTGGTCCGACAACCACTATATTCCCCAGATATCGCCCCCTTGTGCCATTTTTCTTCAAAAACAAAACCCTACTTGAAAGGCAACAAGATTTCAATACGTCATAGAAATTCATTTTTTTTTTTCAACACGTTCAAGGAAATTCGCTATCCCACAAAAAGGAGTTCTAGCAATACTTTCACCAATAGAAATGACGAAAGATAATGTATGTGGCTTCAGAAGTAGACTACTTCGAAAGAGATTAAATGCTGAATTAATGTGTTATTTATTTCTAGTATCAGTCCCGATATTTTTTATCATACCACACACACACATTATATATATATATATATATATATATATATATATATATATATATATATATATATATATATATATATATTAAACCGTACGAAACAGTTTTTTGTCATATCTGAAAATGAAGACGCAATATGAAATGTAATTTGCACATCAACGAGATAGGTGTGAAACAATAAATTGTAGAAATTATCACGGATGTTTTTCTGACCACACTTAAATGTACAGCAATGTATTAGATATTTTATTTGATGTGTTAAATGCAAGAAATTAGCCCAAAGTTGAAAAGATTGAACATGTTTTTAAATGACTTTTATTTCAAAGTTTGATATTAACTTCGACTCGGCCCTGACTAGTTTCGCAGATAGAAACCTGTAATTGAAAACAATGTCACCGTCACTGATATAGAGCATTCAGCGTAAATTGGTTAATTTAATGATTAACTTTAGTTTCAAAAGTAGTACTTTAAGTAGAGGGAAATAAACATTTTTTATTTATTTACACAGCAGGTAATGTGTTTACCCTTTCAAATAAATTCAAAGGTCAAGTGGACTTCGTAGACTCAAATTTCGTTTAATTATCTAAAAGACAGCTGATAGAGAGATGACAAAAAATGATTTTATGCAAAAGGGCAAAAGTATTTTATAGCATTTAAACACAATTATACAACAAGTACTCCCGCGCACACATATAAGGACTACATTAGAAAAATAAACTAAAGCCAGAGAACTAAAAAGTCGACTGCAAAATTCAAATTGAAGCGCCATTTTAACTAACATATATTTTGATTCTACTTTTAAAATCCATAGACAATGTTTTCTAATATTAAAAGAATTCCGTAAATGTGCACAGTACTGTGTGATGTTTAATCAGACATAAAACGATAAGTTGTAAGGTATTTATAAGTTCTGGTCAGGGATTGTTAGGCTATGTTATATTTCTTATAATTATGAATGAGTTGGGCGTATCTTCCTCGTTTAAAGGTAGAGTTAACGTCATTTTCAAATAGCAACCCACCTGCATAAGTATCTCACGCACGCACACACACATATATATGTGTGTGTGTGTGTGTGTGTGTGTGTGTGTGTGTGTGTGTGTGTGTGTGTGTGTGTGTGTATGTATGTGTGTGTATGTATGTGTGAGAGAGAGAGTTCATATTTGAAATTGACATTAACTTCACAAACGCGGTGGACACTAGCAATATAATCCACCGTGACGATCCCTGGCTACGCGGGTGAACATTATGTTTTTAAGATATTTATACATAATTGCATCAAATTGTTTACTTAAACATTATATATTTTGTCATTTTACCATTATAAAAGAATATTTTTATAAATAAATCTTAAAATAAACCTCGTAAACGTTTCCAGCTATCATGTTTCTTTTTAAGTATTATACAATGTAAGTTTATATTCTTAAATATATTTTTTAAATTATTATTTTATATCAGTTTATACATACATACATATATATATATATATATATATATATATATATATATATAATTATTTTATGTTATAAATAACTAATTTAAAAAATAATGACAAAAATAACTACATATATGAATGTA
Organism: Acanthosepion esculentum; assembly: GCA_964036315.1. Classification (NCBI taxonomy): domain Eukaryota; kingdom Metazoa; phylum Mollusca; class Cephalopoda; order Sepiida; family Sepiidae; genus Acanthosepion; species Acanthosepion esculentum. The sequence continues at coordinate 49,809,829 of OZ038475.1, forward strand.
CAAAAAATAAAAGCATTTTTGATATTCTTAACAGACTATAACATCATGTCCATTATGACGTTTCATGTACGATAAATGAATCTGAAATTATCTTGTAATTAATTACAGCAAACAATCTTCTTTTTAGTATAAATAAATGGATGGACTTAATTCTTCTCGTTAGTACATTTCATGGTCAATATTTGCTGAATAATATATTAAAATTGAACAGGATTCAGAGAAAAGATTTACATAGAATTAGAATAAAATACATCGCCAATTTCTACATAGAAAAGAAAGCATAATTGTATTACAAGAAAATGAGAGAAAAATATGAATGACTCCATTCATCAGTTCACACACACATTTTTATATATATATATATATATATATATATATATATATATATATATATATATAACGTTATCTTTTTCCTTTTTGGCATATTTCTTTTTTATATATTTTACCTTTTTTTTTTTTTTTTTACAAGATTTGTCACTATATTTTCCTACTTTACTTTCGATCCATACAGGCCTGGCTTTTTGTATGCAAATTTTCCAACCCATCACTAACCGTTTTGTTTTTCTTTTTTATATCGGTATATCTTCCTGACTGTTTCTCAGCGAATATATCGATCAGCGCGTTATTTCCTTTTGGTTAATCTGTCTTCTCTCGCATGCTGCACTGTGACATTATGTATATATGTACACTTTTTGCATCATTCCTAAGCCATTCTCTTTCAGTACCTATCAATCGATCCATCAATTGATCTATCGATCTTTACGTCTATTTATCCTTTCAGTGCTGCTTTCTGATGCCTCTTATTATTTTTGGTAATAACAAAGAAATAAGATAAAAAGGGTAATTTTCATGACAGCAAAAGTTTCCAATTTTTATCACATCCGTAGAGAATAAACACAATCAGTTGGTTAGAAAGTCTTCGAATGAATACTTTAGCTAGATAATTGATTATATCAATTGAGTTGGGAAAATGGCGCTCCTTAGCGGAGGTTTTCAGAAGCGATCGCATCGATTTTGGCGAACAGAAGATGCATTCAGGGCATGCTAAATGTAGATAAGTGCAATAGAAATTAACCATTCGTATACCGTTATCACTATTTAATTCTTATACAAGATATCGTATCTAATTATATATACAAATAACGACTATCACAACTATGCTACCCTAAGTTTCAAAATGCCCTCAAGCCGGACGACCTAAGTAGATCTATTTTTATAGCACCATTTGAGAAACCAGGTGCAAACGGATGGGAACTCCATCGGACAATCATCCTAATGAGTTATATAACAAAACTTATCAGAATTCTGATGACTGGAGCGCACAGCAGAATAAGAGCGGAGATTAGACCAGTGCGGGTTTATTAAATACATTTGGGCAAGAAATGCGATGTTGATGCGGAGAATGATATCAAAAAGAGTAATACAAATATGCAGAAGGATGGGTAGCAGTGTTTTATAGCTCATGGAATGTCGTATGAGGAAGCAAGTCACAGAACTGTTGGAACTGCTAGGCAACTATATTTGGGAAAGATATTAGAATAATCCAGAACCTATAGTGAGAATCATCCGCCTTTATACGGATAGAAAATGAATTCAGTAAATATACAAAATCAGAGAAGGGTGGGAGTCAAGAATGTGTCTTCTCATCGGACTTATTCACTCTATACCCTGAAGCGATTCTGAGAAGTCTTACAACAGTTATTTTTGGCGGCCACAAATCTTAACATAAGACATGTAATTGAGAGAGTTGATAACAGAGACGGGAAGGAAACAACGACCCCCCCGCCCCGCGGAAGATAGTGAAAGAAAGCGAGAAGAAAGAACTAAGTATCTGTTGCAAGAAGATGATATGCATGGCTGTTAGCGAAAATAAACTGCCCGTCGTGCAAATTGCAAATTGGGGATACCAAAATCAAACAAGTACAATTTCAATATTAAGGACGGATAATGGGAAAGTGAAACCCGAAGGTGCATAATACTAAAGTATTAAAATAAAAGAATAGTTTCATTAGAAACAAAGAATGTGGAACTCATGTAATATCATTTTTTCTACATGGTATTGAATGCTGGACAATCTCCTCACAGTTGAAGATGAAACTTCAAGCAACGGCGATGTGGTTGTATAGAAGGATGCTGAGAGTACTATAGACCGAACATGTGAGCAACGACGAAGTTTTAGAGATAATGGAAACAAAAAAGGACACTTCCATTTAACATGAGGGGGATAGTTGAAATTTCTAGGCCTCATAATGAAGTAAGAGTAAAATTTGATATTCACATGACAGATTGAAGGCAAGATGAATAGAAGAAAACAACGCATAATAATGTACAGAGCTTGAGTAAATGGATGGCGGAGCAAAGATTAGATAAGAAAAAGATGAGAATGTATTAAGAGGAAAGGAAATTGTGGAGAGTCATGATCGCCTACGAATTCAAGGGACACGGAACATAGAAATCCCATGATCGACAAGGTACGCTACCATTTAAATGATCGATTCCTATTAAATTTGAAGAGCTAGATCAATTATTATATAATTGAAAAGAACTTTTATTTACATTGCTATTCCTCAGCATCTTTCTCTAGAACCACATTTCCGTTGCTTCATGTTTCATCAGCTGTGAGGAGACTGTCCCGTATTCAATACTATATATGAGGACCCACATTTCCCTTGCTTCATGTTTCATCAGCTGTGAGGAGACTGTCCCGTATTCAATACTATATATGAGGACCCACATTTCCCTTGCTTCATGTTTCATCAGCTGTGAGGAGACTGTCCCGTATTCAATACTATATATGAGGACCCACATTTCCCTTGCTTCATGTTTCATCAGCTGTGAGGAGACTGTCCCGTATTCAATACTATATATGAGGACCCACATTTCCCTTGCTTCATGTTTCATCAGCTGTGAGGAGACTGTCCCGTATTCAATACTATATATGAGGACCCACATTTCCCTTGCTTCATGTTTCATCAGCTGTGAGGAGACTGTCCCGTATTCAATACTATATATGAGGACCCACATTTCCCTTGCTTCATGTTTCATCAGCTGTGAGGAGACTGTCCCGTATTCAATACTATATATGAGGACCCACATTTCCCTTGCTTCATGTTTCATCAGCTGTGAGGAGACTGTCCCGTATTCAATACTATATATGAGGACCCACATTTCCCTTGCTTCATGTTTCATCAGCTGTGAGGAGACTGTCCCGTATTCAATACTATATATGAGGACCCACATTTCCCTTGCTTCATGTTTCATCAGCTGTGAGGAGACTGTCCCGTATTCAATACTATATATGAGGACCCACATTTCCCTTGCTTCATGTTTCATCAGCTGTGAGGAGACTGTCCCGTATTCAATACTATATATGAGGACCCACATTTCCCTTGCTTCATGTTTCATCAGCTGTGAGGAGACTGTCCCGTATTCAATACTATATATGAGGACCCACATTTCCCTTGCTTCATGTTTCATCAGCTGTGAGGAGACTGTCCCGTATTCAATACTATATATGAGGACCCACATTTCCCTTGCTTCATGTTTCATCAGCTGTGAGGAGACTGTCCCGTATTCAATACTATATATGAGGACCCACATTTCCCTTGCTTCATGTTTCATCAGCTGTGAGGAGACTGTCCCGTATTCAATACTATATATGAGGACCCACATTTCCCTTGCTTCATGTTTCATCAGCTGTGAGGAGACTGTCCCGTATTCAATACTATATATGAGGACCCACATTTCCCTTGCTTCATGTTTCATCAGCTGTGAGGAGACTGTCCCGTATTCAATACTATATATGAGGACCCACATTTCCCTTGCTTCATGTTTCATCAGCTGTGAGGAGACTGTCCCGTATTCAATACTATATATGAGGACCCACATTTCCCTTGCTTCATGTTTCATCAGCTGTGAGGAGACTGTCCCGTATTCAATACTATATATGAGGACCCACATTTCCCTTGCTTCATGTTTCATCAGCTGTGAGGAGACTGTCCCGTATTCAATACTATATATGAGGACCCACATTTCCCTTGCTTCATGTTTCATCAGCTGTGAGGAGACTGTCCCGTATTCAATACTATATATGAGGACCCACATTTCCCTTGCTTCATGTTTCATCAGCTGTGAGGAGACTGTCCCGTATTCAATACTATATATGAGGACCCACATTTCCCTTGCTTCATGTTTCATCAGCTGTGAGGAGACTGTCCCGTATTCAATACTATATATGAGGACCCACATTTCCCTTGCTTCATGTTTCATCAGCTGTGAGGAGACTGTCCCGTATTCAATACTATATATGAGGACCCACATTTCCCTTGCTTCATGTTTCATCAGCTGTGAGGAGACTGTCCCGTATTCAATACTATATATGAGGACTGGTACGACGTAACGCGTCAGTACTCTTTTTTAATTATTTCTAACGATGTTTATTTTCTTTATACTTCCTCCACATTTTGGAAGGCAACATTCGCTATCTCAATGCACCTTCGGATGCCCATGCCGCAATGTCCGCCCTCCATTAATGCCCTTCCCAGATATCTTCTTGCATCTGTTTGATTTTACAGAAGCGTCCCACACTGGAAGTGCCGAATTAGACAGCGTTTTTTGGCTCTACTCTCCATGTAAGGATTTTGGAGTGACTTTGTATAAAGTTTGCCCTCTTGCAGAGTCGATTAAATAAAAGCACATTCATTTAGTATCATATTTTGGGCAATATTTTCATATATGCACGATAATACAAACAGCATATATTCAGTTAATCTTCCGGATTTCAAGCGGACACAAACTTCTCACTTTATAATGCAGATTATAAAATGTTTATGGGCATTGGGGATTTACAAACAAAATGGTAAATCTATAAACTTGTTCTATTAATAAATCACAAGACTGGCAACAGTAAAAAAAGTTCAGTATTTAATTAAATGATTTAACGATATGAAAAGAACTATTTTTCAAAGTTTTGCACTGACTTGCATTCTTTTGATGTTTTAATCCAAAAGGAAATTTATATAATTTTCTAACCATAATGACAGAAATAGAAACTCCAAATCCCTTGTATTTTTCTTACTTTATGTTAACGTTTACTTGCACAGACGTTAATATTTTCTAATAAGAATGAAATATTGAAATTATGGTCACTGCTAATTGGGATTTATGCCAAAACTCATTCAAGTAATTGCATTAATAATGCCAGTGTTTTTTTTTTTCGATGAAAGTGAGCTTCATCTTTACCAAGTAAAACCCTAAAATCTCTCAAACATTTTTCATATCAGATCCTTTCTTACATGCCAATTGGAATTACAATGCGTTGCAATATTTTCTACATGTGAATTTGTTGCACGGTCATTACTTGATTTCTTGTAAAATAAACGATTTAAATTTATTTTCTTTTCACCAACATTTTCGAAATGGCAAAGTACCCATTGCTACCCACTTGTTTTTAACTTAATTGCGCTGAGGTGAATCGAAAAAAAAAAAACTTGTGAAAGATACATGTAGCTGAATTTGTCAAGATTTGTGGAACAGACACTCATGAGGTTGCTTTGCGACTACTTCAATCTTAACCTGTTCAAGTCTAGGGTTAACCATTATCTTCTACACACATTCGCATAAGCGATTCCTTTTACTCTGTAACTCTAGTGTGACTTCATGTGAGCAACGACGAAGTTTTAGAGACAATGGCCCCAAAAAGGACATTTATAAGACAGTTGCAATTTCTGGGACACAATGAGAAAAGAGGGTTTGGAAATTGATACTTACCTTCAATCAGCCTTGTGAGTAAGACATGAAAACAATGCACACTGACGAACATGAGTGGATAGCGGAACATGGTATGGAAAAGATTGCGACAAAAAAACGACAAAAAATTTGTAAGAGATACAAAAGACAGAAAATTCTGGAGAACCATGATTGCCAACGTCCTATAATGGACAGGGCGCCTACGTAATGAAGCTTGGTATGTACCCGCACGCACACTTTGAACGGAATATGGAACATGGCCAAATATAACGTTGGAGACCATCGCATACATAGGGCCAGGGGCCAAAAACAAACCAGTTCACAGGACATTTCCACCTTTGAAAATGCTTCAGCCACTAGAGATTAACCCTAGTCATTCCCATGGAAGAGGTATTGCGTGTATGGTAGCACCCAGTAACTAATCTAAAAAAATAGAAAGCACATAAGTAATGTGGCATTATTTATGTCTATCAATATAACTTTTATATTACCTATATTAATTTTTCTTTCCTAACGGAAATATCTAATTCGAAAATTTAACTTCACAAATCAAATTTCTAAAATAATACTTTATTCATTTACTACAAATCACATATTTGTAATATATATAAAGAAGCGGTTGTTTTGCTGTTGGATTCATAGGAAACAGATACATTGAAATAAAGCCTTTTTTCTGCCTTTAAAGTAGAAATGACCATAGCATTTCAATCAGAGCTTGGGATTAAACGAAAGTAAGCAATGTATAAATGTAAGTAATGTTGATATATTTTGGAAATCTAATATATATTATATGCAATATATAAAAATAAGCGACTAGCATATTATTTGAATTTATGATACACAAATCTCCAAAGGAAACGTAAGCAAGTACATTCAACAAAATTACATTTTTTTCATTCAATATTTTGTACCCTAGTTCAGGATCATGACCGAACAGCAAAAATAATCATTTCTCTGTCTAAACTTTCATTTAGCCAGTTTCAACACACTAAAAGTCTTGCGTAGAACATAGAAAAAAAATAAAGGATGATTCCTCGAGAAACATTAATGTAGGTTTTATTGTCAGGTCGAATAATGCTTTTCTTTAATGCCATGACAATCGAAAACATAGATGTTCATGGTTCTCCACAAATTCATTCATTTGATCCTTTTGTTCTGTGAATTACCATGCCGTATAGAGGAGTGCTTAAATTTGCATTCGCATTGATTTTATCATTTTAATTCTTAGACTTGTTGGTACCCAAGAGCAAAGAACCCGGTCTACTGTTATGTAATTTATAGTATGGTGAGAGGAGAGATGGACACCTGCCTCTTCAAATAGAATTTGTGCAAGAGTTAACGTAAAAGACTCTGCCAGAAACTGAATTCCGCATATCTATTTCTATTTCTGCACCAATAATCGTTGTGTCACGCCCACACGCAATCGTAGAATATATATCATGTATTTATCTCAAAGAAGCGACAAACATGTATGTAAATTACTCAGTTACCAATATTTACTAAGATTGTGTTCAATGCCAACTGAGACTAAAATTGATAGACAATTGACGATTAGCGTCAAATATTTGAACAGGAACGGCGTTTCTCATTTTAAAAAATAATTTTAATACCCAGTTGTCTTAATCTGATAAATCAAATTTTAATGTTATTGGTAAAGCAAGTATTCCTACGAGATAGTAAGCAAATACTAAAATGTAGATGAATTATATGTATTCAGATTTTGTTCTCAATGTTTAAATAAAGAACTGTCTCTACAAATCAGTGACCATTCATATATTCATAGCATCTTCACAATCCTTTACATTAATCCATATCACTAGGTTAGTTTCGATTATTTTTACCAACGTTATAACAAACACCTACAGCTTCATCTACGGCTCGGCAACGAATTACTTATCTGATATACATCTCAAAGAATGGACGTCGAATCATAATGAAAGTACTTTGGCACAAATATTTGCTTGAAATCTGACCTCAGCGACACGCACCTGTGTGTATGTGTATGTGAGAATAATCACCTTAAATATTATTTTTAGTGGATACTCGTATTTGAATAGACGCTCTGTTTAAGAATTAAACACGCAGGTCCCAATCATACCGGAGAGCGCTATATTTTATTAAAATAATATTTCTCGAATATTCAGTCCGGTGTACGAAAATAAATAAATATACTGTTTAATAAATAAAGGAGCCTCTACTCAAATGTGAGTATCTACTAAAAATAACATTTGAAGGCATAAAAACTTTGGGATTAATAAATAAAATGTACATTAATCCTTTAGAATATATATTTCAATTTTACCATATGATTGTAAGCTAGTAGTATTACACTGAAAATATCCTGTTTCACACCTTAACGTTCACTGCATACACAGGATATTGAAACAGTATCTGTCTATATTTCTGCGATAAGGTATTATGTACATTTAAATTGTTCGGACTATTGTCCTCATCTTTGTCGTCATATTTGAGGAAATGGCATTAGAATCTATATCTCTAAAGCCAACTATGTTGTTAAGGTACGTAGATGACACCTTCATACTCTGGCCACACCAGGAAGATGTTCAGGTTCTACTGGACCATGTGAACTCAATAGGACATTCGATACAGTTCACAATGGAGAAAGAGAGTAACAACACACTCACATTCCTGGATGTTCTAATATCTCGAACAGAGCATTGGTTCAAGACATCCGTATACCGTAAGCCGACATTCACCGGACAGTACCTCAATTTCACTCCCACCATCCACCGAGCAAAAAGTCATAAGTGGCAAACTAGAGACATTAGATAAAGAATTGACCAGAATAAGTAGTTACCCTACTACGTAATAACTACCCTGAGTACATGGCAGCAACCAAAAAAACTGGGATAGGCGGGTACAAGAAGAGGAGGAGGACAACAACACTCAGAAAACAGTCTGCCTGCCTGTGAAGGGGTTATCAGAGAAAATACAAAGGATTTGCGGTCCGTATAACATCAGGACAACCTTCAAAAGCTTGACGACACTTCGCAGATATCTATCCCGGGTAAGACCCCCCCATAGAGGAGAACATGATTAAAGACTGTGTGTACGTTATCCCGTGCAGCTGCGGAAAGAAATATAAAGGAGAGACAGGCCGCCCCCTCAATGTGAGGCTTCAACAACACCAGAAAGCTGTAACACGAGGGTAAGTGGAAAAATCAGGCTTGGCTGAACAAATATGGAGAGAGAAGGGAGATCACCGCTCTCTGTGGGATGAGGTTGAGATCACAGAGAAAGAACACCATTGGAAAATTCGTAAACTTAAAGAAACCGGCACATATGCTAGGCCAAAAAAATCTCCTGAGTCGACCAAGCATAGAAATGGATACAATATCGGAACAAGTAATAATGAGTGCCAGAGGAAAGCGATAATAACAACAAAGTTACAATATGAGCTCTGGTAAAAACATATTTATAACAGCAAAATTTGCAATATGAGCAATGGTAAAAATGGTTGCTGAAGACATTGGGTTTATAATACCCAGAAATTCATATACAGATGTCCTCAAAGACACGTGGTTAGATCCAGTGACAGGACCCAAAGAGTGTGAGTTCAATACCCGGTTAAGGCAGTGGAGAACTTTCAGAGGGAAAAATTAACAGAACATAACTGATAACTGACATCCATTCAACAGTATACCGAGTGTGCGAAATAAAGGGTTCAGTTCGACATTCCAACCACCTGAAGGCCGGAGCGTACAACGGCCGAAACGTTGTAAAAAATATGGCGACAAAGATGAGGACAATAGTCCGAATAATTGAAACAGTTATTGGAGATCTATTCCATAAAATAAAATTGTTGATATAGGATAAATATGAAATAAGAAACTGTTGTAAATTTTAAGATGTTAAACAATAATAATCCATTGTTGTTGGCTTGAGAATTGTACCATATATTTATTAAATTTTCAGAAAAGGTATTTGATTTTTAGAAATACACTTATGTCAAAAAGTCTTTTCACACAGATAACAGTAGAATAGAAGAGAAAATTTAGCCGAACAAAACAGTGGAGAACATTTGTGCTGACCGAAAGTAGATACAAGGTATATTTTCCCACATACAATACAAAACAAAAAAAATGAAATATATCATATTGAAAAACCTTAACAGATTTTACAATACAAGAATTTATTAATATTTCTGCATTTTGGAATAATCAAAGGGGGTATGTGAATTCATTAAAACGTGAGCAATTACATTCAACAAATCTACCAATAATTATTTAGTTTATTCTACTTTAAGTATAATAAAATATGTTATCCTTTAACAAACTTCGCGTGAAATTCGCAAATTGAATCCTGTTTTGAGTAAAATGTTTATAAGTTATAGACACATATTTCTATTTCAACCATTTGCAAACGATTTAAAACAGGAAAATAATCGTTTGTTTAATTTACTTTGTAAATTAAAAAAATCGTTTGAAATCCCATGCTATATATCCGCCTGTAGAATGTTCGGTGCTACTGCTCTGTTTTCTATAGCAAGTAATTTTATATAGTTATTTATATTAATAGCTTGAGTTCCGAGTCCCAGCCCTAATCATTTTCAAATTACAAGATCTAGATTGGTTTATAACCAAATCAAAAAATGTCCTGTCTGTTATAAATTCTTAGCTCAGATGATCTCCTTAGATTTTGTTTAACGGTGTGTCAACACTGATTGGTCCTTTTACGCCAACTACTTAGCTAGCACGAACGAAGATTGAGATATACGCTCCCACGTGCATTTGTGTGAAAGCGAAAATACCAACTTTCAATAATACCAACTCTAAACATACAATTAAGATAACAACAACAATAATAAATAATATAGATAGAGTTATAACCGAGAGGACATACAACTTTGAGAAAAACAATTTACTCCCAGCATAACAGAAAGTATGTAAAAGAGAAAGTTACGGTGCAAGGACCAATTATTTAACAATAAAACTATATTTGAGGTGGTGAAAACAAGGAAAAAGAAACTTATCATGGACCGACTACAGAATGGCGTTCGACAGTGTACCACAATCGTGGATAGAGGAGAGACTAAAATATACAGAGTATGTAGCACAACGTCCAAATACATAACGAAAAGCATGAAAAACTGAAAGACCACATTAAACCTAAACCATATAGACGGGTCACTAACATCGAAACCAGTCAACATCAAAAGCGGAATCTTCCAGTCAGATTCATTGTCACCTCTACTCTTCTGCCCTGAATTAGCACCACTCAGCTGCCTACTGAAAAACAGTAGCTATGGATACAAGTCACATAATGGCAAACTGAATCACTAATTATTGCAGCTCAAGACCCATTCCTCATAACCAGAACCTATTCTTGTTACATAATCAAGCATGGAACTAAACTGAAATGCAGGATCTGTGGAAAACATGAAACCGTCGACCATATTATTCTAGGATATCCGGAACTAGCAAAAAATGAATATACCAAAAGACACAACAAGGTAGCAACATATCCCTTCCTCTTGCTACTCTGATAGCTATAATCTCCAACTATTCAAATGCAATGTCAATCGACATCTCCAGATGCCTCAATCTATTCCTCGTCCTTCTCTTCATCCTTTCCTCTTTCACGCCCCTTTACTCTTACTCACTCTCTCTGTAACTCCTGCGTGCTAGTGGCACTCCTGTCTTGCTTAGGATGAGAAGCTAAAAGATCTGTATAATGAAAGATATGCAAAAAGACACAAAATCTGAATTGAGAGATGATGGGAGATTTGATAATCACAGGATAGATTGAAGAAAAGTGGGACATGAACACAACACATAACCTACCTGGCAATTTTGAGTAAATGGATAGCTGGACAGGTTTTAGGAGAGATAACAAAAAGACAAAATTGATTAAGAGCTGAAATGGACAGGATATTGAGGAGAACCATCACTGCCTACGCTTTGAAGGGACACGGCACACAATAAAAGTGATAATAATGATAAAAGTAATAAAAAGAGTAAGTAAAGCATGGCAATAATATATTTGAATAAGAAAGAAATACGTTAAATATCAAAGAAAAACATACGAAAGAATAGGAAAAAGAAATATAATCAAATATAGTAGAAAAAGCAGACCAATAAGTTTCATAATATGTTAGAGAACAAAACCACAAAAATATCTGTAAAAAAATACGAGAAAAAATAAATTAAAAAGTAGTAAAAACAAGGACGAATTAACTGAAAAAGATAAAAAGTAAAAAATCTAAAGAAAGAACCAGACCAAGAAAAAAAATGCTGACTGATTCAATCTCAAAGGAAAATATTTAAGCAGAATAGATAACAAATGAAAAAAAAGATGATGGGGAAAATACGTATAGATAAATAACTGAAAGATAGGTAAAAAGCCTCAAGGTATAAATATTTTCTCTTGTTTATAAATGACATTCTCGCCTTAGATTTTAAGAGCCAAAGATTTTCCAATGATGTTGGTCGCCATATTTGTTCAATCAGTAACTAACTAAACCGTCGGGCAGCAGTTCATATCTACGTCCACCCTTCCTAAGTAGAACTTCAAGAGCAAGGGAAAAAATCCGTCTGCTTGGGCTTCGCAAAGTCTTTCAGAGACTTAAATCGATTGGCGGGAAGGATTTAAAGAAAGAACAGGTGACCAAAAGAGAAAAAAAACTATATAAATTTATAAATAAAGCAACTACATACGCGACAGCCCATAAGCGCTCACCTGAGTCTAACAACCTGCTGAAGCACTGTATTTTTGTTCGGTTTTGAGCAGAAGTGGCTGTGTAGATTTTATTTTCCCACGCGCATACCTAAAGGTGTGCTTCTAAAAATCCACAAGAATTCAGTAAACATGTTACATTCACACGAACTTGTGAAATGAAACAATATAAACTGAGTCTCAAGACACAGCCATTCAAAGAAAAAAAACGGCAGTGTCTATGTTATTTCTACAACCAATAATGAAAATAAATCGTTATATATATATATATATATATATATATATATATATATATATATATATATATATAACAATAGGTACCTCATATTGGTATAACGTTAAGCAAGCCAATCACACCAAACACATACTCGTGTTCGATCATAAGGTAGTGTATTTTTGTTAAATTCAAGCTGATCGTAGTAAATAACATTATATATATATATATATATATATATATATATATATATATATATATTTTCATCGAGTCTTGAACCAGAATCCTCAACAGAATGCAGAAAGCACTGACCGGCAGTTTCGTCCTTTTTTTGCGGGGTGACTCAGCAGTCCGCATACACTACCTCGAATGGAACCCGAAACCGTTATGATACAAGGATTCCCGTTCAAGACTCGATGAATTATTATAAATTATTCAAATCTCCAAAACTTTATTATTATATATATATATATATATATATATATATATGTGTGTGTGTGTGTGTGTATGTGTGTGTGTGTGTGTGTATGTGTGTGTGTGTGTGTGTGTCGCGTAATGAAAATCTTGGTAATCCGTATGTATAACCCCAAGGAGGATGGAATCCAGAGAGCTAAATGTTAAATCAGAGCGAATAATTTAATTTAATGAAAACCAGAAAACTTTAAATGTTCCATATGGTTATAATTCATTTCCCCAGGGAGTTTCTTGTTCCCTGAATCATCAGACCCCACTTCCAAGTATGAAAAAATTGAATTTAAACTTGCTCTTTTGGATGGTAGTATTCAGCCGATGTAAAGTGATATAGAGAGGGTTGAGAGATAGTGTAACAGATGGTCGAAAATTAGAGAGTGAAGACAGAGATGGTAATGCTTTTAAATTTATTTATATTACAATACTTAATAGAGAGGAAGAGGGTGAGGATCAGATATTGACCTATTTAATATGTGTGTGGGTGTGTGTGTTTATTCCTCGCTTTTGGTATAACTTAATTCCATGCACATAAAATATATATTTATTATTTACATTCTTCGGACTATTTCGTTTCGAAATTCCAACGTATAGCACCTGAAGGAGGCCGGGGCGTACAACGGCCGAAACATCGTTAATATGACAATAAAGATGAGAAAAATAATCCGAACAATGGAAATAGTGTAACCAGTTATAATACCTCATCTTAGAAATATAGACATATATATTTATTAATATAAATTTTAGCTCTTATTTTAAATCAAGCATTTTTGCTAACCCCAACAGTGATTGTGCAACATTATATTTGACAAGATAACGAAAAGTATACGAAACCTTTATCAATCTCACAGGCTTCACTTTTATTAAAACGTCACCCAATTTCACTTTAATAAAATGAGAAACATCTATGATTGATAAACATTTCTCATTTGTCCTTTATTTTATTCTGTCGGATTCCAAACCATATCTAACCCCAACTGATAATAAAAATTCTATTTCAGTGTTAATATAGTAATATCAGTAACAATGACAGCTGTAAATGATTAAGTATTATTTTACCTGCTATAATTACAATTTTAATTATATATTACAGTGTCAACCGAATATTGACTGTATGGTTTTCCCCCTCTTTCACTGGTAGAGATTATGTGGGTGATGTAATAGGTAAAGTTGCAGTGTAACTGACGGTTTATATGATTCAATCATGGTACAGGGACGGGATTAAACATTGATCTTAGGATGATTGCTGGACCTATAAGTTAGAGACTATGAGTTATGTTAGAGATTGCAACAATTTAGGTGTCTTTAAAGCGAGTATAGTTTACCAATATGTGAATTTCGGACAGTCACATGACAACTGCTGACATCCACTGAAGCCAGGAACAGTATCGCTAAAAACTAGGTATGTCCAATTTTGACCTTTTTACCGTTTTTTTTTAGTTGTTTTTTTATCAGTTGAAAGACACATTAATTTCGAAATTCTTGTAAAAATTAACTACTTGTTGGATTTTAATGAAAACTTCAGAACTTATTCAGAAATGAATGAACTTATTTTAGAAATGTTTGTCTCTTTGAAAGTCATGGTATAAATATTTTTTTTTTATATCTGTTACCCCCCTCGAAATTAATTTTATGAAAACACAAAAAAAAATTTATTTGCAACCTCAATTTTTTTTTTTAATTAAATGCACAAAACTCTGAAAAATCTAAATCATCGATTTTTTTGTTAAAAAAATGTCCGAAATTGTCCAAACTTTTACCTCAATTGTAAAAATACAAAACTCAATAAAACTAAGACAATATTTAATTGAGAAAGTTTTTAATGGCTTTTCTGAATAATATATACGAAGGTAATTATTATCTGAAAGAAAAAATTTTTTTTGATGAACAATAAATTTTTACATTAATTTTCTTTTTTTTTTCAATTTTAAATACACAATATGACAAAAGGTTGTTATATATTTATACATTAAGTTATTTCTGCAACCTTATGGAAATGATATATTATGTTCTCTACTTTTTAAAGATCATAAATTTGAAAGTTTATTAAAATCTGACAACCATAATTATTTTAAAAATAATTTTTAATATTCCAAAATTGTATTTAAAATCGTCTACAACGAAAGTACGGATGCACATTGTTGAAATAATGTCACATGAGTAGTTTCCTTTGATAGAAGCAAGTTTTTTTTTACTTCAGAAATGGCTTTGTAACAAGAAAACAACGCTTGTCAAGTTTTCTGAATATCGTCGTATTATTTTCAATTTTTTTCTTTTTCTATTCAAATATAATCGAATAGTGGGATAAAAGAAAATATCGACTATTTACAATTACAAAAAAAAAAACGCCCTTGGAAGTCCACCCAAATTTTCAAGTTTGAAATCGAATGCATAAATTCATTGTACATTACTTTGGAATTATTATCCACACGACAAATTATCAATTAAAACGATTTTTGGAGTTTAAATTTTCTGGAGTTAGCTCGCTACTACTCAAACTAAAAAATACTTGTCGAGTCAAAACAAAACCAACATAGCTGCTATTAGCATGTTAATTTTATTAATAAATAAAATAAAACTCATATTACTGCCATATAATTATTAATAAATAGAAAAAAATCTGCCTTAATAAAAAAGAAATAAAATCTCATTTCATTAAGTTAACCCGTTTCAATTAATGGTGTTTCATGTAATTTTTATATTCTCAGAAAAATATTTCATGACTGAAATAATAAACCTCAATTTAAAAAAATGTATTTTTTTTACTGTTTTATTTTTACTTGTAAAATTTGATTTTCAGTGCAGAATTCTTCCTCAAACGTAAGGTAAAAAAAAATAAAAAATTTGAAAGTGAATTTTTAAAAAAAAATCTACTAACCAGATTCACTTAAAATTAGAACGAATTATATCACTTTGGCGGTACCGTACAATAAATTTCAGTACCGTAAGTTGTGAATATATTGACGTACATCAATCAACGCCTGTCAAAATAGACTACCCTGGTGGGAAATATCTCTCTTAAAAAATTTTCTGCTAAAAATGTAAGTAATGTTTCTTTCAAATTACATTAAGTATACTTTAATCATTCTAAATTTCCTAAGATAACAAAAGAAAAAGGTGTAATTGATTTTTCATGATTTTTTAACTAACAAACTATCATCTTTCCGACAGAAATGTCGATAAGTTCGATTTTACGAAATTTTTTGACTCGAAAAAAAAACAAGATTTTTAATAAAATTTTTAACATTTATAGGAAGGATTAAAAAATCTGAAAAAATATTCAGAAAATACTTTGGTCTTTCCTCTTTAATAACAACATAAATATTTAAACGTTAAAAATTGTTTTATCAATTTGGGGACCTTTTGTCGTCAAGGTATACCACTTTTTAGCGAAATATTGGACATACCTACTAAAAACTGACAAGAATTTAACTGTGAATTAAAATATTGCGTAAAATCTACTCCCATTTTAACTTTCGTACCACACAACCCCTCAGTCGCTGTACAGGGTATATACCTTCGAATGGTGTTACGTATTTGTCGTCCAGCCATATTAAATGTATTAAAATCACGATATTGCTTAAGAAGTCTATTGGAACAGAGGCATTTGGCATCGAAATGGGAAACAGGCGTCTGGAAACTAGACCACATGAAACCATTGATTTACCCTGTCAGCATCGTGTTGTAGAAGCTAATGGTTGATCTGTAAGCGTGTGGGTAGTTCTTGTACAGACTAATAATGAAACTGATTTCTCTTGATAGGGCCAACAGAGATTTTGTAACAGATCATATGCTACCCGCTATTCACCTTATTTTCCCGTTAATTATGGTCTATTTCAGTAAGGGCATGCAACTCGCTAACCGTGCACGGCTGACACAAACCGGCTTCTATGACAGTCTGACAATTTGCAGATATCCCACAAGCCTAATCACTGGCCATATTTTAAGTCCATTCTGCATGCATTAACCAGGATACCGACGTCACTAAATACCCATAGCCACGCACAACAAACCCGATTCAGTTACGATCAGATCTGCAATATACCTCAATAGATGTATCTAAACAAAAACGTCAGCACTTCTCACACAGAATGTCACGTTGCATAGCTGCAGCTATTAAGGTGACACTGATGTCTATGTCATAATGTTCTTCCTGTATGACAGTGAATGTACCGAAAGATTAAGAAGGGTGTTCAAAGGAAAATTGATGTCGCTTTAGGGTTGCTAAGAACACAATGGAGAGAAAACACGAGAAACAAAAGACTAGCAAAAACAATAGAAAAAAAGAGCACTTATACTTGAGATAAAAGACATATGTGGGATACCTTATGAGGAAAAAGGGTTTCGAAATTCTAAAACTCGCAGGATATTAAATGAAAGAGAGATACAGCGAAATGTATTGCCCATCTAACGTGCGTGTATGAATATATGGAAACGCGGGGATAAAGAGTCAAACGACGGTTAGAACAAAAACAAATTTGTGCAAAGCCATGGTTCTGAAAGACACTGTACACAAAAGGAATCTATTTGAGAGGGGCACATTGGCATACATAAGGAAACTGGCACTTAAGCTTGTTTTAATCTTTCTACTATATGCATTTTCAGGACATAATTCCGTGACAGAATAAAAAAAAACTCATGAAGAAACCTTTAGTTAAAAACGTCAAAAATAAGTTTCATGGAGAACAGAATATAAAAGAATAAGCAGGTTATCCTGGTGTAGCACTTCAAACAATGATTAAACCGAAAGGGGAAAGCGATTCTAATTATGTCCTAATTATTGTTTGTAATAATTCACGTAACACCAGATGTTCTGAACAGAGAATTTATTGAAACAAAGCAAGTTCAGTTGACCATTGATGACAATTCCAGAACAACGTAATTATAACCAATTTTTTTCTATCCTCTGCCAGCCGCAATGATGGAGAAAGCATTACCTCGAACCAGATTATTTTTAAATGAATTATTGACGTGAGATCAGGGTTATTCTTGCATTATTAAATTTGTAAACAAAATGCCCAATCCATGTAAGGAATGATATTACTGCTATTACTACTACTATTATTATTACAAATATTACTACTACTATTACTACTAACATCATTACTATTACTACTACCATCATTACAACAACAATTATTGCTATTATTACTACTATTATTATAATTACTTCTGTTACTATTGTTACTATTACCATTGCTATTATTACTATTATTACTACTATTATTAATACTACTACGATTATTACTACACCCATTGCTAATATTACTATTATTACTACTATTATTAATACTACTACGATTAGTACTACACCCATTGCTAATATTACTATTACTACAACAATAGTAATAGCAGTTTCGTTATAGCTATTCATTAACCGAATAGTAAATGGCACTACCGAATCAAATAGCTGGTATCGATCTTATTGATCATCAATAGAATTGATGGGAGCTTCCTCCCTAACGTTTTTCTTTAGGCAGTTTTGAAAGTCAGCATCTTGAATATGTTATTTTCTTAGACTTACTTGTGCTATGCGTTTTAGTTGTTGCTACTGCTGAAAGTCCTCACGTGATGAGTTTTTTTTATATTTTGTAATGTTCTTTTTTATCCTGTGACATGGTTCAATGAAAGATATTGCCTAGAGTGTTCATTCATTGGAAGATATTTTCACACTTGTTCCTAATAAGCGGTTGTATACAATTGGCAGTGTAGATAATTCTAAACTGTTTGAGTACCCTAAAATCTATATAGAAGTTTATAATTAACAAAGCTATCTAAAGAGAGGAATATGCAAGATGATAAATCCCAGTTCAAGTTTTTCCTGTTTTGAAAAGGTTTATATCGAGTGCTATTTCTTGTAATTCTTGGTAGAAGAATTTTTTTAAAGATATTCCTTATCCCACTTCTGAAATACCAATGTCATCAACATCAGTACACTGGCCTCGGGAGGGAAAACAGGATCGCTATTTTCAGATTTGTTTATCATGTAGTATGGAATGTGTAAATAATCTGTGCTCATCTCTTCACATCTCTGCTTATATATGCTCAGAGCATAGTCTAGGATAAGATTAAATAGATTGGGGCTTTTACTTCCTAATTGCCGTAATCCTAATGAGGTCCGAAATGTTTCGGCATCCGGATCTTCAATAGACATGTATGATTTTATGGATCGATATAGTTCCTCTATTGTGTAGATATTCAGACATAACATAGAAGATAATAATCCTACCCAAATCTCTGATCATTCACGACCATAATGCAATGATATAAATTCTAATAGAAGGACAATATCAAGAGATATAATATTGTACCTGACGGGTGAAAATGATGTAAGAGGTTCAGATGGTTGTAATGATTAACTCCCGAACAACAAAATGTTACCAGAAAATCGTCATAACAAATGATAAAATCTAAACGGGTGAATAGATTATCAAAATATTTAATAGTGTTCCGCATGACTGTATCACAGATATCACAATGAAATTTCCTCCGATTTTCATTAATCTATTTTTAATCCAATATAAACTACTGGAAAAACTACTTTAAATCATAAACCACATTAATCGTGATAACATGTCAACAGAAGAATCTTTCAAGATTTCCTTTCGTTTCGATTCTTCTGTATGATTTCAATCAAATGAAAGAAATTACGGATATATTCAATATCCTATTCTACATGGACGCCCTAAAATTGTTTTTGAAATGTGATACGTAAATGGTTTGTTAATGGCAATAAGAATTAAATGAAGACACAGCAATGGAATTTGATCTAAAAATATGCTAAGACAACCATCAAAACAGAATTATTTATTTTTTTTACAAACAGCTGATATAAAAAGACAGAATAACTAATTTGAATGATTATTGCGAAAGCCGATAACAATGTCTTCATATAACCAGCAATGAAAGCATAAAAATGAACACGTTGCTAACTCAACATTTCACTTTCATTCTCATTTTGTAATGTACTGAAACGTTTTGACTACTAAAAATTATTTAATATAGTTACAAAAATAAAATGTCTATTTACAAGCGGTAACACCTAGATATCCCTCTCATTCAATTAATTGCACAAAGGATGCAAGCATCATTAACATTATAGCCTGTTTTATTTGCCTAATGATGCTGCTTACTGCATTATATTTGCATAATTGTGAAACCGATTCAGATATAATCATGTCGCTATTACTATAATTTAATTGAACAATTATTATTCACCGTATGTTTATCCCTAATTAGCAAAATGTTCCGAGTTAATTTCCCTTAGATTAAATCTGTGAGGATTATATATATATATATATATATATATATATATATATAACCCACAAGTGTGTTGACAAATTCTCTGTTCCACCGACCTTTCAAAATCTGAGCAATTAATTAAAAATCAGAACATTTTAAAATCCTCCATTGGTCATACTTAACCTTTCAGCAACGTTATATATAGTAATCATTTCACCTCAAGCAAGGCAAGGAAGCATCGAAGATACAAGTGGTTACTGAATGTGAAAGAAGAACAAAATTAGAGGAGTAAGAACAATAAAAGAATTAAGACGGTAGATACCGATCGACTTAAATCTTTGAAGACCAAAGTTGGCTGGAAAGCAAGAAGCCGAAAGATAGGCCCTCAACCCAGGAGTGCAAGAAAAGATATTGTTAGCATAAAAATTATGGTTGCATCTATCCAAGTCATATGCAAATCTATGAGACATTGTTGCCAATCTAGTACTGCGCTTACATTCATAGAGTCTAGGTGCCACAAAGGAAAGTATATCAGAATAAGCACCATGAAAGTATAAAAAAATGACAAGCTACATTACGGCGGTGTGAAAGTGACTGTCGTCGAAATGCTCGGCCATAGATCAATAATATTGTGCGTTTCTTATTATTTTAATAATTGGCACACGTGTATGAGACGCATTACTATTTTCTTACATCCTATTCCACAGAGGCCGCGTTGATAGAACAATATTTCAACTACCTATTTAAGAGGCCAAATTGATAGCTACATGTTTCAGGCATAGAGGTTGATTCCCTGATTTAAAAGTGATACAGGTTCGATTCTTGATATTTCCTTAAGACATTTCAATCTATGACGGCTGTTATGAATTACACAGTTTGCGAAATAAAAAGAGATACCAAATCAATCTAGAGTATCTAGGAAAAGACATTATGTTTATAGTGAAAACAATGGATACAAATTTAACTGAAAAATTGTTATGAGATGATGCATTTTGATTTCAAGATTCATCTACGATTTCCCTACTGTTATACAAACGGGCCTGTTTTATTGCATGAATGACAAAAAAAATATGGGATACTTATAACCTGAAAATAAATGAATAAAAATATGTAGGTTCAATCTCTCTAAAATCCAGTTATATATATATCGTCAGAAAGTGAAAATTATCTATCCACTCGGTCAGGCGATTAGAATGTTCGCTTTCTGACCAGGAGACGCGGGTTCGAATCTCAACAGGGCCCTTTGGCCAGGAAGGTGTCTTCCTGATGTTATCGGTCTGGAGGATGTAATCCTAGCATGCCGCTTTCGGGAAGTGCCTGGAAAACCTTATCATGTGTTGACCAAAGTCTTGTGAGTTAAATCGGGTAGACGGAACTTTTGATGGTTGTGCTAGTACGAAGTCACAAGTCATCGTGACAGAGTGCTTGTGCATGCTGGATAACCCTGTCTCGCGCAACCTGTTACTAATGCCTGTTCAGCATAGAGCAGGTGTGTTCTGTGGGTGTTGACCAAAAACAGATGTACCTGAGAGGGCGTCTGGATTCAACTCCAAGTGGATAGCCATTAGAGAGAGTGATATATATTATATATATATATATATATATATATATATATATATATATATATATATTAGTTGTAATCTTATAAATATAAGAAATTATACTCGTCCGGAACACCTTAGGTGCATTGATTTGTAAATAAACAAGCCAATACCAAAGGGAAAAAAATGATACAAAAAAAAAGAACGAACAGAGAACATGTACGTCAGCCAAAAATAATCGTCTAGCATCCACGTTCAGAGTCTAAAGAAAAAAAAACCGATACGAGTAAGTAAAATAACTAAATAAATTGCTCGATACGCTAAGTAGAACAAACCTAAGTTAAACCTAAAGAGCCAGACAAACCTACCACGGTTTCACCTAAGCGGATCGTCATATATATTCACTAGGCTGTTATTTCGCTTTATTATTTATTTTTTTGGTATTTCAAATAATTGTAGGAGGTTAGTTTAATAATTATAATTTTATTTATTTTTTCTATTTATGTGAATCCGCACACATCTGTTCATGTATGTATATAGGTATAGACACGTGCATATATACATATATAAACGCGTGCGCACACACAGGCACTCATATGTCTGTTTTCTTATTAATAAACAAGTGCTTAAATGGTAAAGTTATTTTTTTATTTTTAGGATATTAATTATGGTTGGTTAGGTTTATAAAGTGTGTTCTTTGTTGTTTGAATATGTATAGATAGTATATAATTCGCCCTAAATAAATATATATATATATATATATATATATATATGTGTGTGTGTGTGTGTGTGTTTGTGTGTTGATTCACTCTGTCGATCCCATGTGGGGAAACCTAAGTAGATAGTACCTGGCTAATTAGGATTGATTTCTTTTACTTTTGCTCCAGTTAATGTATTGACCCCTCTTCGCTTTGAACTTATTACTCGCCTTTTTTCTACGCACCAGAGATTTAAGGTAATGGACGATTTCTTTCGCCCTGTTTGGAGGTTTCTGGTTCTTAATTTTTTTTATCCATTTTTCCTTAGATGCCAATTTATTTGAAAATTGTGCTATCCAGGTTGTTTTACCCACCAAGAATACTGTATTAAATTAAATATTTGCTCATATCTTATGTTATCCTTTATCTAAGTTTCCATTTTATTTAAAGGTTAGTAGTTTATTTGTTTTGTTTTTTTACTTGGTGATATATATTGTGATTAATAATATCGGATTAGGTTTGTTCTTTTGTAGTTGTGTGTGCATTTATATGTACATGTTCACACATGCGTATAGGTGTGTATGTTTAATAGTTGTTCGTTTATATATTTATTAAGAATTATTTTATATCTATATTCCATTTATTTAAAGTTTATATTATATTTACTATTAATTAGAGCTTAGTACGTACGTATCTATTTATATCCCAACATTTACCCATTTCAGTTTTCTTGTTTAAGTGTTTATTTTGGTTTTTAAAACTTATGTCTAATTTTTCCTCTAAGCATAATTTACAATTTGTACTGTTAATACTGTATGGAGTTGCTCTGTTTATAATTTCCCATTTTATTTTGGTGTCTTTTTTTTGTTTTCTTTCTGGTTCCATATGTATTTTGATAGGGTGTTATTGTATGTGTATTTTTTTTCTTTTGCAAGATATTATGAGGTCATGATATCTTTTTAAGTTTTTCGTTTTTATGTGGTGCCTATGTAATTCTTTCGTCTGCGTTAATATTATTAATAACGATAGGGTTTTATATTATGTTATTGGATAAACATTTAATGTGAAGTGTGCAATTTTCTTTGATTCTGCAGTTATACATGATGTTATTTTCTTGATGTTATTGAAATTTTATTGGTTTTGTTGCGTTTTTCTTTCTGTGCTTAGTTATTTTCTCCATGTTATCCATGCATCTAATTAATTTTAATTATATTTTTATTGATAATTTTTGATAAATTTACTGTTTTTAGTGAAGACTATTATTTTGAAGAATATTTTCCCTATTTTTTATTCTTTAGTGAACGAAATTGTTTCTTTTTCTGTTTTGTTTGTAATCGTTCTTGTATTATAGTTGGTTTGAATATTCGCTGATTCTTAGGGCTGATTCATGTATTTTGTGTTTGTTTTTATTGAACATTTTGGCTATTAGAATTTGTTGGAAATCTTTTATTTAAAAACATGGGTATTTGTTGGAATACAATAAGGCGTGGTCGGAACTTTTGTTAATGTATATTGGGTTCTTGTTTGGCTTTCTGTATGTTTTGTAGGTCCCGGTGTTTAGTTTGAGTTTTATATCAAATCAATTTACTATTTTTGGTAGGACTTTATATCTATCTTAAATTCTCGGCTTTTGAACGGTTTTATTATTTTTATTTATTTTTCTGTGATTCACTGTCGTGTTCATTCAAAAATAAGTACGTTAAATTTCAACTTCCACTCTGTCGGGAACTGATACCTTAGAGGCAAAAAAAATCTCCGACTGATGCCAAATCAGTAGAGTTTCGAACCTGGCTTGAGGTAACCGGATGTCTAGCCACATTGATGAGATGTAATACAGCAAAACAGCGTCTGTGAATGACATTATATATATATATATATATATAATGTGTGTGTTCAAATGTAATATATGTACTTGAAAGAATGATTTCATGCACATGATTGAAATTATATCAAAAACATGAAAATCTGAATCGATAAAGCCATCCTAATCCTTAACTTTTTATATGGTTCCAAATCTTAAACCACAAACCAGCGCTTCCGGTTC
>OZ038475.1:49836979-49854479 GCA_964036315.1 Acanthosepion esculentum
CGCGCACAAAGTTATAGAGCTACACGAAGAGATAGGCACACAATGTTCAATACTTCGGAATCGAAATTGTTGATAAATTCAAGAACGATTTCGCAGAGCTTAGTATCACCAAAAAATCATTGTGCGTCATACCAGAATTTAATGAATAGCGGTTCTATATCGAGACTAGTCAGTTTCTTCGTCGTCACCGAGGCCCTTTGGTCCAGGAGCATCACACGTGCGTTATATCATAACGTTCCTGGTTCAATTATCGGTAGTGGATGCGCAATGCTGACGTGTCCGAAATAGAACGAAATGGCCGTCCAGTGCTTTCTGCATTTTTTTTTGAGGATTCTTCTAGACTCGATGAATTACTATAAATGATTATACAAATTTTCCCAACAAATTTTTATCACCCACACACATTATACACAAATCAAAATGAAAAGGCCATTCAACGTGTTTCAGTATGGTAGGCGTCTTCAGGCTCGAATAAGAAAAATCCGTGTGATGTCTGCTGGAATTTGGCGAAACGACAAAAATCCTTATCAGATGCCACAGCACGAATGTTTTAACTTCTAATATTGAAGCAATAATTTTTTAGTGGAGTTCCAATTTAGCCCACTCCGAGTAGGTGTGTTTCTTTGTGTGTTGTGGGGAGGTTAGATTTTATACCATTTTGCTACTCCTGCCTTTACAATGATGATGTATATGAGCCCGGTCTGAAGTTTACTTTGGAGAATTGTGAGATAAGTGCACTTTCTTCTTACTGATTTTCTTTCTTTTATTCAGACTGGTATATTTTTTACGTCTGAATTGCTGTCAGATATACTACGGTGTAATATCCGTCCATTTGATGTGTTATACAATAGATACATACAAGACCCGTAATATGTTGTTTTTTGTTTTTTTTTGGTAGAATTCTGGAAATGTTCTCCATCAATATCCTTGGACAGTTTGTGCAATTTATTTTTTAAGCCCATTTATATTTGTTTTCCTCATTGAAAAATCAATTTCACTCAACACATGCTTTGACAAGATATAATGTGTTTCTTACAAGAACCACATACAGGATATTTCACCATTTAAGTCTAAACAGTTTCGACTTGGAAAATCTATTAAGTTGCAGTGGATTATCCTTTTTGACAAATTAATAGAAGCTTAAAACATACTTCGCAAAGTTGCTAACCTCAATTTTCTCATGCAAGGCATCAGCATAGAAAAAAAACCGTTTAATGGAAATAGGTAACATAAAAAGTTGTTTCTGAAACTTTCATCGCATTAAATAACTATAGAAATGCTATTGTATGGGATGTTCTTCCGCAAGTCTGCCTCGATGTAACAATTATTTCTAGTCAGTAACTGATAAATATGAGTCGACGTTATTCTTGATAGTCGAGTCTCAGCGATCAAGTTTATCCGGGACTACAGGAAAAACCGACCAGGTTTATATCAAAGCAGTGGTCGGGTTGTAGCAGAGTCTATAGATAATTTTTATTCAGCCTTTTATCTGATTTCATAGACAATAATTCCTTGAGTTTTTATCTGAATCTACAGATAACATTGCGCAGATTAAACATGTGTTCAAAGGCAACATTGCTCAGATTTATTGTGCAAGTATTCATCTGGAATGATACCCCTTTGGAGTGAGGGTGTTATTTCTCCTTTGCAATTCATTTCGACGGCGTTTTAAGCTCTACCGTCATGGAAAATTTCTTTAAAATTTAATGCTCAATTTACGTACAGTGGTGATATACTAAGCGTAGCTTAGATGTTGCAACTATGAAGCACTAGGTTTTAAATGCTTAGACAAGCTTGTGAAATAATAGACCACATCGAAGGCCCCAAATAATGTTAACTATTGTGAAACATTGAAAGTATTAACATTATTACTACATAATGGTATGAAAATGATTTTGTTAAATGTATGTATCGATACAATGCATATGGATCACTTGATTTGTTTTAATATTAATGTTCTATATTAATATTAAAATTGACCATGTGAACTATAAAACAGTCTTCACTAAGATATTTGATATATTTCGAAAGGAACTGGTTTCATATTCTGATATTTAGTATACGCATTTGCTGAGCATTGGAATTTTCATGACGCTTTGTCTATACCAGCAATTCTTTGAAATCAAGCATTCATTCAATCTATATACATGTCCCGAGTTTTGATTCTTCTGGTTTAATCAACCCAGGCATTTGCGGTTCGACAAATTTGAAGATTTTTATTGAAGAAATTGAAAAGTTTAACATTACGCTAGACAACGCTACGGCTAAATGCAAATCGCAAGAAATTACAATCGTTATGAAAGACCTGAATGCCAAAATGAGCAAAAAGGAGAGATGATGAAATAGCTGGCTAATTCGGACTAGGATTTCCTAATGAACACTAGGAAAACGTGTCCAATACTGCACGGCGAATAATCAGGTAATAACCAACCACTGATTAAAAGAACAGATATGGAGAAGCCTAGGAGGAGAAATGAAACACTAAACTGTCTATATAACTATAAGAAATTCAGAAACGCAGTTTTACACTGAAAAATATCCAAGTTCCGACTGCTGGCGCGACCACTTTCCAGTGATATGATTTTCTAAGCGTTGTTTAAATGTAAGCCCCGAGTTCAAATGTATGTGGTACCCAGTGATATATAAACTAAGGAAATTAAAAAACGGAAATTGAATATGGACAAGATAGCACCCAAATGTCTATACTACAGACTCCTGAATGTCCAACATATGAAGGCGAAATATATGGACAATGTTAAAAGCAGATACAATGGACAAAATAAAAATGGAGTCTCGAAGTCGAACACATTAAGTGAGGCGTTATTACATCAGCAATCAAGATCATTCCAAAGAAAATAGACAGAAGAAAATGGATAACAGATGAAATTCCCGAAAATGAGACAAAAAACAATGCCAAGATGCGGCACAAATAAATGAGGGGAAAATGCTGTCAGACGAATGTGAAATGTCTCAACGAAAAATGTGCATGAATAGAAAGAATGTATCACAGATAAAGCAGACATGTAAGAAAAAGAACCGAGAGGAGAGAAAACAATAATAGGATGAATAACATTCAATGATGGGACACTGACATTGAAGGAAAATACATCAGATATAGAAAAAGTAAACCGGAGAACTCTTCTACGATGAAAGTGAAGAACTAGTAATACACAGAAATATCGAAAGACTAAAAAGATTTAAATTGGAAGGGATCTGGCCAAATTGAACACAAGAAGGGCCAGACGGAATTATAATAGAGATGCTGACACAATTAAATGATTTCAGTATTGTAGACATAATAAATGAAATATACAACAGTGGTGATATACCGGAAGGCTTAATTAGATCTATTTTCATAACAGTGCCAGGTACAAAGAAATGTGAACTCTGTCGGACAATTAGCCAAAAGAATCTTATAACAAATTTATCCGAATTCTGCAACAAAATCAGGGCTGAAACAGAACGAAAACTGTTCCGGTTCTTTAAAGACACTCGAAAAATGAATGCGATATTTATGCTGAGAAAAATATCAGAAAGAAAACAAATGTAGAAGAAAAACGTTTTTGATAAAAGTATATCACAAAGAACTGAATTGCCAGGTAACTTTGACATATTCGGGAAGGATATTCGACTAATTCAGAATCTATAGCTGCATAAGTATAGAAAATGAGTTATAAAATAGAAAGAGGTGGAAGAAAAGTTCTCACATGACTTATTCAACCCGTACGATTATGAAAGAATTAGAAGTCCTACAAAGATTCAATAATGGTGAGCACAATCTTAAGATGACACAGTTTGGACATACAGGAAACTACATGGATTCCTGCAGAATGTAGTATTGAATTTCTAAGCGTAGCTTAGATGTGGCACAAGGCCGAATGTATGAGGCACCAAATGAGGAACGAACTCAGTCTTCATTGTTCTAGCGAGACAAGCTTGCTGACCATTACGCCACGCCGGGGTGCCCACTGCATAACGTAGCAAATGATAGCTGGAAGAAACTCGTAGACATTAATTGCAAGAAGACGGAATGCATGGTTGTTAACAAAATGAACAACCCAATAGGTAAATTCCAAATTGGAGATATTTAAATTTTACCGTTTGATTTTGAGTAAGTGGGAAGTGTTTTAACAGAGGGTGGAATGTGGGACACTGATATATGAAGGCGCATTAGGATAGCGAAAGATGCCTCCCCAAAAGCTAAACCAATTATTAAGAAACAGAAAAAAAATTACTGAACTATTATGTAATATCAGTCCTCCTACATGACAGTAGGAAGCTGAATAATTTCGTCACAGATAGACTTGAAGCAACAGGAATTTGGTTCTGCTGTATGATGCTGAGAATACCATGGACTGAACATGTGAACAATGAACTTTTAAAGAAAATGGAAACTAAAATACAAGTATGCTTACCAAAAATGTTTGAAATTTCTAGTGGTCCTAAAGAAGAAAGAGGGCTTGGAAAATTTAATACACACGGGACATATCGAAGGCAAGAGGGATAAAAGAAAACAGTGTATCGCGCAAAACAGGGGTTAGCAGAGATAAGAAAAAGAGAGCTACAAATGACAGGAATTTGGGGAGAACCAACGCCCTGAAGTAACAGTACATAAAAGAATTCTCTAATAAATAATTCTAATCGACACCGTTAAAAAAAAAAAGGAAAATTATAGAGAAAATAACAACTTACGTTGTTAGGAAGATTAATTCCGGTTATGAAAAAGCATTATTCATCTGTAACAAATAGATTTATACTAGAGATATGACATGTTTAAGCTCAAAAAACACTTGGACCATCCACAGACACAAGAGCGGTATCTCAATTCAATCAAGGAAAACAAGATGAGCTCCGATATTTCACTGTAGTTACATACATGTCGGCCATGCTGCCTATTCCCATGATTACTATCGCAGAAATCGTATGATTTTGGAGACACAAAATCATTCGCAACTTGATCATCTCAAGTAACAAAACACCAAACAGTAACGCAGTTCAAGAAATGTCTTCCGACAACAATCAAGGAAAAGCAACGAGAAATATTGACTGACACAGACAGCTGACAACAATGCAAGTACCATAAATTCTAATCCTGTTTTAAATAATATTTACCAATAGAACCAAATTTTATCAAGCCAGAGAAACAACCTTTTCTTACAATCAAAGAAACCTGTCAGCCACACAAACACGATATATTCAATATTTTTTCTCATTTCTACATGCACAGAAATTCTTTCCCGCACATAATCTTTCTTTGCCTCACATTTTCTACGATATTACATGCATATTGACCAGAATGCAGGAATTGTAAAGGCAATCTTACCACCATGACGTCACGGAAATGTGCTATTACAATGGAAGCTTTTGTCAGTATTCTGAAATCGCCACTCAAGTACCAGATTTTATTTCTAGATCAACCAGAGCGGTTGCTGAAATCTTTTTCATTATATCGTCTCTTCGAAAACGATTTTAACGTGGTCTTCAGTATAGTTGCAATTCTAGGATGGTGAACGTGACTCAATATAGTGCATATTCTTGCTTTGATATCAGTGTCTCCAATCTTACCATATCAGACAAACGTTTAAGTTATACTCCGTCTACAATAAATGTAAACGAAAAAATATGAGCTATATTAAAAAAGACATTTATATGGTTAAGTTATTAAAACCGGGATAAATAACGAATTATAGTACATGAAACGAAAGTGATTCCATGATTTTAGACACATTACCGATGTTTGAAATAAAATAATGCTCTAAATTGTCCAGTAAATAACGACAGACATCGCTTTTTCAATACATACGTAAATCACCAAAGTAATACGTATTTACAAGCAAAACAAAGGAGCAACCTAACCAGAAAATCAGTTTACTTAATCTTTACTAAAACGTTTGCAATATTCGACAATGCACTTCCAAGAATAATAATTGTGGTCACTCAGTACCGTAATTCAAGTGATCGCATTAATATTGACGGGTAAATGCATTCAGGTTGGTATCTCACCTCGTATTTAGAAGACATGAATATGACAACTTACATTATTTTTGAATCACTACAGATAATATTTCGAGAAGTACATGAACTGAATTCTAACTAAGAAGGAATGAATTTCAACTCTAAAAATACGAAGATGTTTTGAGAATATATTAATAAAAGATTATATGAACACAAAAGGGACATTTTACAAAATAATACATCAAATGCATTGGTTGGCCACCGTAACGAGACTGACAACTTTGATATAAAAAAATGCTAACATGATGAAAGAAAATATTTCACTAGCACGTAAATGTCAAAGAGTGTCTTAAGCGCAAGGTCATCTACAGTAATCTTGCGCCCTGGCCTTTTCAAAATTTCACCATCCCTGTCTGTTTTAATAACACAATTCGGAATACCTACTTAAAAAAGTGATGGATAGAAAACAAAGGCTGAATGAATTCGACTGAAAAATATTAGTGCATTTGTTAAATTGTTATTTATGAGGTCTCCTTCGTGCTCATGAATGCGTTTTCTTTTTCAATTTCTGGATGTTTCTCCAATGTATTGCGAGGAACAGTTCTGGCACTAGTCATACATAGAAATAAATTCAAACAATTTTGAATTTACAAATATTAAAATCATACGAAAATAAGTCACTCTAGAAAAATCCTCGAGAGTGTCGCCACTTAATATTATCCAAATATTAATCCACGCCCAGTTTTTTTCCCAATATCACCTTTCCTAACAGAAGCACTACTTTTCCAAGCCAACGTACACAACAAATATATTAAGAAATCAAAAGAAAACGGTTGAATCCGTTAGCACAAAAGTGCAAATATTTCTACATGTGAAAATATTCTCTTCAAACAAAGTAATTGACGTAATTTTCCAGTTGACCATATGAATATACAATAGCGTTTCTAAACTACCTTCTAGTTGCTAACCACATTGTTTGTTGTTTATAGATACTTTGAATAAAATTAATTTCGTTTTTTGTATTGAAAAGTCCTCATTAGACAAAACGCGTCGGCTAAAGTACAGTTTTCGTATTGTCTTTTCCTTTATACATACATCTTTCTCTCTAGGTTAATTGAGAATATATATATATATATATATATATATAATGGTTACTTCTTTGCAGAAAAGGACTATCTCTTCACTTGGTTGCTTTTTCGTGTGTGCTTTTACCCTATCTAACACAATGCTATGTATTCATAAGTGATTCTTGTACATTTTCTCTTACAAACGTCGCAAACAATGTTTCTCTGTGTTAATTATCTTAGAAGTTTGATAGTCCCTGTCTATAATCAAGTGATGTTTGAGTCCCGCAACAGACTTACAAACCTTGCCACCAAACTCGCACAAGTAACCTGCGGGTCTTTCTGTTCATGTTGCATTCACAGGAGTTTGTACCTGTCATCTCTGGTGATCTCACCGGATTAGCTAAACCAGCGACCGGAATGGTGACTTTTCAACAAATTCTGAGAATATATTTTTGTCCTAATAGCTATCGGTCAGATTCCATTTCTCTCTTCCTAATGGCGCATTTTTGTTAGAATTCTCACATCTCTTCTGCTCAAAATTGTTGCAATTTCCCAAATCAACCTTCTCCAGCCAGATCAATCTCAAGTTTCCGAGTTTTCAACATTAACGCCGAGAAAATTTAGATTACATTTAACTTCATCCTTTAAGCGTTTTTGGATTCATGAGTAGATTACCATCTATCCATAAAAAAGTATTTGTGCTATCTCCCATCCCCACCAACACAATGTCCTCCTTTATTCATGATTAAACCGTTATTATAACTAGATTACTGTATACAAGCAGAAATAAAAAGGTAAATATATGCACAGATTCTATAATAAGGCGGTGTGTGTACCCACGTCTTATATGAATTCATGTGAATTAATGAAACCCCATTTACCTTTGGTGTGGTAAAGTGATTTTGCACTAGACGGCTGGGAGTTCACTTCAGGTCAAACAGAGCCCCAATGCTACAGAGTCATTCGGTGTCAAATCAACAACGGTCATAACATCCCCAACACAGATATTTCTCAACGTTTGTACACATATAGAGGTTCACAATATGATTTGAATGGTATCTATTTTAATTTTTACATCTCCATGTTAAACGATTTCCGAACTCTGCTTCTTTGACTTTTGACTATTTTTCAAAATTCACCAGGAAATGTTTAAATATCTCGTGTCAAATAATTATTTTCATCATGTCAATTTTCATATAAAAATCTATATTTGGTATATTAAAAATGTAAAGAAATCAAAAGGGTCGTATGTTTCCACTGAATTTTTCAAGATTTAACCACAAATAACACAAGTTCTGTTGATTTTATGATCATAGTTATGTGAATATTAATTAGCATTCAAAGAGCTTACTAAATATATGAAAATATTAGTATATAGTGGCAAATAGCAAAATACGCCATTTTGTATTTGGCCCAACTCAATCAAAACCTTGTAACTCAGGCCACAGTCAAAAGTACACAAAATATTGTACATAATTTGCCATAAGATTTGCTCTATTTTTTTTTTAAATTACAAACATGCATTTTGATAAAATAAAGGTCAAATGTTAAGTTAGGTGCCTCCACAAAATGTAAACAAAAAGAGCATAGCATGATGAAAAAGACGCCAAAATTGACGAAAACAAAATTTTATCGTCTAAATGTTTATGTTATTATTAAGAGGAAAGATCAAATTATTTTTGTGGTATTTTTTTACATTTTTTAATCGTTCCTAACACGTCCGAAAATTTAGTTAAAAATCTGACCATTTTTATCCATTTTATAGAATCACTGAAAATCTCAGTTTGAAATTCTTTTAAACATCAATTATCATTTTTTCAAAACTTATTTTAAGAAAATCAGAAATTGTAATGTTCATTTAAAATTTTTTGAACCAAGCTTAACTTAGCTTTTGCGCAGAAAAGATGTAATTTGAAAATAAAACAAAGCAGGTCATAAACTTTCGCGTCATTTGACAGGTGTTGAATGACCTATTGATGGATTCCGTGAGGATAATTTGTTCTACGGAAGGAGAAAAGTGAAATAGTTTACATTTATTTGACCGTGAGACAAAACAATAAATAGTCCACCTTTGAGAACTACACAATTACCTTAAAATGCTATATAATTTAGCTTTGTAGCTGAAAATCAACTGAGATATTGATATTTAAATTTGACTATTTTCCACAATTCACCTTTTTGGCAAAGCTCAAAGGGTCATATCTCGGGAATCCTTTGACCTAGATATGTATAATAGGTACCATTTAATTCCTATCATGAAGCTCTATATTTTTACCAATGTTGAATGGTCAGACCTTTGATCTGAAACGGAACTACCGTATTTCGCATCAACAAAAGACGGATTCATTGTCTTAATTGTCTTATTAGAGGAGAGGGACAGACGTAGCAGCATAGATTCTACGAGGCAGCGGGAGAAAGAACTTCAAATGAAAGCATGACGCCCATTGTCTTAGTGTACCTCCGTGTGAGGTCTTAGTTTGTCTCCTAAATAAGGTCGTGGGAAGCTTCAAAATTCCAGTGTTGCTGTCCCGACGTTTTGGACGTATCGAAAACGTACAAAAATGCAATTCATCATTATCAGAATACTACTTCCACGAAGAATACTTACTAGTCACTGACCATCCCGCACCTGCCTCCTCATTCTGTAACAAAAACCTCACCTGTCACTCACTCTATTCTGGAGTGTAAGTGAATGCAAAATCTATTCTGCCATGATCTAGGCCGAGATACACTACGTAAGTTCAAATGGATTACTAACACAAAATAGTTTGATAATGAAACCCAGTTGGTTGAAGATGATTTAATTTGATCAATATCGATATGGAAATGTATCAACAATTCAATGTCTGTGACTATCACCGAGAAGTCATTTTGGCACGAATACCTTCCTTACAATAAGTCTGGTCATTTAATTATTGGTATATATTCGCAGACATCAGCTCCGTATCTTCAGTGTGCTGTCGAAAGTCTTTTAGAATATGTGCTGATGATACAATATTCTCTTTATTTCCTGTAATCTGATATGGATGTTTTTAGTAGATATTGCAACTAAACGATTTCTGCAATTTTTCTTTAAACAATTATGTTCTACAAGTAACTTTTTGTTTCCATCTTTTCGTATACGTTTTTAGCTGATCAGAATTTGGATGTGATGCATTTATATCTTTTTGCACGACTGTCCAAAAACAAACAAATGAATTCTGGAGGTCTTTTCAACTAAATTTTTCGAGCTACGTGTAAGTAACTTAAGCGTAACTTTGGGCAATCGAATGAAACCGGATCGAAAGTGAAAATAAAAGAACGCAAACAAAGAGAAAGAAAATGTGATGACAGCGAATGAAAATCTACCGGCCATCAGTCTTCAATCAAAAGAAAATAATTTCCCCTGTGTTTATCTCCCCTTTCAGACATCTTAAGACAGGCTTTTATCACTAATCTTTCTCGTTTTTCTTTTCTTTGCCATTAGACGGTGTTTCTTTGGCTCCTATCAATTTCTTTTTGTTTTACTTTTTTTTTTCTTCTCGTTTATCTTTTGTTACGTGCGCGTGTGTCATCGACTTTCTTTGAAGTTCGGCGTGAAATCGCGCTTTGCAATTTCAGAGCTTTGCTCATTGTTTTTTTCTTGCTTAACTAACTTGAAATACATTCAGGCTCTGTGCTTATTTATTGATTTATTTATTCTATGAAGTAGTTTTTGACACTTAGATTTTGTTTTATTACTGTTTACTTATTTTGAAAATTTACCATCATTGTCAGTGTATTTCCTTGGAGAGCCAATCAGATCAATTACTTTTCGCTCCAAGAACCATTCACATCCTGTTCCACCTTTCGAATATTCTTCCTCTAACCTCATACCTTCTTCCTCTTAATTCTTAATATTATTATTATTGTTTTCACATTAGAAATGTTTGTTAGGTTTCAGTGGAGAGCAAGGGACCGCGAATATCAAACATGAACAAATTTTCTCCACTCTAATCTCTCTCGGATTACATACTCTCCCAGACTCCTCGAGAATGTTCCAAGGACTAGAATAATGGTGGATACAATTTTTAACTTTATTTTTAAAATTTTCTTTTATTTTTGCCCCCACTACTGGTTTCGTTATTATTTTTTTCGGTTTTCAAATTGACACTGTAGTTTTCTGGAAGAATGGCGTCTGCAAACTTTAAAAGTTTTATCTTCATGTTTACAATGAACAGGTCTAGTATTTATGTCTGAATTTTGAGATCGTTTCACTTTTCAAACATCAGAGAAGCTTTTATTATTCTTTTTTATATGGACGGAATAGACTATTGATATTTCTTCCAGTTTATCAAGACTGTTTCCTATCCTTTTCAGTCTTTTTTCCAGAGGTCTGGTAAAGTGTAGCACTACTTTCAGTTTCTTGTTCCACAGCTTTTTCAGCAGCTTGATGAAACCGATATACTTCTGCTATTCACTTTGAGATTTATGGTCGGGCCAGGCAGTAATATCCAATTCCTGTGTTCAAACTACTAGATCCATTCTTCTATTTTGTATTATATAACAGGTTGTTAATCCTTGTTCAACTTTCTACTGCATGATTGGATATAACAAATAAGATGGTGACACAGGTTCGACGATTTACTGTATAAAA
Source organism: Acanthosepion esculentum (assembly GCA_964036315.1). NCBI lineage: Eukaryota > Metazoa > Mollusca > Cephalopoda > Sepiida > Sepiidae > Acanthosepion > Acanthosepion esculentum. Next base: position 49,848,617 of record OZ038475.1, read on the forward strand.
ACACCTAATGGCAAATTGGAGCTATAAATAGACTGCGGTAAAATTCAATGAAAATTAACTGTCAAGAGGAATAAGGAAAGAACGGATAAAAATAATTATAAGCCATAAAATCTTTTTCAGATAAAGGTGGACTAAAATTCGAACCTGAAATAAAGCAAATAGAATTTATCATGATCTAGTAAGATGTATCTTAGCTGGTTTCGGAGCAATACGTCAAAGATTTATGGGTTTCTGAAATTTCCTTCATTCTACAGATTTTTTTATCTATTTATTTATGCAAAATACTATATCTCCGAAACGTTCATTTCGTTACCAAACGTCAGGCTCTGACAAAGGTCATATGCAATAAATCAATATCAGAGATGCGTATATATTATGCGTTAATATAGACACGATAGACGTAGAAACATGGCTGAATCGGCGAAAAAGAAAAAATACAGGGGAACCAGACGAATAGAAACGGATGAAGTAGTATTCAAGTTTGCCCGTTTCTCTCCCTCTGTTTCAGACACTGACGGACACGCATACACAAGCCCAAATTTACAAAAATACAGTGAATCAAGTTAAGGTTTTTATATTGCGTCGAATGACGGGTAAAAAAAAATTTAAAAAACGCTACATCGCGGCCAACAGCTGATAAGCTAACTGGTGGCGACATTTGTTGTTTGTTTACATCACTGATGTTAATGGCGATTGTGATACTGTTTTACAACAACATAAGATACGTATCAGTACAATAAAAAAAAACTACCTCGTCTGATGTGTAGTCTAAGGTATTAATATTTTAGGAGTTGATACTGACTAATGTGTTTATCAATAAACCTGTTGAATTTATAAATGTTCGCTAAGTTATACCGATAGAATAACGCTACCTATCGGTGTGTGTCGTTTGTTATACAAAGCATATTGAAATACGGTTAGTGTATCAATATACAGATACATGGTGTGACATACGTAAGTTTTGACACGCTATCGTATACTGTAGTCTATGTTTGGGAGTCGATTTTTATGGTAGCTCTCGGCCTAACTCAGAATGTTGGGCGAAATATCTTGAGATGGACATTTACGCTATATCGACTTTTACACCGCAAATTACAGTAATTCTACATGTAACCACACTTGCAGAATACTGACATTGATGTGACTACACATGCGCATGAACGAGAAACGCTGGTAGTTTTCAAAAAATTTGAAAGTCATTTAAAAAAAAACAACTCAAAATTCATTGCTTGTTCATCGCAACGAAGCAGGCCAAAAATTTGACATAAAAATGCTACGCCAATTATAAGAGAAAATAATTCACTAAGACTAAAATGTCCATAAATCGCTCTAATCGCTAGTTCAGCCACAAATTAATACCAGGTTTTTACGTTTCACCATACTTGGCAGATTTTCTGTTATCACAATGTTGGATTTTGAAAAGCAAAGAAAATGGAAAGAAAAAGATATAAAATAGAAATGAATTTGGCTAGATTGCAAACAGTTTTTCAAAATTTTGAAACTATCAGTGTCTCTCGTTCATGCACATGTATAGTCCCAACAACGTCAACAAACGCAGACCGATGAAGTCCTAACGGATGAAACGCGTCACAAATATTGTTTTTTTTTGTTCATTTTGTCTAAGATTTATTACTGATACAGTAATTGTGACACAAGCCCGAAAAATAAATGCGTGACTGTTCCAGGTGGGTCATCAGTGGCTATCTTATACCTATCTAATCAGATTTATGAGCCATTCATCCTCTACAATATACTCATTCACCTTAAGAATCATTTTGATCTTTGATACACCAAAAGACACAGTTGCCAATTACTGGGGGGGGATCACGCCATGAATTAAATTGTATAGATACAGATAGGTAGGTAGGTACAGATAGGTAGGTAGGTAGGTACAGATAGGTAGGTAGGTACAGATAGGTAGATAGATAGGTACAGATAGATAGATAGGTACAGATAGATAGATAGGTAGGTAGGTAGGTAAGTACAGATAGGTAGGTAGGTAGGTAAGTACAGATAGGTAGGTAGGTAGGTAAGTACAGATAGATAGATAGGTAGGTAGGTAGGTAAGTACAGATAGATAGATAGGTAGGTAGGTACAGATAGATAGATAGGTAGGTAGGTACAGATAGATAGATAGGTAGGTAGGTAGGTACAGATAGATAGATAGGTAGGTAGGTAGGTACAGATAGATAGATAGGTAGGTAGGTAGGTAGGTACAGATAGATAGATAGGTAGGTAGGTAGGTAGGTACAGATAGATAGATAGGTAGGTAGGTAGGTAGGTACAGATAGATAGATAGATAGGTAGGTAGGTAGGTACAGATAGATAGATAGGTAGGTAGGTAGGTACAGATAGATAGATAGGTAGGTAGGTAGGTACAGATAGATAGATAGGTAGGTAGGTAGGTACAGATAGATAGATAGGTAGGTAGGTACAGATAGATAGATAGGTAGGTAGGTAGGTACAGATAGATAGATAGGTAGGTAGGTAGGTACAGATAGATAGATAGGTAGGTAGGTAGGTACAGATAGATAGATAGGTAGGTAGGTACAGATAGATAGATAGGTAGGTAGGTAGGTACAGATAGATAGGTAGGTAGGTAGGTAGGTACAGATAGATAGATAGGTAGGTAGGTAGGTACAGATAGATAGATAGGTAGGTAGGTAGGTACAGATAGATAGATAGGTAGGTAGGTAGGTACAGATAGATAGATAGGTAGGTAGGTAGGTACAGATAGATAGATAGGTAGGTAGGTACAGATAGATAGATAGGTAGGTAGGTAGGTACAGATAGATAGATAGGTAGGTAGGTAGGTACAGATAGATAGATAGGTAGGTAGGTAGGTACAGATAGATAGATAGGTAGGTAGGTAGGTACAGATAGATAGATAGGTAGGTAGGTAGGTACAGATAGATAGATAGGTAGGTAGGTAGGTACAGATAGATAGATAGGTAGGTAGGTAGGTACAGATAGATAGATAGGTAGGTAGGTACAGATAGATGTGTGTGTGTGTGTGTGCGCGCGCGCGCGCGCACACACACAAACATGGTAAGAAAGTTCGCATTCTGATCATGAAACTCGCGTTAGAATCACACCATAGTTGCTTTGTCAGGAAGGAGACCTCCATTTTGTTATCGGAAGGGAGGGGTCGAGCCCAGCGTGCGGCACCTTTGGGAAGCGCCTGAAAACCATGCCACGGATTCATCCAAGCCTTGTGAGTGAAAATGGATTGACGGAAACTTTAGGGTAGCACGAAGACACAAGTCATCGTGGACGAGGTCTTGAGCGTGCTGGCATTGTTCAAAATGTTGATCACGCTAGATAAGACGCTCTTTCACAGAAACTGCAACTAAGGTCTACTCAGCGTAGTCGCAGTATAAAGCACAAGTAGGTTCTGAATAAATTCAAATGCGCCTGAGCAATAGGGATTGGCTAGCCGCCACAATAGACTGGTATCCTCTAATACGAGTGGCCGGCTATATATATTACATTATTCGGACTGTTATCCTCATCTTCATTGCCATAATCCGGCCGTCTTCAGGTGATTGGAATTTCGGACCGAACCTTTTATTACGTCCACCGAGATTCCAAGTGCCATGGCTCTTCCGAATGCCTCAGTTATTTCCCTTTAATTCATCTAAGTTTTTTGGTTCATCACTGCTGTAGTCAGGTAGTAGACTCACAACTATGTTAATCACTGGATCTAACCAACGCCTTTATCCACTGGGCAATGAAGATGAGAATAACAGTCCGAATAATGTAAATAATCATAATACTGATGTGTGTGTGTGTGTGTGTGTGTGTGTGTGTGTGGTGAGGTGAAACAAATATCTGGACAGTAACAAAATGGATTTAGAATCATATATTGAAAGAAAAGCATTGTCTAAAGCTCACAATATATTCGTAAAACAATTATAAATGCAAATAAACAGCAAAAGTAAATTATTTGACACGTATATATATTTTATATACAAATTATTAAAACAGGTCGTGAAAAAAGTATTTGGTCAGTTCCTAAATTATGTTTAAAATTAATATTTTGAGTATATTTCATTCTCGAATATGTTAGAATTTTATGGAATAGTCTAGAACATGCATTACTTAAAGGTGTTAGCTATCTTGATGGTCAGTTCATCCCAAGACGTCGCACTAACAGTACTGCTAAAGCAAAGAGAGGTGTCGAAAGATCTTAAAGATCGAATTATTTCTGCAAATAATGAAAAAAAGGCTACCATAAGATTTCTAAAGACCTATGTATACCTGTGAGCACTGTTGGGTACATAATTAAGAAATGGAAAGCCTTCGGTACTCATGAAAATATACCAAGAACAGGTGCACCGCGCAAAATATCACAAAAATGTTCACGGAAAATACTACGACGAGTAAAAAATGACCCTTTTGTGACTCGGAGAGAACTTCAAAAAGATCTCAGCAATGCAGGAACTCATGTATGCAAGAGGATCATAAGTTCTGAACTTCACCGACAGCAATTAAAATCTCGCTCTCCTCGCAAAACCCCATTGCTAAAAAAACGTCATTTAAAATCCAGACTTGAATTTGCCAAAACTAATTTACAAAAGCATGATGACTATTATAAGCAAATTTTATTGTCTGATGAAAGCAAGATTGAACTTTATGGCCACAACGATGCTACCCATGTTTGGAGAAAGGATGGAACAGCCTTCAATCAAAAGAACACCATCCCCGCTGTGAAGCACGGAGGCGGTAGCATTATGGTTTGAGGATGCTTTGCATATATTGGTACGGGACAACTGAAAATTATTGAGGGCACAATGAATGCAGCCAAATATATTCAGATTTTAGAAGATTACTTGCAGTCATCAGTTGAGAAATTAGAACTTGGACCAGATAGGGTTTTTCAACAGGACAATGATGCGAAACATACAGCCAAAGCAACACGTGCATGGCTTCAAAACAATAACATCAACGTGTTGACATGGCCCAGCCAATTGCCGGACATGAATCCAATAGCGAATCTTTGGAGAACACTGAAGAATCAGATTCGTGAATGGCAACCAAAGAACCTTAGTGAATTGAAAGTTTTTGCAGAAGAAGAGTGGGCTAAAATTCCCACCAAATCATGCCAGGCGGTTGTAGAGAGCTACTGGAACTGACTGAGAGCTGTGGTTGCAAAATAAAAAAGCATAATTTATATTCTGTCCAAATACTTTTTTCACTACCTGTTTTAATAATTTGTATATAAAATATATATATGTCAAATAATTTATTTTTGCTGTTTATTTGCATTTATAATTGTTTTACGAATATATTGTGAGCTTTAGACAATGCATTTCTTTCAATATATGATTCTAAATCCATTTTTCTACTGTCCAAATACTTGTTTCACCTCACTGTATTATATATATATATATATATATATATATATATATTAATGAAATAATGCTGGGTTAAGTTGACACCGAAAAAGGACGAATGATGTTAGTAGGATCCGTCCATGCCACTAAAGGAGAGGAAAAGGATAAAAAATTATTGGCATTAGAAAATTCAAAACTGACCTAGTCGAGATGAAAAGGGCAGGCCAAAACAAACTGGGGAGGATGGGAATCTCGACTTGGATCTTAAAAGCAGAAGCTGGGAACAGACCGGGAAGACCATTTTTCCATGTTGTCTAACAATTTCCTCGATACTTTACTTGATATATAAAAATATATATCATCACATATATATTCTTTTTAGACATTTCACACCAAGCAAGACCGGAATTATCATTAGAACAAAAGGTGGGTACAGATAGTGAAAGTGGGAGAAAGGCCTGTGTATAGGGAGGGTTGAGAAAAAAATTGTAGTTACCAGGGAAGCAAATGAAAAAAGGGATTTCCAC
>OZ038475.1:49856979-49891979 GCA_964036315.1 Acanthosepion esculentum
ATATATATATATATATAATCATCAGGCCGCGCGTGTTGGTTTTTTTCTCGACTACTAATACGGGACCGTGGAGCATAAATAAAGTAAATATTAATAAACATCGAAAACCGAAAAGAGTAAATAAAATATACAAAAAATAGAAAAAACAAATAAATTAATCCAAATAAATAAACAAATTAACAAACCACTACCGCTAAAAATAAATAAAAATAAATAAGCAAAAGCAAGTAAAAATAATCAGTCCAAATAAATAAACAAATTATAAACTGCCCCCCACCGCCACTAAAATAACAGAATAGACTACAGCAATCACTCCAGAAATAGGGCGAAAAAAAATTGCTTTAATTTGTAGAATTTTAATTCTACGGCATTTCAATAGCTAAAAATAACTTGTGCAAATCTGTGCGGATCACACAGTTTATTCAGCTTCATACATATTTTTAGGAAACCTCAACTTCTGATTAGTCAATAAGCACACAAGTGGGTGTTACAATCCACCCACGTACAATTCTTTTTCCAGCACGTGACAAAGTCAAAATTTTCCCGCTTCTCTTCCAGGAGCCCACCACGTGATTACGTTGATTATAAATACCAGACAAGTTAGTTCTTTCTCTCTTGATTTCATTCGCTTACGAAAAATGCAGCGTTACAGAAACCGCGTTTCGATGCCAGTTCCGGCAGACGCTATGAAAACAAACAAACAAACACACACACACACACACACACACACAAACGTACGTACGAAACTTTTTCAAACTTTATTACGAACATTACATTATGAATATTCAAGTACAAGCAATGGAAACTTAATTACAAACATTACGGAACATTCACTCCTTGAACTCTTCTAAAGCTAAAAGTTTACTCAACATATTCTCAGCTTTACAGAATTCTTTCAACTCTCTCACAATGAACATTTTGAGCTACAAGTTCATTCAACTTTTATGAGGTCAGATAAGAAAAACATTTCATTAGTAAAAAAATGTAATTCAGTCAATAACACCAACAAAAATAGTAACCCCTATGCTTGTACATCATTATACAAATGTAAATATTAATCTTATAAAACCGTTTTGTGTTTATTCTTATTTCGTGTTTTGTGGTATTTTGCGTTAAATATAAATTGTGAGGTCATACCAACTAACGGGCCTCTACAAATTATCTTCCCAGACCAAAACAAACTATTAAATAAGCGACTTAAGTAAATCCCCAAAAAATGTTTACTACGTTAATAAAACATCGAAAACAAAAAAAAGAATATATAAAACAAAAAATGAAAATAAATAAAAACATGTAAAATAAATTAACCCAAATAAATAAACAAACCACTCCCGCCAAAACAACCGCGAAAATGGACTACCCATAATGCACCAATGACCCGTATATATAAATAGACGAGAAAAACCAACACTCGTGGTCCGCCGATTGCGTCTAGCATGAAACAGCCTATCGACTGAGTGTTGACTTCAATTTTCACACATAACACACATATTATATATATATATATATATATATATATATATATATATATATATATATATATATATATATATATATATATATATATACACACACACACACACACACAAGAGATAGAAAGAGAGAGATCCAATCTGGGGATTCTGAGCACTATTTAACAAAATTCATTATCAATGATAAACTGTATTTAATAGGAACTATATTTCAGCTAAATGATTATAATGATAGATGTATTAACAGAGCTTAGTATGGTTGCCCCCTTGCATATTAGGGATAGGTGTGACTGTAATAAAGTGATTTTATGTCTGCCGACAATTTTTTAAAGATACACGGAAGAACCCGAACGTTATAATAATGCATTTTTAAAGTCTTGGCCCATTATATGCATGCAAAAGATTTTTTTCTCGACCAAGAATGAAATCTACAATACATCATTATTTCCATCTCCGATAGAGAGAATGCGTATTAATTGATTTGTTTTATCTTTCACAAGTTACGAGTCGGAGTTATGCATAACTAACTTCATACTATCTACGGAGTTTAATCGACCGACCAAAACAATGATTCCTTCGTCATTTATATGAAAATATTACCGTAGAAATGTTGTTATAGGATGGATTAACCTCTTGAAATATTCTGCCATCGTAAAAGTCTTGCCAAGAATAAGCGTACCAGTTTTCAGGTATGTTGAGGGTGAAAGAACGGGATACTTTTTCCACCAAAATGAAAAGTTCTGTTACCCGGAAAACTTCGTCCAAGCATACTGCTTTCACTGGATGATTGTTTTCCTGTGGGATCTGCTCGTGATGTCGCTTCCTCATGATAAAAGTGAAAGAAAATATATTCACACATTTCTCTTCATGATAAAGACGCACATTTATGGAAGAGAAAGCAATACATCGACCCAGACGAGATTCTATTTATACAGGATCTAATACTGACGATTGCTTACTAAATTTGTTTTCTGTAAGGGATATTGGTTAATATAGACATTCAGTAATTACATGCAACTACGCTAACGGTGCAGTAATGGATAACGGCTCGGATTGCGGAATCAGAGACCCGAGTTCGAATCCCAGTCGAATCCACTTACGTACTAATACCCTTGGGAAACGTATGAATCCTCCTCTTCTCTCCCCAACTATTTCTTAAACAGCAGGACAGACCGGGCTCTACAGCAAAAAGAAATGGCAACATACTGCGGGGAAAAAATCTGCTTCGTCAGTGATGTATCGAAATATACATGATCGCATAAGCGTGTATCACGCACGGCGCATAACTGACTGATGCTAACATACGCAACAAAAACAAATTTACTTCCTTTAATTTGATTGAAGCTATCTAATTTATACCACATTATTCCATATGATTGTTCGTTCTTGGCAGGAAAATATACATTTCTGGTTTTAATTAATTTCGACCACCACATGCTTTGTTGGTGTTTAGATATTTTCCCTCCTGTTATTAGCATAAATTAAAACGATATCCAAAACCTCTGGGAAATTCAATATATGCTACCTCCAGAGAAAAATATAGCTTTTATCACAGTCACTCAGATATAGATGGCCCATGATGCAACACATCGTCGACTATCTCATGAACCCGATATAGACAGTTGTCACAAATATATAATAGTATTGTCACTGAGCATAGTGACTTAGTCAATTAGTAGATAGACAGTTAATTAAATTTGTAAAACTGACATGATTTGCTGATCAACAGGCGTCATCAGAAATTCCACTAATGACGCTAAAACATGCGAAAAAAAAACAACGTTTTACATTGTGCCATATTTAGAGATCAAATTGCTAGATAGAATGATGTTGGACAAGCACAGTACGTTTTGCAGTGATCTGGACAACTTTTTTTTTACGGCTTATCAACCTTTTTGCAGGTTATTTAAAGCCAAAATATATTTCTAGATAAGAATTGTTTCGCGATAATGATATACTGATACAAGTCCCAATAATTAACCTATAGATGTGAAGGAGGTGCACTTCAACGTGGTTGGCAAGCATTCTTCGCTGAACCAACTACGACTGAGTAGTGAGTTCAATCCTCACTGGGGTCTTAATTATTTCAGCCTTGTGTCGCATCTACACTACGCTTACGAAATTACCAAAGCTGTGAGAGGAAAGTGACGGATTCAGACATTTCCAGAGACTATCTGCACTTAAGTAAATATAACGAAACCAACTTGAACAGAAATCCAGCTCGAAGATTTCCAAATACGAGCAGTTATCCGTTAAACCGCCCACAAATCCAAGTTTACAGCATGGCATTCCCAAGTGGTCATTCATTTAGGTATTAACCAGGCTCGACGTTGCTTAACTTCGGTGAAAGTTCGAGAACAGGTGTTTCAATGTTATATGGCTATAAGCCGTAATGTATTTTCAATGCATTTCATTTGTCATTAATATTCAATATTTAATTTTTTTAAATCTCATTAGTATAATAGCAATTTCTGTTTAACAATTTTTGTAACATGACTGCGGTTATAAATGTTTGGAACAAACATTCAGTATGGATGTTAGTCCTCGCTGCAGTAATAATAGACTGACAGACTAGTGTACTAAATATAGTTACACGAAGGGGGTGAGGTGGTTTCTAAGCTCGTTTTATTTTAGCGTAGCGTCAACCGATTGAAATGAGCAAGATTCTGTAAGGCTCTTTGAATATTTGAAATCCTTTACTTGCATTTATATTGAGGAATTTTCTGAAGGTTAACAAATTGACAAACAATTGAAGAAGGCTTGGGAGCACACCGGCGGAAACGTGATTATAATAAAGGTAAATACATTAATCGGAATGACTGTCCTTTTTTACGGCAGAGAATGTTGGACGATTTCCTCATAGATGAAGAAGAGACTCGAGACGACGGAGATGTGGTTCTACAGAAGGATGCTAAGGATATCATAGACCGAGCGTGTGAGCATCAATGAGGCCTTAGAAAGGATGCAAACAAGGAGGCTTATACTTAATATCAGGAAGAGGCAGTTGGGGAACATGAGGAAGGAGGGCCTGGAGAATCTGATATTCCCGGGTCGAATAGATAGAAAGACTGGCAAAGGAAAACAACGCATGGCATACCTAGCGGGCTTGAGCAAGTGGATGACAGAACATGGTATGGCGGAGGTGGCAGATAGAAGGAATTTGTTGAGAGCAGCAAAGGATAGAGGGTGATGGAGAGACATTGTCCTGAAAGGACACGGCACATAAAAAGAAAGAAAATTGCTCAGCCAAGAGATTCCGACGAAATTTCAATATTTTGTTTGCTTTGACTTGAGCATTGGCTACTCTTTGTGGAAATCGACAGTTTTCACACTTAATCAATGATACGGGTTATGTTATTTAGTCGGCTATACTTATTGTTCAAAACTGCAGCAGATGGACACAATGGTTCGAACTCAGATTTGGTGAAATATGTCTACGGTAATTGTATATCTACGCCAGGATAAGTAGTTACTGCAAGGGTTATAATCGTAACGGTAATAGTAATTAAGCCGTGCCTTTGTTCTTATAGTTTTCCATTTGTGATTTATTATTTTATTGGTAATAGTAAGAGTAGCAGCTTATCTGAACAAATATCTGGGCATTGTCACGACAAATACTGTATGAGAACGTACAGGTCAGATGACTTGGGAAATATCCTGTAGATTAGATCTTGCGTTTTCACTCGTATCTCTCTCGAGAGAGAACCAAGCATTGTCCCTATATGACAGCTGAGCCTGCAAAGCGAACAAAAAATAATCACTATCCGACTGTCCCGCGGCTCCGGCCAACTGGTCAAAAGTCGGGAAGGCTGTGCCGACACCGCATACAGTTCGTGATCCGGGCTCTCAATAAGGTGGTTTGAATTAAATGTCAAAGTGGAATCAGCGGGAGCGATCAAAACACTCATTTTTTCCATCTTTATTTCTCTCCTTTTGTCAAGTGACGCCGATAGCAAATCCTGTTCGATGTCATAATGGCGTGCAGTGAGTCATAGCAAGCATTTGAATTGAAAAGTTAAGAGAAATAAGTATGAAGTGCACGACTATGGCGGATGGTTGGTGTTGGCATTTCGGGTTTGAGTTTATTAGCTGAATAGAAAGAATGACTCCTGATAAAATGAGTCACTTACATAGACATACAATAACGAAGCATGTTACAGGCAGATATAGCGTAGAATAGAGTAATGTTGATCTTCCTTCCTTTTTTTGTGTTACGTTAAGTATTTAAACATACAGAGGCAAATACTTTTTTTTTATAAATCTATTTTATTCGAAAATATATATTTACACGCTCGTTGTAATTTATAGTTCTTTCATAGATAAAAGATCTTCAGAAATTGATAAATAATTAAACGTTACAAATGCTACACTTAAAAAATGTATACAGCCTTTAGTATTTCACACACAATATACACACATATATATATATATATATATATATATATATATATATATATATATATATAACCAAGTGTGGGATTGGTATATACGGAGTAAATTCCAATAACCAACAATTATTATTCTTTATAGCGTGCTCAATACAGAGTAGAGTAGATATAATCATTTATTTAAATATTATAACATAAATATGTTATAAAATCACTACAAAAATAGCCATTTTGTTTCAACACTCCCATTCAACATCATCACTTGATACGACACTGGGAGTGTTGAAACAAAATGGCTATTTTTGTAGTGATTTTATAACATATTTATGTCATAATATTTAAATATATGATTATATATATATATACATATATAGACAGACACAAAAGTGTAAAAAGTTTCGTCTTTTAGGACTCCTTCTCACCACCAACATAAATTTAGTCCGATTGAGTTAGAAAGAATGAAAATCGTCACAAGAAATCTTTTTACACTTTGACACATTTTTCCCCAATTTCATATATATATATATATATATATATATATATATATATATATATGTATGTATATGTATGTATATGTATGTGTGCGTGTGTGTGTGTGTGTGTCACGTGACGATTAATAATACGTTCGCTTTCCGACCATGTACGATTTGTCAGTAAAGTAACTTCTGGATGTTATCGACATGGAGGTGATCCCATTGTTCGGTATCTTTGGAAAGGGTTTGAAAACCATACCATGGGTGTACCTAATCTTTGTGAGTGGAATTTGGCAGACGGAACTATTAGGGACACCTCGATAGCCCGAAGTCACAAATCACCGTGACCGAGTGTTTGACAGTATTGACCTTGTTCAGACATGATCCCGCCAGATAACGCGCACTATCCGAGAAACTAACTAATCTCCACTCTGCTGAAAATACAAAAATGTCCCTAAGCAGGCGTTTGCAAAAGAGATTGGTTAGCCGCCGTAGTAGACTGACAGCGCCCATTTCTTCCAGCTGATGTTGTATTGAGAGCTATACTACTAATCTGTATCCCCTATAATGTGCTAAAGAGTCCAGTTTATCCAGTCACCTTATAGTTAGAAAAGGCATAAATTTACATTATCCAAGTGCTAGGTGAATGAAAAACTCCATAAGAGTTTGAACTTGACACGTCGATTGCACTTTCCACACTGATAACACGCGCGCCATGCATGCACACATACCTGTGTGTGTGTGTGTGTGTGTGTGTGTGTGTGTGTGTGTGTGTGTGTGTGTGTGTGTGTGTGTGTGCTGAATGATGTTTTACATTATTCATGGTTAATATTAATCAATTCTTTCTTACATTCAAAGTTTTCTTGTAACAAATTCTGTAGAAAATCAAAGTATACATATAACGGCTTTAATAGCTTTACTAATGTTTGTCAATTCCCAGCGTATATTACTTTATATTCATTGAGGCCCGAGTTTCTTATCCGCACCATTAAATTATTCAGTAGGTTCAGAAAATCATTAACGCGAGGCGAGAGTGAAGTATAGTATAAAGTCCCAAACACTGCCTAGTAAAACTGCTCCGAAATACGTTAATTAATGTCTCATTTCATCTACCGGCACAATGTTATTACATGTGTAATTCTTAGTTTGCGAAGAACTCAAGATAGTTTTACATTTTCATTAATGCTAGTGAGAATGATAAATACGAATTCCATTCATATACGATATTTTATTATAGAATATTTTTCAGACTAGAAAATCGCAAATTTATCGACAGATTTAAATGAAACACTTCATCGCTAAAAATACTGGAAGAGTGGTTAGTCCTTTCTACTGCCCCGGAAGGCGTTTAATTCTTACTGCCATTCTCTCATTGCAAGAATTAAATCAATCCAGGAATGTTGTATCGCAGTCATATTTGGTGCTTCCTAGTCCGCACTGTCCAGAGTTCTAATGCGATTGCGCGGCCTTGTGGGTGATTAATTTATTTCACTCCTTTCCCACCGACGAAACTATTACGATAGCAGATTCTCAGACGACTTACGTACCTTAGGTCCACCGCTTCAAAACCTTAAGAACTTGGACATGTCAAGTAACTTAAACGACGTCAAATTACCTTTATTTCTTTGTTAACGAGATTCCAATCAGATTTTCCTCCCCCACCCCAGAAAGTTCCTTTGTGGAACGGACTAAAGATTGTAATTGTGGCTGAAATCTATCCTCTTTAAGTGCAGGTTCAAGCCATATATATCACCTCATAATATGCACTTCTCCCTCACTTTACTGACTTGTAATACTTATTCGATAACCCACTACCTTGCGTGGTTCTTGTGGTTTGGATTACGTGAACAATATCAAATAAGAACACTGATATGTATCTTCAAGCTATTGCTGTAATCTTAGAAAATTCGTTCGGATCTTCTTACACAATTGGAATTTGTGAAAATGGTTGAAATTGATTATTAGTGTAATTTACCATGAAAATATTTTCAACTACTTCCATAGGATCACTTGTTGAATATGTATAAAAGAAATATAATCAATTATATACACAATGAAGAATCAATCATTTTTCTTTAAAATCTAATCTAAATGGCCAATGATAAAATTGTTTTAATGTATGCCTTCAATACAATCCACTTTCTTTTGCAAACACTGTATCTACCAATACGTTTCATAGTTCTCACATTAGAACCGTAAGTTTTATATGATTGAACATTTTTGTCCTAACTGATCATAAACGTTGCCAAACACTTGCGTCAATATGTTCAAAATGGCATTTTCAATACGATATTTCATTATGTCTCCAAGTTATTTGGCAAGGCCGAGATAAGTTGAATTACAGTATTTACATTAGTCGGACTATTGTCCTCATCTTTGTCGCCATATTTGGACAAATATGGCGACAAAGATGAGGACAATAGTCCGACTAATGTAAATACTGTACATAATACCTCATCTCAGAAATATAGACAGACTAAGTTGAATTACTTGACCACCTACGAAATCGATCCTTTCGACGAAATTGTGTGCGCGTTTGAAAGGGACATAAGAGAAGAACCACAATTTCAGCAACAAGTTAGCCAGAAAAGAATACAAAATAATATTTATTTGCCCACAAACCGTGTGTTAATGACAATCATATCGAAAACGTCAACAATGTTTAAGAGAGCAAAATTCACGTTCTTTTGCGGCGAAACATTTTCCAGCTTTAAAAAATGTCAGTTTCGTGAAACACGCTTTAACAGTGACGTTTAATATTACAAATAATACTTATTTTTAATGCACTAATTTAAATGCAAAACGTGTCTCGTAACGAATGTGTCTACGGTAGTAACAAATAAAGTATATTTGAATTACTATTTTGAAATACATCTTTTTAGAATAAAATTTAAAAACAACACGTCTTCCTTTGTGTACGATTTATAGTGTTTTTATCGCTACTTATCTTTTTTATGTTTGATGACTAACTATATCTTTTGTACTGGAGATTGAATAAAATTTTTCTCCGCACGAAAGACTTTCGATTGAAAATATCACTTACAAGGCAAATATGAAGGATTCTCAACAGTGTGTTTTGTTTCTATTAAATACTAAGCCAAAATGTAATGTTTCGTAACTAAATTAAATACATGATTTTAAAATATTTTTTTGATGTTCCATGTCACCATATAATGAGGGCGAGCATGGCTCTCAACAACTTCCTGTCTCTTATTTTTCTAAACAATATTTGATAATTTACCATCCATCTTTATTACGCTCTCGCATTCATTCATAGAAAGTTATTAAATAGATTGATTTTTTTTTCTCTTTGCCTTTGTTTCCTTCCTTGAAATTCTTGTGAATTTATCCATTTTTCGTGATTATATGCCGCAAAATTTTCAAATATTTCAAGTATAATCGTTTATCCAATTTTGTCTTTGAAATTTCCTTTTTGTTCAGGTCTTCTCTCAGTTGAATCCTCTCCGGACCACATCTATCTCGATTTGTTTTTTATTTGCAGGAAACTGTACTGTGCTGAACTGCTGTTATTGCCATATAGATATCACAGTGCAGCACTGTTTTTAACAAAATATTCCTAGGTCTTAATGTTTTGCTTCATTTTGGAAAGTCTACGCTATTTCCGTGAACATTTAGATCTGTGTCCAAATTTCGTGTGTTGTAACACTACGGAGATATTTCTCTAACATGAGATTTTCTATTCAAACAAACCTTAACTACTTGAGAAACTTGCGTAAAACAACCTGTTCTCTACATTTTCTGACATAAGCTAAGCAAATGTCAAACCGAACAATATCGGACATGGAAAGATAACGAATTAAAACACTTCAAGAATTCATCTTTAATTTTTTTCCATTTTTACAGAAACGCACATTAATAAAACACGTGAGATAAGCTAAAGGTATTACGGAGATATATGAGAAAATTTAAAACCTCATAAAAGTTATTGTTAAAAAGATAAGCATTATACAATGAAATGTTGTACAGTTCAACATATTTAGAAGCTTTGTGAGTAATTCATAACACTATAAATCATTCAAGACAGTGCAGTAGAATTTTGTTTTTTATATATATATATATATATATATATATATATATATATATATATAATGTGTGTGAGAGAATTTTTAGTTTATCTTCGCGTTTACATATATAGGGAAACCAATAAGCATGTAAAAAAGAATATTTGACATCTACGCAATCTCCTTCCATTATAATATATGAAATACTGTCTAAAATATTAATCCATGAGAAGGTTATCCAAAAACAATCGAAATTCAGCTAATTTCATATTAGGATACACATATTTTAACAATTGTGCATTTTTGTGGGTGTGGGTGAGAGCCTCAGTGTTTTCGTTCGTTTGAAACATTGAAAATACATGGTGTTCATTGGAATGTTTGCTTTTGTATTTTATTTTTAAATGTCTGTTATAGATCTTGTATCTAGTGCTAAAATATGTATTAGTAAATACTAGCTCAAAATTATACGTACTGTATTTTTTCAAATACCTCCTTTCTTAAATGCTTTGTCATTATAATACTGATCCTTTAAACAAATAACCACATTAATTTTTGTTTAAAAAACAAAATTACATCACTTATCGTCCACTATAGATTCCTAACTTTTAATGAAGTCGACTGATTGTTCGAATAGATTTTAAAATGTTCTCATTTAAATTGAAATGCATAACGTCATTTTTTCACAATGATTACATTTTCAGTTCAGATAAATGCTTGTTTCTCAATATATTTCTACATTTGACTTGAGGAAGTTACTCAACGAACAAAATGTGTTGTAAAAATGTGATTTTCCTCGTCACTAGTTTTATTAAGTCTTTAAATTAAGGATTGATGTTAACAGAACTTAAGCAATAGATAAAAGAAAATATTGTAACTTAATAGTATACTTTAGAAACGTTATTATACAGTATGATATGACATGGATTATTTAATACTAATTCTATGTAAAACTTACCTATTAAATTGTCTACCAAAATGTTCAAACCTACTAAAAAGGTTTTAATTTCACATTTGGTAACAGTTTTGCCTCAAACAAAAAAAACTCCTAGAATGAAATGACAGCCCAACCTAGCGAAGCAAAGAATGGAACTAGGCCTGAAAAACCGGATATCATTGGTAGAACACGCACTAATATATATATATATATATATATATATATATATATATATATATATATATATGTATGTATGTATGTGTGTGTGTGAGAGTTAGGCAATAATAGCTATCGACTTTTAAATTGGAAGTGACTGTTCAAGAATGAATTGATACGGTGAGCTTGTCCCAGAGAATATTGATATTTTCAAGTTATTAAGGCTGTTCACAGAATAAAAACGGAAGTATCTATTGTCGATTAAATGCAATTGAGTGTTTTATGTTCCGTTATTGTTCATATTATTTTCCTCTTGTGGTTGCGCCATATGCTATTAGAAAATCTGTTCTTACGCATATATATTTTTAAATCTGTTTTATTTTATAACTATTGTACTAATATTAAATTGCATCATATTTTTATATATATTTGATAATGTATTTGAAAAGACGCATTTATGGATACCTTGCATGCAACTGATTACCAAAATTAGCTGCGACGCGCACAAAGCCTTAATAGTTTAAACCCCCACTTTATTGAATTTAGAGGGCGAAAGTTTATGTTGCTATTGGAAATCATAAGCACGGAATTCAAAATCATCAGCGTAAATGATAATTTAGATAGTTAAGTGATTACGTACAGAGTTGAAAGCATTGGAGATTCCACTGACCAGGGAGATTATTTCATTCATTCTTCTATCAGACACTTGTTAAAAGAACAGATTAGACAAAACCATTTTTATAGATTAGAATCGAAATGAAAAATAATAATCAGATAATGTTTAGGTAGAGGGTGGGCTGAAATGACAGGCCCATATCATGCGACATCATAATTGAAAAAATAACCCTATACGCAACAACTAGTGCTTGACAAAGTGCTGTCATTCATGCTCAATAAATGATTAGATAAGACAATTTAAAATGAAGCTGATCTCTGTCCACTTTATTAATCTTTAGCTAGCAACGAAGAAAAACATAATTAAGAACCATAAAAATATAAGGTCTCCCTTCAGAACAATTTAACTATCAAATTTTAGAAGGTAATAAACAGTTGCCGAGAAAATCGAATTTGTTTTTAATATTTTTTTTCTCCAATTTAGATTTTAATAACATCAATTTTTCGGACATTCTTCTCATGTCCTGATGTTTTATTCATAGATTTTTATTTTCATTTTTTGGTTTACATCTCAGACTTGCTGGTGTGGCTAAAAGTGAGTTATACTAACGGAAACATTCAGACTAAAACAACAAATATGTGGATGCATGTCCTACAATTGATTGTATTAACTTCCAGATTTCACTTAATTTTCTTGATGTATTGTCAATATTGAACCAGTAAAATAATCCGGAGAATAATTGCAAACATTAGAAAGACATATACGCCATTCTCAATTAATACAATTGCAAATTAATTTGCAAGTACGAAATAAAATTACATTCAATTTTATTGACTAGTTGATTTTCTTTTTACACCTTATCAATTTGCTTATTTAAAGACAGAATATATTTTAGATTGTAAGAATTTTCAGGGGAATTATTTTAGTGATAGATGTCTTACAAATTAACATATATGTGTGGAGATAACAGGTGGATTCATACGTATACCAAGGCTAAATGAATATGACGAACCCAACTGACATTTGTTTTCCAAATAACAAATCCGAGACATTATACATTATAGTACCGAAACATCCAAGCTTACAACACCTGGTATTCCCAAGCAATCAAATTTGTATCCATATCAATATGTGAAGATTTTGTAAAATCAAATTATACTTCAGTACACACGCACTATAAATAATGGTTTGCAACTAGATTCCAAGTTTAACCATCTGTGGCTAAGTAATCCCCACTTCAACAACCTGCTCAGGCACATGTTTTTTCTAGAACTATAGCCTAAATGCGAATACTGACCAGGCTCGACGTTGCTTAAATTTAGTGATCGTACGAGAACCGATGTTTCAACGTGATGTGGCATTAAGCCTACATTTAATTTCGAATGGTATATTCATATATTTATATATGTTAATATCTGTGTGTCAAAGCACCCTCTTTCGAATCCTACCATTCGTTGATTTTTGAATCCTTATGATATATCTGGTAAAAGATCCCAGCATGTGGCACCGTTGAGACGTTCATAAAAATACATACGACGGATTGATCCAAACTATATGATGAGAAGTGGGTACATTACTTTTCAGAAGCCGTCGGTGGTTGCCCTAACACGAAAACAGGAATCATCGTGACCAAGGGTTCGAGATTAAGGATCTTGTTCACCTGATCACACCAGATTTTGACCTCTCCCCCTGAAGGTTTAACTTAGGTTCGTCAGCATAGAAGCAAGACAATCCGCATTTAGGCTATAGTTCTAGAAAAAACATGTGACTGAGCAGGTTGTTGAAGTGGGGATTACTTAGCCACAGATTGTTAAACTTGGAATCGAGTTGCAAACCGTTATTTATAGTGCGTATGTACTGAAGTATAAGTTGATTTTACAAAATATTCACATATTGACATGGATACAAATTTCTATCGCTTTATATAATTAAACATTTTATTTAATTTAAAAAATAAATACAAGTGTATATGTAAATGCTAAGTTATATACCCACGATATATCAAAATTCTTTATATTTCTGAGAGCGTGTATTTTTATATGTATTCCGATATGCTGAGTTACCCAGAATGTTTTGTTTTATCACTGTATATCATTAGGAGCGTTTAGTTTTCACTAAGCGCATTTATTAATCGATTTCCTTGTATTGTGACATCTATAATATTTCATTTTTATAAAATTGCCAAGCTGGTGAATTTATAACTTACCGTTAATTTATGTATATCATACTATGTTTATATTATGAAAAATAGAAATAAGACTCAAATGTAAAAAAAAATAAATAAATAATCGTGCGTTTTCTGAAGATGTTACTAACGACGATGAAATTTGTCAATATTTTTCGGCGTTTCATGAAGCTCCAAAGTAGGAAACATAATTTCTATTTATAAAAGGCAGTATGTGTGTGTGTAACGAATGCACGGCCGCAATTTTCGACGGATTTGCACCAAAATTTACATGCACATGCTCCAAGTGAGAGAAATGGCCAAGACCGACTTTACATTTCCCAACTCTCATCGATAGTAGAAATAATCGATGTTTTCATGCTTCTAAAGCAGTTTTCATGTAGTTTTCGGCCATTTTCTACTGGCCAGAGTAAGAGCCTATAGCTGACTGACACGAATGTTAACTAGTATGCTAGCATGCAAAAAAAATCGATAGCTGCATTCGTCATAAGTGGGAAAAATTTAAATCTGCGTGGCACTTTACTCCAATTGGCTCATTCGCTTGCTTAAACTCAACGTTGATTCTGATTCCGCAGAACTGGGTTGGGTGTGAAAAAGTATTTGTTACTAACATTCTTTTTTCATTCGGTTTTTCCAGTTACGAGTCCTTTTTTTTTAAAGCTGATCGTTTTGTGTTCATTTTGTTTAGTTATGTTTTCGTAACAGATTTAATGTTTAGTTTAGAGCTTAGAAAAAAATCGCAGTGTGAGATAGACAAGACGTAAGGCATGTAGCAACATCAGCACGGCAAAGAGCACTCCATTAAAGGCAAGGAAGGGCAAAACTAATTTAAGTCAAGTGATAGCGATTGCTGTATGAATCGTACGATTTTTTAATCAAGCACGTGCAACCCCGGCCATTCTGCTAGTGTTGATATAGATCTAATGAAGATATGATCAAATTTATTCAACATTGGAGATGAACAACATGATCAAAAGTTCTTTGCGCCATCATGATTGACTTATTTATGTAACTTCCACATAATTTAAGAAAAGTTAAATTTTGCGTTTTAACAAAATGTTGACGAGCGTGGAAAAGTTGACATATTAAAACACACTGGAACATAAGAAAACAGGGAGTATACAAAAACTATTTGTACGAAAGACCAGTCTTCATCCAAAGACGTCGACGGCGGGGATACATTCGATTTGAAACAAATTGATCTACTAAATCCTTCTGGTGAGTACAGTGATTGCACAGAACAAGAAGGTTTTGAAACTGGAACGGATGAAGACTGAAAATGACGGAAACTGCCCGGAATTAGCTCGGAGAAATGACGCAGTAACCCATATATGACAGCAATATTCTATGCAAGGACGGATGGTGGATTTATAGATTTGGAGGATGGACTTAGACGAGAAAAACTTTGACACGACGCAGAGAGCCAACTTTCCTTGCGGTAGATGAAGCAATTGATTCAATGTATTTATTCCACGTCATGTGAGTAGACAGCGTAAAACCAAGCAGGCGTAACTATGCTCTCTCAAGGAGTTGGGAATCAGCCATTCTGATAGAAGGCAGATTGGAGGTTCATTTCGAGATCAGCAGCCAGGTTAGTTTTGTCAAATTAACTATTAAGGCAGGAGTAAATAGTGGTGTCGTCCGCATAGATGCCAACTTGGGAACTGAAGGCAACGGGCAGGTCATTGATGAAGATTAGGAACAGTGTAGGGCCCAAGATAGAGCCTTAGAGAACACTAGTGTTGAGGATGAAGGAGCCGGAGTAGAACCAGTTTAGGACGACCTTAATTTCACGGTTTGACAGGAACCATTGTATTAAGTCAAAAAGTCGCCCTGTAATACCGTATCCCTGAGGCTTACGAAGAAGGCAAGCATGCCAAACCCTATCAAACGCTTGAGAAATATCTAGAGACACGGCTTGAGCTTCTCCATTCTTGTTGAGTGCTTGGTCTACAAATTCAGTTATGGCCGTAAGCACGTCAGCGGTAGATCGGGCAAAGCAGAAATCATATTGCTTGTTGGAGAGCAGATTATATGAAGTAAGGTGCTTAACCACTCCGGCGTGATTAAAACCTCGAAGATTTACCGAGGAGTGGTAGGAGACTTATAGGACGGTAGTTAGACGGGCCAGAATGTCACCAGATTTCTTAAAGACAGGCACAACAGATGTGGACTTTCAACAGGCTGGAAAGCAAGAGTATGTGAGGCAGTAATTGTAAAGTTTAGAGAGGACATGAGCCAATTCAGGAGCACATCCCTTCAGGACAATGGCCGGTATCCTGTCCCCATCACTAGACTTATGGAAGTCT
Source organism: Acanthosepion esculentum (assembly GCA_964036315.1). NCBI lineage: Eukaryota > Metazoa > Mollusca > Cephalopoda > Sepiida > Sepiidae > Acanthosepion > Acanthosepion esculentum. The sequence continues at coordinate 49,873,535 of OZ038475.1, forward strand.
AATTTAGAGATGATGTCCAATACCTTCGTTTGAGTTATGTGCATGGCACTCAGTAGAGCCTCAGTTCTATGAGGAAAGTCCGGTGTGGGTACAACAAATGAGTAGCGTTGAATTGGATTAGAACTTACGAGCAAAGAATTCAGCATTATCAGCTGAGGTCAGACAAATTTCTTAATGGATCAGAAGTTGAGGTCCTCAACTTTTAGTAATATCAAAACAGTCTTCCAAGATCTATTTCCATAGACTATATTTGGTAGAACTATATCATTCCACCAATTTTGGCATATCTGGGGAAGACCCCCAAACCGAGACATTTGTAATCAACTGAGGAGAGCAATAAGGAGGAAATGAAAGCCCCAATGTATTTAATTTTTTCCCGGATTATCTCCTGCGAATATACAAACAGAGGTGTGAAAAGATTGCTAACGTTACATCAAGTATTCTATACCACATCTCAAACATATCTACTATTGAAAAGTTATCTACTCCCGAGGACAATGTACTGATAATCTAGGTGACTATGATAGTGACATTAGTATTCGTAGTTCTGATAAGAATAATCAGCAAAAGACCAACAAACTCTACCAAGGTACATCTTCTAATACTGAATATGATCTGGAATTGCAAATAAAGCTGTAATGGCACCTACCCAGAATCTACCAAAGAAATTCAGTATGTCAAATAACTAAATGACAAACTCATCAAAGACGTCGGTACATGGTTCTTAGTCAGTCAGTTATGTGCCATTCGTGATACACGCTTAGGCGATCATGTATCTTTCGAGATGACTGACGAGGCAGATTTTCCCGCAGTAGGTTGCCATTTCTTTCTGCGGTAGACCAGTTGCCATCCAAGGCTATAGAACCAGGTCTTGCCTGCTATTTATCCATAGCTGGGGAGAGAAGATGATGATTCATACCTTTGAAAGGATTAATCTAAGTGACAGAAATCACAGAAATCAAACCAGAAGTAGTCTCTTTGGTGGCGTCATGGCACACTGAACAATGTTTTCATGAATAATATGCCTGGATCTACACAAGACTTTACATTGAAAATAAAATCTGGATGGATAGTGTAGTGGATGTTTTTTTCCCGGGTACGTTCCTGTTCTGCTTTCTACAGATTCCGTTATGAAAGTTATTGGATTTTTCCCTTCTGTTACTTTGGCCTTCAAGATGTCCCGAGAGTTTCATACCGTACAATCTCCTTTCCCACACCCATTATGTGTCCCAGAAATTTGAACTGTATTTCCGATTCAAAGCATAAGGGTCCTTACTGATTCCAATTTCCCGTTGCTCACATGTTCCTTCCATGTTATTTTCAGAATGATTCCTTATAAGCACACTCCTGTTGTTGCAAATATCCTCTTCATATATCTTGATAGTGTCCAGCATGAACTCAGATAATTCATATCATTTAGAGAAAACATTAAATACAACATTTCATATATTTCCAAAAACAGAAATCAATGGTTATTGATTTCTTATTCAGTTGATTTATTCATGTAACCTAAGTATATGTCATTTGAAGGCGACACGTATAGATGACGTACGTGTGTGCGCTTGCGCGCATATATATCAATCAGCATCATGTTTCATTTGTTTGGGCAACACACACATAAAAGCATTCTTTTGTTTGAATTTTAAAATGCCACAATAATGGTGAATATTGGAGGCTTGTGTGTGTGATCTTCACTCGGAATTCAGTTGACAGTATCTAATGTAAATGCGGCTTAAGAAAACAGGATAAATAAAATCGAGAAAAGACGGCGAGACAAAAGTCACATTGACGAGGATTTATTCTTTAACACAAACGTAAAAACGGGCGGAAATTTTCATGAAATCTATTCGACGATTATTTTTCTCGTGCATGTCGTTTAATGAAATTTGGTAAACAAATGGCATTTAAGTATTTTTTTTAACTCAACTATATATTAACGCTGGAGAAAAATTACGTGATTACTGAATGGGAATCAAACTGAACTTCGATAAACCAGCTGTCAAATATTTAGCCTAAATATAAGTCTATTTAAAAAGAATAACTTGAAAGAGGATACCAAAACGTGTGAATCAAGAATAGTTTTAATCTAAACGTTAAATGGAAATTCAATCACACTTCAATGAATATATATGCAAAAGTAATGAGCCCGGAAAATAATGTGAAAATTTAATTAAATGTTTTTTATTCTAAATAAATTAATATAAACTACTTTCGTAAGTATATGGTCGTTGTCTATATTCAGTATGAATTGAAGATGTTAATCGATATTATTTTGAAGTAGTCGATACAAGTCAGAAAAACAACTAAATAAAAGGATGAGTATATTAATAAAATTTAAGGTTTTAATAGATTTTAATAAAAATATATGCCATTTCATAGAGACAAATATTAATAGAGTAAAATCCAAGACCAGTCGATAATCAATGCATATTCATGGTAAACGTATGTCTGAACATAAAAATAAATCAAAGAAATTTAAAAGAAAATATCCAAACAGAATTTCAGGTGAAAATTGGTTATTTAAAGTAAAAATGGTTGTCATTTAGTTTTTCCATTTTTAATTTACAAAGCATTCGGAAGCGTTGAATATTAATATTCGCAGAACAATCGATCGCTAATCACGGTAACATGAATTTGATCCTACAGCGTTTATTAACTCTGAACAAGAAACTTAATTTTAATATCTGTCTATATTTCTGAGATGAGGTATTATATACATTATTTACATTATTCGAACTATTGTCCTCATCTTTGTCAGCCATATTTATTACAACGTTTCAACCGTTGTACACTCCGGCCTTCTTCAGATGATTGGAATGTCGAACTGAACCATTTATTTCGCTCACTGGGGTAGAGTGTTCTAGTTCCACGTACCATGTTTTAATCGATGTCAGTTATCAGTTATCTCCTGTTAATTTTTCCGTCTGAAAGTTCTCCACTGCCTTTACCGACTATTGAACTTGCACTCTTTGGGTCCTGTAACTGGAGCTAACCAAAGCCTTTATCCACTGTGCATGTGTCCTTGAGGACACATGGCACAGTGGATTAATTAACAGGAGAATACTGACATCCATTAAAACATGACACGTGGAACTACAACAGTCTACCCCAGTGAGCGAAATAAAGGGTTTAGTTCGACATTCCAAAGACCTGAAGAAGGCCGGAGCGTACAACGGCCGAAACGTTGTAATAAATATGGCGACAAATATGAGGACAATATTCCGAATAATGTAAATAATGAACTTAATTTTAATATTCAATGTTTAATTAGTTTGGATGTTCACGTTAGTGTTTTTCTTCATGAAGTCGAAATCAAAAATAATTTGAAATTGATCGAAGGAAAATATTTCCAAAAAGCAGATATTTTATAAATGCAAAATAATTATATACATCAAGGAATCAGGATGAAGACTTTATTAAAACCCATTAAACGTCATTATGATACTCTTTGTTTTTACCGCGGTAAAACGTAGGAAAGTTTTCTTATGGATAGAAGGAGCGATATACTGAAAGGCTTTGGCACGAGAAGGGTTAATACATAAAATCCGTGGGAAGAACGGACGATTTAATTCAGGACACTTGGGAATGGTGTTTCGAGGGTTTGAACAATGGAAGATGACCCAGACTTAGAGAGCAATGATCATTGACACGTGTTGTACGCAGATGCAAATGCAAGCCGTAAAGCGGAAATATCATTTTCGTAAACAATGAATTTGGAGTTGAGTTCTCCTGGTCGAAAGTTGAGTTTAAATACCAGGAGGGGGTGGATAAGCCACCCACACTCACTGAAGAGATTTAGTGAGAGATAATACTAAGAGAGATCGGGATAAGGGAATTCCCTGAAATTATGATGTAAGGTGACAACAAAAGGGATTTACCGAAATGACCTTATGCGCCGTGCTTCGCGACAGTTTGAGCGAATGTCATTAAATACGAATGCGCGAAACGAATTCGGTAGACGGAAACGGCAGAGAGTTCGTCCCAGCCACCGGTCCTGATACACCCCCGACTTCAGCCTCGTGCCGAACTTCACCGAAACAGCAAATCAAACTTTACCAAGTCAACAACAATATCACTTCCGATTTAGACGCGCGCTGCGCTGATAATTTCATGCGAACTCTGATAAAACCAATTATTGTACGAAGGACGGATATAAAAACAGTATTTACTTTTTGTCCAATTTATTTGACTTGTATTTTTCCTGTGCGTCTTCGCCCAGCTTGGACCAGCCCGACACGAAGATACCTGCGACGATCTTATCTTGGATGCCTTATGCTCTTTAGAAAAAAAAATAAAATAAAATAAAAAAGGACGCGACCGCGACGTGGGATAAGTTTAACTCTGGATTAAAGCGGTCAGTTAAGTGACCAGCCGCGGTGTTGGAATTCTTGGACGACCAGGGATGGTGTTGTATGATTACATCATGACAGAGGATTCACGGTCATTATGGTAATGTAGGTTAAAATAACCATGCATGGAAAAGAGAAAATATCTGAAAAGTATGACAGGAATTATTAAATTATTTGACTCTTTTCCGTAATATGTTTTTGCCTCAAATCTGTATTGATGGTATTTTTTATATAAAAATCTATTCTTATACTTTCATAATGTTTTGACAAGTTTGGAGGTTAACTATTTGTTCATACCTGGGACCCTAACAGGTGCTACCACCTCGACAGAGTCGGATTCGAACTATTAGTTAGGTTCGAATGGGTGGAATACTAGGGATGGGGAAAGGTTAAAAACGTACTTAGATCAACAAAAGAGGACGTTGTGGAAAGTAAGGGACATGGTACATTAAAGAAGCAGAAGTCGAAATGTACGTAAACGCTGATGTGCTAATCAGATTAAGCGTTTTTTTTTTCAAGATGAAATAAATTGACTTTTGCTCGTGTCTCAGTAGTAAAAAGTCATATACTGCCAAGCTCTAAATTCGTAGCTGACAAGATTACAAAATAACAGAACGAAAATAGATTTGTTTTTGTTTTATTTGTAAGACATTTGCTTTTGAAACTTCGCTTGCTAAGTTGGGTGAAGTCAATGGTAGAAATGTCACTGAATTTTCGAATACTGATCGCTCTCTTGACGTCAATAAATCGTGGCACGATTTGGCAGAAGAGGAAACTATCATCCTACTTTGACATCATTTGAGCTTCAGTCGATAAAATATAACCTTTAACCATCGCTTCTGTCTCTACTGCTCATCAGACCTGGGCGAGAGAGAGAGAGAGAGAGAGAGAGCCGGTGCCTGAGAAAGAGCGAGACAAAAACAGGATTAATAATGTAAGCGAGAAACAAACACCATCTTTATCATCATCATCGTCGTCGTCGTCATTGCTATAATTGATTACTGGATTTTCAAAAAAGTATTTTGCGCAAGTACTGGTCGCATCATGGTTACTGAAGCGGGAAGTGGAACCGGCGAGCAGAGTTCAAATTCCCACATCGTCAGTTGCGTTTTTTTTCGCAATATTGATCGCCAAAACATTAAGTTATTTCTCTAAATTATGCGTTAAATAGAAGGGAATGATCAGCTCTTTAGGCTTGGATGGAGCCCGTTCAAGAGGACGAGAACTCTTAATTCATAACGTTGGAAATGACAAAAAGAAAACAATTCACAACCTTCCACAGATAGTGGAGTCATGAAAGCCTATTTCTTGAGAGCAAATAGTATTTTAAAACAGGTATTGTTCTTTTGAAAAGGAATACTTGAAAGTATATATCCCAATGCAATATTCGTGCTTCCTTTCTTCCACTTTTGCTTTCATATTTTTATGTTGTATTTAATTTTGCTATAAATGTTTTGATATTGATTCAATTTTTAATTCCTTCATTATCTTTGTTTGTTTTTTAAATATCTGTACACCTAAGGCCAAAGAGCCACTCAAGGTATAAAGTTACTAAAAGAGTTCTTATAAGACCGTACAAGGATAGGTGCATACTGTGATGATATGAAGCACATAAAAGTAGACTATATTTGAAAAGGGCTAAGAATATAATAATAGGTAAATTATCCCCTCGGTGTCTGCTTTACAAACGTAACAGGTCTGGAGGGAAGAATCTCCGAGTTGAATTTGCTTCTAACCAATTAAATACAAAGGGAATGAGGGTAAATCTGCTCTTTGTCCGGTGGCATGCCGGATCCAAATTGATACCGTCTGGACTGGTGGAAATAGGAGAGCAAGTCTGAACGTCTGGCATGAGAACAGAGAGAGAGAGAGTAGCGGGAGACTGACAACTTTTCGTCTATAAACAAAGTTGAACCGTCAAGGCTGGAAAACGAGGAGTGGACAATTTCCGTTTAAACATGGCAGCGGTACTCCCCTTTTCGTCTGATCGAGCTCTTGGTAAAGAGGGAGCGTTAGGAAGAAGGGACAAATTTTCGAACAGCATTATATATATATATATATATATATATATATATATATATATATATATATAAACAGATACTACAACCTTTCAAACAACAACATCCGAGATTAGTGACTGCAACAACAGAAAAAAAGACCCTGCCCATTAATACAAAAACCAGGCCAAGTTTTATGTGGGTGATACGGAAAACAGAAAATCGTTCTTCTACCACCAAATGAGATTGGTAAATATCAAATTTAGTAAAAGCATTGCCCACCTGAATATATATATATATATATATATATATATATATATATATATATATGTGTGTGTGTGTGTGTGTGTGTGTGTGTGTTTGTAACAGCAAAAATGTTCAATTGTTAGATTAAGCTTTGGACCGTTGTAACTTAGAAATATGTTAAAGAGATCTGGAATTCTACGAGGTATTTATAACACGGTTGTAGAGTTTTGAGCAATAAGTCTGTATAATTACTCGCCAAGCTTAACTGAAGAATCGTGATGAATCAGATTATTAACTGAAAATGGCTTGTTCAAACATAACTAAGGATCGGAATATATATATATATATATATATATATATATATATATATATATATATATATATGATTCCAGGATCAATTTCTAACTTATTAAAGACGCTCTTCTCCCCCCCTCCCTAACCTTTATTCCGGTTTCCTTGTAGTAAGTGTTTTTTATTTTGATGTGACATTTTGGATTGCTTTTGACTTGATATAATTCTAATTCGTGTTTAAAAAGTATCGGAGAACCGATTTCGAATTCCAGTCGAATCCATTCACTTACGTGCTAATACCCTTGGGTAAATAGCAGGACTGGGTTCTACAGCCTTCGATGGCAACAGGTCTACCGCAGAATAAAATGGCCACCTAAGGGAAAAAATATGCCTCGTCAATAATGTATTGAAAGCGTGTATACAAGGGAGAATAATGATAAATCTAGCAAATACCAATATATTTAACGTGGCAGCAAACGCTATTCAGCATATTCTTCCTCCTCTGTGTGCGTGTCCCTTCAGTGTATGGGCGATCATAGCTCTACATAAGTTCCTGTTCTTTATACCTCTGCGTACGGCTTGTCTCTAATATATGTTCTGCCAATCACTTAAACACGCTCATTAGGTTATTCGCTGCTTTCTTCTATCCCTCTTGCCTATAATATGTTGTGTATCTAATTTTTCAAGCCCTCTTGTCTTCAAATGAAATTACAATTGTTTTTTTTTTCTGTTTTTAATTACAAATGCCCTTTTTCTTTACATTTTCCGCATTGACTCCTAATTACTCATTTTTTCGGAATAACATTTTTTTCGTCTCAAGTCATCATCTGTGAACAGATTGACCAGCTTTCGCAGTTATATCGGAGGACCGACATAACAGCTCAGTATTATGTTTCTAACGAGATTTTGTCTTTAATACTTTGCTTATCTTTTGGAAGGTATCTTTCTCGATTCCAGTGCGCCTTCGAATTCCAGCGTCGCAGATATTTAAATGTTTGTAGGTGCATTATTTTGGGTGTGCGTAGTTCGCATTTAGCACACTAGAGATTTCATAAATATTGAGTTTTTACAGTAAGACAAGTAAAATCTTAATTCGCAGTCTATTTGCCTGTAATTTTAACTGAACAGACATTTCTTTGCTTTTTCGTTTTCCATAAATTACAGCGCTAGCAAAAAAACAATGTTATGTCTTTTATACCAGAAATACTTTGTTTTCCTTATACGAATATCAGACCTTAAAAAGAAACGTGCTTGATATTGAAGATTGTTGTACGAACAATATCCACCTAGGGGTCACAAATGTAATCACTCAATGACGTTTATTAAATTATAAATCCCCAAAGAAACATAGTCCTACTCCAATAAAAGTGTGTGGAATAGAATAATGATACAAGTGTGGATACTTGAAAGGTTTTGTTAAATTGCTCCAGATATTTAAATTATGTTCTCCAAGAATACACGACGTCGATTCTCAAATAAGGCGTGATTCAATCAATGCCTAGTCCAAATCAATGATCCCTAATTGCGGCCAAAGGCCTTATGTAAGATATACGCAAGGACAAGCTGAAAAACCCGCCTATGGGCCAAGTTTCGAGTGATTTCAATTTATTTAATCGATTCTGAAGTCCATTACCCTTTCAGTCTTAATGTGTGTAAACGCACAATTACACACACGTGTATATATACAGATTTCATCAAAAAAATGTATACACACTTCAGGAAATGAAAAACTTGTCATTCGTAGTTTTATCAAATTGCGATAACACTGTTTACTGATGTTGTGTATCGCACAAAACCGACCACATTGGAGGCCCTTCGACAAGAAATTGAAAATGCATATGCAGCAGTCCCATTGAACAATTTGGCCAACGTGGCCCAAGCCGTTGTTCGCCACCATTCTGGGCATCTGTTTTATTCTAGAGTCCAGTAGTAACTTATTAATAGCATGATGTCTGAATAAATTTAGTATTACGATATCTATATAAGGTTTTCGTTTCCTGGAATGTGTATACATTTTTTCGGCCTACTTCTGTATATATAAGAGGATGGCCCGAATGGAGTTTACTCCATGAATGAATAATTCTCCTGGCATATCTGAAATGTCATTGCATATATTTCTCCAGTGTTTATCATCAAGGTTTATCGGGTAGAATGGGGGGAGGTCATGATTATATGCCGACACTTAAATCTATCTTTTTATGCCTATGATAGAAGATTCAAATTCCTAAATATTTACTTTTATTTTTGTGTATGTGCCTTTAGGTAGAAATATAGTCATATATATTAAGTCAAATATATTAAGTCAAACATTAAAATGAAATTCCCATATAAAATTCGCATTTCTATTTCTTTCAACATCCCCATAACAAAAATATTGGCTTTGTTATTGATTCTTATTTCAGTTCTAAACAATATTAGTAGTAGTAGTATTAGTTGTAGTACACAGTACTGTCATCCTTACAGCTGTGAAAGTATTGTATTTTGTTATACGAATACAACTACTATAGAACTTCGCAACAAATCATGATATAGATGTACTGGCGCCTTAAATGTCAGAAGCACACACCCGCATGCGAAGATAACGAACCATTTGACTACAGCTTACAGCAAATACATAATTTATTAAGAAAACACGTGCTCCAATGACGCCTTTGCAGTGCTAAGCAATAAGGGATATAAGCGAATGAGGAACATAAGACTAGTTGGCTTCTTTTATTTGTCTTTTGTTAGCTACAATTTGCTTCTTTTGACAAATATTTTGTGTTTCGTGTAGATTACAGCAACTATTCCTAATCCATTGTGATTAGGATACATTATGAATTATATATTATATATATATATATATATATATATATATATATATATATATATAGGACATTCTCTATAAAATCAAAATATTTTCATGGGTGATGTTATATTGTCGAACATCGGTAAGCGCTGGATGCTATGGAGACAAAATATATAGAATTATATAATTAAATATGCATAAATATAAATAACTTTTATATGATCACAATCGTTGTGATAGCAAGAATCGTTACTTACTCTTCTTAAGAAATATTAACCACACACACACTCGTGTGTACGTGTATTCCAAGTGCAACTAAAATGTCGTCGTTTTACCGACTCACCAGGCAGTAATGGCTAATATCTAATTATTTGGTTTATATATATATATATATATATATATATATAACAAATATTGGTGATGAGAATTTCAAAAGACATTCTCTGGTTATTGAAGGCATAAGGCATTCATTTATCTATATTCCGTTTTTCAGAATGCACAAAATAATTTATTCAAAACAGGCAAATGACACACGCGTCTAGATTTATGTGAATTGTAAATTGCACACCATAAACGATATTTGGATAATGTGAATATCTTTTGAGGCGAGAATCTCGTAGTTACCAAGCGATACTGAATCTCATATCCACATTGTCTATAGGAAAACAGTCCATCCCCGATACTGAACATTCATTATAAAAATGTAAGTTTTCAAAAAATATGTATATTATTTATAAATTACACACATGTGCTATGGATAAATTGTCTAACTTACGTAAAAATGAAAATAACACCGACATCATTTTAACAAATACATTTACCAAAATGACAAAAATTATTTTGAAATGATGAAGAGTAAATTTATTCAATAAAAATTAACTTTGGCTTCAACTACAGGCTCTAGGCGACTTCGCAATCTCCTGCAACCCTTTTGGGAGAACTCATTAAGTTGGTGAATGCTGCCATAATACTTGCTTTCTGTTCAGCTTTCGAGTTACAAGGAGTTTTATTGGTCTCTAACACAATCTAGGCGATGGCAGTCAGATGAGTTAGGTGTCAGATGTAAGCGGAGATGTTGTCGTAGGAATTGTATGAAAGCCATGACCGTGTTCTCCTGCTTGTGTGTCATGGTACAGTGTCCTGTTGCCAGACATATGGTCTTCCAGTAGCCACCCATTTGACCCAAGGCAGCACTAACTCTTCAAGCACTTTATGTAGGCCTATGTGTTGCAAATAAGGCCCTCACCAACAAATTCGGAAGTTCCTTTCCTATTAGTATGATCAGAGTGTGTTTCCAAGATGCCATACCTTTGTAATCGCCATTACACTGATCCAACTCTTTCCGAATCATCTGCAATGTCCTCAGATTGATACCCAAACACTCTGAAATGTTCCTATTGGAACTTCCGGGGCTAATGCCAAGTAGAACAGCAACTTCTGGTGGCGTGACTTGCATCATTGTGCTCATTTTCTCAGAGACGTTGATACTAATATACTGTGCAGTCGACAAAAATCAAAAACGCGCATGCGCGAAATTAAAAATATATAACAGTCACGATTTACACATCGCAACTTTATATTATTTTTTTGTGAATTTATGACCGACAATTCAGAATTATTTTTGGAAAATCACTTTCTAGATCGACAATCTTTTCTACAATCTCACAATTTGCTATGGCTTGAGGCTTTTTAATGAAATAAAGTATTCTTAGTTTTATGAAAGAAATATAACGATTCAGAAATCAATGTACATCCTCATTAAATGAACCTGCACATTGAATGTTAATTGTAGGGGCCACATCTTGGTTCCGTTGAGGAGGAATAAATATCTCTTGAAGCTAATGCCTCATGTATTAAAAACAGGCATGCGTGAGGTCGTTTATTTTAATCACTGGAATTACTGGAGAAACCGGGCTCATGTTAAATTAAAACACTAATCAGTTCAGTCAAATGGAATGTGTGTGTTAGATGTGTGTGCGTTTGTTGCTTCTAGATGACGACGACGAAAGCATTAAGAACAGTTTTGTTTTTTAGGTTTCTATTGTTTAAAAGTGCCTGTATTAAGTGTTATTGCCCAGACAATTTGCGTTGAATTGTGTTTGCTTTTCAATGCTGTTCACTTAAAGTGGGATTACGTTATTTTATTTTTTATTTTTTTTTAAACATTAAGCGGGAAATTAAAGGTTGTCTTCTGAATAATTTGGAAGGTAGTATTATTGGCACGAAGATTAATGATCCATTATCATACATTCCAGGCATAGAAACAAGTGCGTGCGAAGCTATACTAAAATTACTGCATTTGGAAAGCTCTTAATTGATAAAACACGCGCGCACTCCACCACAGACACAGGCGTGTATGTATATATATATATATATATATATATATATATATATATATATATATATATGAATCGCACTGTCCAAATTGAACATGAAGGAACTCGTAGCTTTGCAAGTAACAAAACAATAGTTGCAGCACGCTCGCTTCCTTGCTAAGTGCTACCCAATAAGTTTTTGGCATTATTGAGCATTGTCTGATGGAGAGAAAGAAAATTGTTGCCTGACAATTTAGAAACAAAATGTTGTTCAATTATGTAAATATACATGATATTCTGGTTTTATGTTCAAGGTAAACAGCGCAATAGCTTTATTCCCCCCCTCTTAATTTCAAAAATGAAATACATGCACATATATTTACTAAGGTGAATATCCCGCGAGGCAATAAATAGAAAATTGATGGCCAATTTACCTCTTTTTTATACACCTTGAAAATCAACATACAAAATTGTTGCTCCTTTCAAGACATTTTCATCCGCTTGGAAATCGGCAACTAACTGGTCTACATGTCAAGCCACTATGTACGCACGAATATTTAACCTTTTCATAAATTCCATGACCCCTCCAGGATTTAGGTAATCATAGCTCTCTTCAACTTTATTCTTGAAAGTCAGTAACTTATGCACTTCAATTAATATCCTTGAGAAAGATGGAGGTGATTTCTCGTTGACTTCTACAGGTCGTTTTATACAGAATTGTCCTTTCTTTAGGCCAGTTTCCAAAACATTCGATTTTTGCCGTATTTCCTGCTTTTTAATCGATAGGTTGGTGTGGGCGTAGAGAGGAAATCGAGCTCTTCCCAAAGGCATTACTGTAAAGGGAAGAAACATTCTCTCAACTGATATTTACTGTGCTATTATCCATTACTATACCGTAACCATTGCTCGTCTATGTTATATAAATTAGCTTTTTATGGCAAAGTCATAGAAATTATATACGCAAACGTAGCGATGTTTTCCCGACGTTCGTAATTAAATGTTTAAAAGCCCTAAGACATTTAAAAATTTAGCTTTCGCCTCTTCTCGAACACCTACCTCTGACCCTGGGGAACATATACAATTATTTTTTTTAACAAGAAAGAAACCGCTAACAAGGATACACACTCGAACATGCATGCGCGCGCATAATAATAAAGCACTAACTCATGTTTTTTCCATTATGTGTGCAAGTACTGTAACAGTTATCGGCAGGGAATATGGAATCAGCAATATTGAAATTCCAGCCTACTATGTTGCATAAATATCCTTGGGAAAAGGCATGTATTTTCTTTCCAGTTTAGACCCTGCCCTTGGTTGGCAACCAGTCTAGAGAAAATCCGACACTGAATACAACACCGTAGACAATGCAGCGGGAAACAAATCCATGGTATTTCTAAGTCATTAAAATACGCCGATATGAAAAAGTAAAGGAACCAGAACTAACATGACTGCAAAGGATTTGAACAGACTGAATTTGTTTTAAAAAAGTGTTCGAAAATATCAGTCTAGATACAGACTTCAAATTCTGAAGATAGCTAATACGTTTCAGTACTGATAAGTAATTCATTTTTACAATTATGTAAAATATAATTCATTTGGCATATGATTAAGAAATTCAAAATTACATGTTTTTTTCTAACTAAGATCGTTTTACAAATGTTAAAAAATTTAAAATTGCTTGATGCAAAAGTTTCCAACGCCAGCTTTCTTTTTTTGCAATTAAAAAAAAATCTTAGTAACACTGATGCTTCATAAACTGCATTTTCTTTATGCAGCCAGTAAGCTGCGATGCACAAGACATCTTGAAGCAAAGAAAGTATGTTTCAAATTAACTTGCGAAAATGAATATTGGCCCAAACAGAAAGACAAGAGAGAAGTAATGAAAATGGATTCAATACAGAGTGGAAAACTGTGGGGATTCCATGTCAAACTTTCAATGTAAAAGTGAAAAGAATCTACTACATAAAATATGTTTAGTGAGAGTCCAAGAGTATTCTTTGTTAAGTTGCTAATATCTAGATAAAATGTATTAACTAAGCACTGAGAAGTTGGCTCGTTTGAATAACGCATTAGTAAACATTTTTCCGCAAGGAAGTCGAAAAATAACATTGGTATACATGTAAACCTACAACGCGACCATCGCCCAAGTTTCCTCCCGATCAGCCAACGATCACCCTACCTTGCATTTCGAGTCTCGATCCCGATGGACCGGATCGAAATCGGAGCAAAGACTCCCTACGTGCACACAAAATGAAATACAAATGCCACGTCAGGAAATAAAAAAAAGCTAAACCTAGTTTCCATATTATACAATTGATATTCAGGGCTTCGCTTGTTTGGGTGGAATGGTAGGCGACACTTGTGACAACTACTTTAAGCTTTTCCTCTACTAACCCCTCTTCCATCTGTACATTCCGACGTGTAGAATAGGAAACACGATTGACGAGTTAGTCTCCAGCCAAGGCCGGACCAGAAGTGGCTCAGATCCTAAACATGACACTATTAGATCAGCACTTCCAGTTTGTTGCCTACTTGATCACCAAAAGTCTCTTATCCGCTCCTTTACTTCCCCGTTCCGCTTTGGTCAAAGTGGATGCAGCTTAAAAAAACATCCATAAAGAACTACCTGGTGGCCATGAAACAAGCATTCGAGATGAAATATCTCCCCTTTTTTACGTTGGTATTCATAGTATATGAAAATGCGGCGTAGAAGTAACCACAGAATTTAAATGAGATGTTCTACCAAATATGTCACCATCACAATAACATGTTTTGCTCTGTGGAACACGTCTCGCTTTATATATTCCATTTTTCCTACAAAGAATTCATCGGAACACATTCAAAATAGATTCTTTCTCATAAAAGAATATACACCTTAGTTGAAAGGTGGCGTAAGCTTATAAAATAATTTTAAAAAATGGGAACAATACCTTGGATTTATGAAAACTATTTTGTTAAAATGATACAAATATTGGATTCAATTTCATAATTTTAAAATAGAAAATATAGGTTATGTCATGTCTCCGACATATTCAAATATTTTTACGCTGTTTCTTGGTTGGAAATCCACAAAACGATATATTTTGGTTCCGTATTACTATTATGAACATATCACTTCATTCCCATATTTTGGTTTTAATTGAGAACTTTCGAAATTATTTAAGAGTTCTTAAAGCCCGAATTTTAAATATACTGCTCCTTAAAATATAGACATTTGTATTATCAAATATAAAATGTTAATTATTCATTAAAACACAAAGCATTCAAAATATGTTCAAATCAGTTCTGTGTCACATGTACGGTGTGTGTGTGTATTTTAACTACTTCATATATTTTATCGGCATATAAAATACTTATTCAATAGACTCATTTCCTAAATGATGCCAGTATCTGTCAGCGCAGTTAAAAGAAAAAACTGACCGTTTCTATGCTGATGTAAAACAAATGGCATCCATTTGCTGAAATATTTGGAATTTCCAAATATGAATTTCATAGCCAACTTGTCAGTTTGAAATTTTAAATGAGTTGCCTGGTTGATTTTACGGAAGAATGACAAAATCTTAAAGTTTGCAACCAGTAATAGAGATACTGGAAAAGGCAAACACCACCAAATATGAAAGTTACCTTGAAAATTATGGTCAACCATGTCTGATAAGGTCTGAATAGGGCAAGGGGAAATTGTATCTCCATAAACACCGTCTCGTCTCAATCTGTTTTTCAAACAATGATATGCTTAGGCATCATAAGAGCTAGAAATTATAGAAAAGTACAAAATACCAAGTTTAAATCTTGTGAAGTGGATCACTAGTTCCCTTAAAAAAATACCCAACGAAGTGAGAAATAAATACGTATTGATTTTTCAACCATTTACGGATGAATATCGGACTCTTCTCATTGGACGCCTGAGGAAAATGTCTTCACTGGTTAGGAAGCATTAGCTTGGGATTATAGATGAATTTGTGAGTCTCAAGACCCAGATGGTATTGAGAAATACAGCACAGACATTCTGAGTTTTGAATGAAACCGTTGAGAAATGGCTTATCAATAATCCAAACACTTTCAAAGAATAAATTATTTTTATTGCAAGGCACTACTCAATCACATTTGGTGTAGAAAACTAATGAATCTTTTTAAAAAAAAATGAGTTTCAAAGACTCTTTTGATGAAGTTGCCGCCATGTTCACTTGACCTTATCCCAATTGAAAACGTGTTGTGCTTACTGAAAAGAACGTTTTATATTAGCAGACGGCAAATTATTTCCACAGATGAAATTTGGAATACTATTCTAGACGTCGGACGGTCTCATGCTTAAAAATACAGCAGCTCATGTAATTAATGGATAAACGTCTACATTCAGAAAATAGATCTGATATTTCATATTAATTTTGTCTAAGTTTTTCCTCATTGTCTCGACACTGTTTTCATTTCTGTTCCATAAAAAATATTTTTGGAAACTTTGTACAGTCTGGAATATTGTTTTTATTAAAACGTAAATTTTAGTTTCAGTAACATGTGTAGTAATATGAAACTTGGATCATCCGACCACGCATCAGTACTGAAATCATATTTTTATGATTTTAAACTTTTTCCCTACATCAGTTCAAGACTCCTCGGCATTGGTTAATGATTAACGAGGTTAGTTTGGTTGACATTTACTGAGTGGTCGGTCCTATCACGCGATTGTCTTCTAAATAATTCGACATTTAAATTAGTTGACATGCTACATTTATGCAAAATTGTAAGTCGTTTTCTAGAAACCACAGATTCTTTCCAGTCAGTGTATATTAATCTCAAAAAATTCTTTTGTCATTTTAAAATAGTTTCTTAAGTTTCCTGTGAGAAGCGATACAATTAAGAGGGTTAACTACTTTCGATTAAATGAATGACAAAAGAAATTTACTTGGATAATTCACCGATTTGGAACATTACAAACGCCATTAATTCTTATGACTGATTTTATTTAATATCAGATGAGAAGTTCCAGATATTGATAAGGATACAGTTATTTTATTGCGTTTACCTAACCGAGTCTCTATAATAATCCAATTTAAAATTGGGACCACTGTGCTGCAGTGCCTTAACCTGTCTCCCGAATCTTCAGCAAAGTTATGTTTAAGCTAAAGGAAGACGAGTAGAAAAGTAAAATTTATATACGGTAATTCGGATATTTTCCTCTAAACTTTGGATTCCTTTGACGGACGCCTCTCTGTTAGAGGGTTTAGATATTGAACTACTTGTTTGGCATAGAGCACGAGACAGGAGTGGATTCTTTGGCCTGAGAACCTAACTTAAGTGAGCACGTTTAGAGGGTTAGACGCTAGAGTTCTGGTGACAGGTGAGGAGGATTGAAATCTTTTGAAGGTGGTAATAGGGTACGGTAGGATAGACCAGGAATCGCGTGGTGACGACCCTATATGTCGACCTTTTCAGGTATTCTTTTAGTTCCATTAGTTTATAAAACTGTTCTTGTCCCGGATTATATACAAGTAAGTCTTATTTCAGTTTTAAAATTTTGCTGTTAGTCTTTTAGCTTACCGGGATAGATAGTCGTCTGTTAGTTGTCTGTTTGTTAGTGTCGACCTTTAGCTTCACGATCCATCATAATATCACCCACACACACACACATTTCCCATTTTTTAAAATGCGAGGTCACATCGACTATCGTACCAAATTGCATCAATTAGAAATATAGGTAGACCCCCACAACAGATAATAGCTACTCTGATCTTTAGATTGCCCACATATTTAGTGCGGATTATGTAATCTTTTGTTATCAGATCTCAATACGTCATTTGTGATAAATTTCCTCAGTATTTCCCAAATGAAGAAATTATCTAGAGTACTAATCCCAAAGCCCATCACTGATTTTTTTTCATGGTCCGTCATATATATATATATATATATATTTGTCGATCACGAAAGACCGACACGATTCTTTACTCAATACTTTCCCTGCTTTACTTAAAATTGTCATAACCATTAGCCATCTCTACGAATTGATATACTGAGTTTACAGTTCGATTTGGATGTCCGGAAGTTATTTGCCACGACAACCACACTCCGTTCCTGCTACGGATATTTCCAGTTTTCTTTTCTGAAATCTTTCATTTTTTTCGTTTCGTCAGATTTAATATTGTTGTTTTTTATCCAGAGTAGGGGTGTTAATTATAAAATGACACAAAATGGTCTTTAAATTACTGATCCGATGAGACTCGATCAATTTTACTTTAAATTTAGAGGCATATTACTTTCCTTTGTTTGTAGTTTCCAAATATAAAAGGTAAAAGTAAATTAAAAGAATATCTTAAGTCGCAACCAAGCAAATATCCCCAATAACATCTAAAGAAATGGGAGGAGAATTTTTAAAAGCCAAAAATTAGCAAGTCTAAGGCAACGATACTTTTAAACGTTGGCAAACTTTATACAAGTAATAAAAAGAAGAATTAATAAATATGTCAG
>OZ038475.1:49896979-49929479 GCA_964036315.1 Acanthosepion esculentum
TATATATATATATATATATATATATATATATATATATATAGATAGTGTGTGTGTGTGTGTGTGTGTGTAACGAATGCACGGCCGTAATTTTCGACGGATTTGCACCAAAATTTGCATGCAAATGCTCCAAGTTATCAAAAAGGCCAATACGGACGTTGCATTTCCCAACTCCCATCGATAGTGGAAATAATCGATGTTTTCATGCTTCTACGGCAGTTTTCATGTAGTTTGCGGCCATTTTCTACTGGCCAGAGTGAGAGCCTATAGATGGCTGCCACGAATAGGCAGGAAGATTCTATTGGCCAGCGTGAGAGCCAACAGCTGACTGACACGAATGTTAACTAGCATGCTAGCATGCAAAAAAAATCGATAGCTGCATTCGTCACAAGTGGGAAAAATTTAAATCTGCATGCCACTTTACACCAATTGGCTCATTCGCTTGCTTAAACTCAACGTTGATTCTGATTCCGCAGAACTGGGTTGGGTGTGAAAAAGTATTTGTTGTTAACATTCTTTTTTCATTCGGTTTATCCAGTTACGAGTCCTTTTTTAAAGCTGATCGTTTTGTGTTCATTTTGTTTAGTTCTTTTTTCGTAACAGATTTAATGTTTATTATTGACCTTAGAAAAATTAGCAGTGTGAGATAGGCAAGAAGTAAGGCATGTAGCAACATCAGCACGGCAAAGGGCACTCCTTTAAAAGCAAGGTAGGACAAAAATATTTTAAGTCAAGTGATAGCGACTGCTGTATTATTCGTACGATTTTTTAATCAAGCACGCGCAACGCCGGGCCATGCTGCTAGTATATATATATATATATATATATATATATATATATATATATATATATATATATATATATATATAGATAGATAGATAGATAGATAGATATAGTTTAGATGGAAAATATCATATGCAACTCGTTTTGACCCTAGAAAAGAATTTATTCTATCTTAATAATGTTTTATTTATGGTATCATAAATACATAGGAAGAGGCGATGAAATACAAACAAGCATATGTCATAATTATACACTGAGATAAATTCTGAAGATACGTGGCCGTTTAATCATAAATTTTAAAATTTAAATTCTGACGTCCGATTGGTCTAGATGTACAGCCTATCCTACTTTCTTAATCTTAATATACTGTATAAATGTCACAAGAAATATCTAGGAATAATAATAAAAGTGCATATGAACACAAATAGAATCTTTCACGAATCAACACCCTCAATGCATTAGTAATTAGCCTTACCATAATTCCAACATAATGAAAAGACTTTTAATTAGAATTTAAAGTAGTTAATTAATGTGAAAGTCTACAAAACGTGCACTAATTTGCGAGTTGCCCATGGTAAATTTTGGTCCACGCCATTCCGCATATCTCCTTAAAAATCTGCTGCTATCATAGTCTATTTAAAAAACAAAAATACAAAAAGGAAATGCGATATGTTGCTTACTGATGTCAGCTTTCTTGGGCAGTTTGACATGAGAATCTTAAAAATGTTTAGCGACCCCGAATTTCTGTGGAAATCTAATTATAATCGACATTTGTTGGTATTTTGTTCCCACCTAATACATATATATAATCCCATCAATAAAAACGTTATTCAATCTCAAGTAGACTTTTGAAGGACTATAGGTGACACAAGATTTTTTCCATTTTGCCTTTCAATGACACACCATTTGTGTGACATAGAGATTTTATAATAACGTATTCTCCCATAGATAGATAGATAGATAGATAGATAGATAGATAGATAGATAGATAGATAGATAGATTCATGTTTTCGGCCTATAAATGTATCCACAAATATTACGACAGGATGTTTACTAATGATCAAAATAGCTAATTTCACAAAAACTGACAAATAAAATTTGTGAATTAGGAATAAATTCGGCTGCGAAAGATAAAGCATGGCTTTGCTGCTGTTTTAATGAATACCCTTTCTTGATGATGTCACTTACCGATATTTATAAAGATAGGTCATAAATGTACAATATATATATAAAAATAAACGCCTCACCAGTTAAAAGTTAAGTGTCTGTATTTTTTCTTTGATTTCTTGTAATATTTATATTTTTCTGTCAGTCTTTCTCACTTGTGTATATTTCTCATGGTACTAGACTTATATTCTCTTCATTATTTTGAAGGTTTTTTGACAGCTCTTCATTCTTTCATTTATTTCCTTTATTTTTAGTTAGCTACCTGGACAGATTTAGCTACTTAAGACCTATCTTTTCTTCTCTTTTTTACAATAAGGTACACCCTGTACAAGACTCGGGTCTCACTCGAGGTAGTGGATAACGTTAAGGGATAGTTTATATGGATAGGAGGAAAAGATAACGGCTGACTTGCACAGGTTAACATTGTAGTGATCGGGGAAACATCCTCTTTGGAGACTTCTATAGGGCAGTGGTTTGTGGGAGAAAGCTGTCTGTGTAGAACTTCTCGCCGATGGAAAACGGAGGGAATGTGGGTGGTTGCTAATATATAAGTGGCATTGCTGATCCTAGCCGTGAAGGTCAGACCAGTTGAATCTAGGAGATACTGTTCGTCCGAGCATTTCCATGGAAGTAAACAGTGAGAGACTCGCCACCTCCCGTCTGTGAGTGAGAGGTTGGGGTATAGAAAATAATTCTTCTCCAAGAATTCGGAGACGATTTTAAACTCTATCAAAGCTGGAAAGAGAGGTCTCTGTTGCCCCTGTCCAAATATGCCAACAGTACTTCCTTTTTGACCTGATCTGTCTCTTATAAAGGTAGAGAATAGCATGAAGTTAGGTACTTACTAGAATGTCACAGGGAGCCAATCATTTTAACTGCACCTTTAGCGATGGCTCGTATGTAGGAGTTCCACTTGAGGTCGGGTGTGAGTTTGAGGTTTAGTATTCCCTCAATGCATCCGTTCATCGTGACTGGCGGTAGTTTGGGGTATGATTGGCGGTGATGGAATGTAACCAGTTTGGTTTTAGAGGTATTGAAAGTAACCAGCCAGTTTTTCTCCTCTGGGAAGTTTGCGTTAAATCGGAAGAGAGGTCAGCTGATTATTTTTACACATGTGTGAAAAGGAATTAGATGGGTGCAATAAACTTTAACGTTAATGCCTTCATTTATTAAGAGTTAGCTTCCATTGTGAAATTTTGAGACAAGATTTAATCTTATATTAATACTGCAATATTCATTTATTATGTTACAACGTATTCGGCCTGGTACTTTGCAGCCTTCTTCATGATGATGAAATAGACTTCGCGCTCAGTTTCATTTACAGAAGACAGGTGCAGGAATGGCTTGTCAGATGTCAGCCTGGACACCGTGTGCAGACCTATGTGATTATGACAGCTACACGTCGAATGCATGCTTGAGAATAGCCGAATCACAGATATGTAAACACCCACCCCCAGAAAGAAGATGCGTAGTCTCTTATAGGTTCACATTCAGGTGAAGGACCAAGGCTGCGCGCACACACAATAACCAACAGTAAATGACGACGTTCGTAGTTCAAAATGTAATCTTCCGTGTCAGGTTAGTGTTTCTCCAACTTTTAAAGCAACGGCACACCTAGGAACAAATGAAAATATCACGGCCGACTAAACTAAATTTTTAAATTGTCTTTATATAAATTTTATGAAATAAAACCATATTTTTTGAAAAATACACACAAATTTGAGCATACTTTATTTCAATATTTCTCGTCAAATATTTGTGCAGTTTATTTAGTGTGAAACTGTGCCTGGTGCTTTTTTCGTGATTTCTTCAATGTTTGGTCGAATGTGCGATAAGCAGATCCCCATTGTTTTGTTCAGTTTAGCGTTGTTTTTCTTGATTCTTATTTTTGAAGTTATTTAGGGTTGAGAAGCCTACTGCACATAAATAAGCAGTAGAAAATTGCAATAAAACTGATAAAGCCTTTTCAGCTAATGTGGGATAAAAATTTTAATATTTATTCAAATACTAATACTGTACCATTACTACGCACACACACACACACACACACATATATATATATATATATATATATATATATATATATATATATATATATATATATATGTATGTATGCCATGACAATATTTCGCGGCACACTTAAGATGATTTTGAGGCTGTTTAGTGTGCCACGGCACGGCGGTTGAGAATTACAGTATTAGAGATTCACTCTCTTGATTGCATTCGTTGTATATGACTATGAAAAGGAGAGAAAAAAAGGAGAATTTACGTATAATAATTCCCAACGGGAATTGAGTCTGCCAGAGATTCATCTGTGTTTCTGGAGAAGCAATATGTTCGAATCCAGATAAGAACAGTTGGATTCATCTTGTATGTCGCTAGCACGGATATATTCCAGAAACTAGAAACGGCGAGTCCTGTGTTTGTTTTTTTCATGATGAATGCGAGCCGGAGATATTTTCTATATCTGTTGAAGTTATATTTACATCGGAAAATGGCGCCATACGCTTGTAACCTGCACGACATGACAGCTGGTTGACCCGGCAGAAGCCCGAGTGAGGCAAATGCTCCGTTTCACTCCTGAAAATTGAGTAACTAAATGCCACTTTCGTCACTATGCAGTGACGTTACTAAGTGGTCACCACCAAAGAGAGATAACTGCCTTTTGTATTCCTACAAAAGAAAACCGTGTCTTTCAGGAGATGCAGTTTTAGACAAACGTTCAATAGTATATGAAATGTAATCGCCAATTTGTGTGTAAATTCCGGTTGAAATATTTTGAATTCATATTGTTCCTTTTGGGAACACCAGTTATAAACTTCTAATGCATCCGACATTCATTCATTTTAATGGGTTTCGAGAGTATAGTTCTTCTTAGTATTCTCATTGAAAGGAATTGAAATAGATCAAGCTGACAGAGATAAATTTGCTAGGAGTTCATTGGTTGAACGTAAATAATAACGAATAAATTAAATAATGAACAGCATGACGAATAACAGGGCTTGATACATTATGGGAAGTGATGGCAACGTTCAGAAAATGAAACATTACAAACACATTGATAAATTGTAAATTAATAGCAAATTCGTTTATGTCAGATTAATCTTAAGATATTCAAACCTGTTTCTGCCTTAATATTAAAATTAGTATTAAATGAATAAAATAATGCAATTAACTTACGTGAATCCGTACTCGGAGTTTCATCCATTTTATTTTACATCCAGGATTTGGTAGATTACTTAAGGAACTCAGTATATTTGTATAAAAATTTCTTTGTTCTTTTCTAAAAAGTTGATGACATAAGAAGATTGAAATATTTTTAGGAATTACGAAGATCTTATGCGTAATATTACACTCTGAATATGTTCATTTATACTTAAGATATGAATAATATAGATGGTAAATATTTATGGAATAACGATATTTCTATTTGAGTTGTGTTATTTGTTAAAATGTTAATAATAAATTGACAATAAAAGATACAATTGTCATAACATAGTCTAGGGGATTCACGATGTTGAAAAACTAATTTTCCCAACATTGATCTGGTTAAAACGTCGATTAAATAAAGTCCTAATATATATATATATATATATATATATATATATATATATATATATATATATATATATATATATATATAAATATAAAAGTGAACATAGAAGTCAACACTTAGAGGCGAAAGTCTGTTTCATGCTAAATTCAATCGTTAGGCCTGACGATTACATCTAACATGAAACAGACTGTCGCCTCTAAGTGTTGACTTCTATGTTTACTTTTATATTTACACACGCTCTATCTCTGATATTGAGCACTTTATCCCATAAATATAGCTCACTTTAAGACTATATTTCTTTATATATATATATATATATATATATATATATATATATATATATATATATATATATATATATATATATATGTGTGTGTGTGTGTGTGTGTGTGTGTGTGTGTGTCTCTGTGTGTGTTTTTGTGTGTAATGTATATATATATATATATGTACTTTCTATATATATTATTTATATATTGCATATGCGCGGTACTTATGGATAGGCGCTCAATATCGGTGATAGAGCTGATGTCAGCTTGTGACCCTGGTTTTCACGCCCTTGCAATCGATGTATATGATAAAGTAAAGAACAAATAGGAAACATATATCAATCTAACAGGATTATCATTTATGCAAGCTTTGTTAGAGATTGAGAGAAAACAGACAATAATGCAAAGAAGCTGGTATTTTCAATCCTGTTTCGGTCAATTCTCATTGGATAGTCACGTACCACGTGCATTAAAACCGTAGATATTCTATATGTATGTAAGTGTGTGAACATTCTTGTATGTCTAAGTGGGCATCGGATGGTAATGTGTATTCGTGGTTGTATACTTGTAACTGTCTTGTGGGAGTACTAATGTCTTCACCTCTGCGCTGTCAGCCAGCGCAACGGAGCGGTACTTATTTCTAATCTGTGGCCGATAGTTTTAAGCATGTATTGTTTAGATTCTTTAAGAATAGATTCTAAGAAATATGGTGATGCAATGTAATGTTTAGTCGCGTATCTGTAGTTAATTGTAAGTTTATTGTGAATTTTTCGAAGCATTTTCTGCTGAAAAAAATTATGTTCTTTTTAAATTAGGGTGGCATTAGTGAAATCAAAGTTATGTCCAGCATCGTTTCGATGCAATACGACAGACTTATATCGTTTGTCTAAACGCAAATTTATTGTGTTCGTGGATCTCATGAAGTCTCCGCCACATAAATATTTTTGCATTGTAGACATTTCTCGTTCAAATGACCTCAGATGCTGAAAAAAATGTGTAAAAACTAAGTCCACTGTGCGGACTCATGTCAATGAGAATCTACGAAGAAGATAGATCTGGCGGGCCGTAGGTAATGACAATGTGCTGTTGAAATGGCCATTGCATTCACCTGACTTGACACCTTATGATTTTTTCTACGGAGCTATGAGAAAGGAGAGGTCTATATTCTCCTCTTACTACAGGCCTAGAGGAAGTTAAGTAGAGAATCTCTGATGCATTGGGGAATGTTATGCAAGTCATGCTACAGCGTGTTTGGCAGGAGCTGAACTACCGATCTGACATGTGTCGTGTCACAGGTAGTGCGTATATTGAACATTTGGGAAGATTTATGTAACCGGTTATAAAATCTGCATCCCTTTGAATATTTTGGTCAAATTTTGATAAATACAATTTTATTGTTCAGCATGCAGTCTATGTCATTCGTTTGCCTAATGCATATAGTTACTCAGATATGTTGTATATTTTGGGTCGAGACTCTGTACTAATGAGAATTATATATGTCTCTGTCCGTCTACTTATATATATATATATATATATATATATATATATATATATATATATTGTCATCCACAGACAGACTGTTTCGCTGTATCACAGCTCATCAATGTGGCTAGACATCCGGATGCCTCTGGCTAGAATCGAAAACCGGCTGAATTCGCGTCAGTCGGAAATTTTATCCTGAAGCCGTTGGCGCACGGCAGAGAAGAAGGTGAATTTAAGCGTATTTATTTTTTAGATAAACACAAAGTGAATGGGAGAACTCGATTCGATTTACCAAAGAGTCTTGCATTATTAGCCGTAATAGTCACTGTTTACAAACCCACATATCCTCCCCAGAGAGCTCAACCGAAATAAATTATTCAGGAGCATATATATTGTCATCCACAGACAGACTGTTTCGTTGTATCACAGCTCATCAGTGTGGTTAGACGTCCGGTTGCCTCTGGCTAGAATAGAAAACCAGCTGAATTTGCGTCAGTCGGAAATTTTACCCTGAAGCCGTTGGCGCACGGCAGAGAAAAAGGTGAATTTAAGCGTATTTATTTTTTAGATAAACACACAGTGACTGGGAGAACTCGATTCGATTTACCGAAGAGTCTTGCATTATTAGCCGTGATAGTCACTGTTTACAAACCGACACATCCTCCCCAGATATATATATATATATAATATCAACATGAAACGAATAGATAAATTATTAAGTCCTTTGAAAATATATTCACTAAGAAATCTGTATATATATATATATATATATATATATATATATATATATATATATATATATATATAATCAACGATTTGATACTACAGAACACATATAATGACTTTAAAATGCATTCTTCTTTAGAATTCTTGCATAAAAATGTTCTTTTCTCGGTGTAATGGGGACGAGATAAACAAAATATAAATAGTAAATTTCGGAACATGACTAAAATAATTTAGGAGTAAAATAATTCACGAATAAAAACAGGTATGATCCGGGTGAGTATAAAAAAGAAAAAAAAAGTTACTCACACTCTCTAACTAATCGTAATGAGCCCCATAAATGTCTCTTTTTGTTTACACAGGCTTAGTTTGTATATCTTAATACAATATATATATATATATATATATATATATATATATATATATATATATATATATATATATATATATTTATTTAACAATTATAACATATGTCATAACATCACTACAAAAATAGCCATTTTGCTTCAACACGCCTGGTGTCTTGTCAAGTGATGATGTTGCAAGTAAAATAAAAAATTTTTAAAGAGTTTAAACTTTTTAAAACTCTTTATTTTACTTGCAACACAATCACGTGACAAGTCAGCGGAAGTGTTGAAACAAAATGGCTATTTTTATGGAGATCTTACAACATACGTTATAATTTTTAAATAAATATTATTCGCTCTACTCTGTATTGAGCACTTTTTATAGTATTGTTTTTGGTTGCTGGAAGTTTATTCCATCTATACCAACCTAGTATTCGTATATATATATATATATATATATATATATATATATATATATATATATATATATATGTGTGTGTGTGTGTGTGTGTGTGTGCGCGTGCGTGTATGTGTGTTTGTACCGCAGTGTATTTATAGAAATATCCATAACCCTCACCTTTTGTCATGCATTTTTTCGTTACATCTGTGCTCAAATATCTCATTTCTATTTTTCAACCTCCTATATTCTACATAAGGCCTTCGCCTTTCCATGTTTTTTTATTAGTTTACATAACAAGCAGTGACAAATCTATTTTTGGCCTATCTGTTCTGCACAGAATCATTCAGTCACCTTTGATCCGACCCTTGTTGCGTTTCCCCTTAATATCTGAGAGACGATTCTTGGTTAGGGTTCACGCACGCACACACACACACACACACACACATATATATATATATATATATATATATATATATATATATATATATATATATACATACACACACACACACACACAGACACACATATATATATATATATATATATTCGTGTGTGTGTGTGTGTGTGTGTGTGTGTGTGTGTGTGTGTGTGTGTGTGTGTGTGTGTGTGTGTGTGTGTGTGTGCTCGTACTTTGCTTCCGTTCTTAACAGATATTTTAATTTGGCAAAATATGAAAGATTCCAACGTATGGATCATTGCAAATTTAACCAGTAAATTTCCACTTTTTATTTAACCATTTCCGTGTTTTTTTTTCCTTTTCGATTCTTATGTTCAGCTCTTTTAGTTACGATCGTAGACCTGTCTTCTATTTTTAACCTCTCAGATTCTTACTGCTTTTTTATGGATTTTGTTTCATTAAACTGATTGTTATCAACAATTCTTCCTACATTATTTTTCTCTTTAGTTAGTGCTCATTATTTCTTTCAGATTTATTCTAATGATACATCCCTCCTTTTTTATTTCATTCATTTCTTTACGGTTCAATGTATTATATTTTACTTTCAGTTTCAAATTAAATGCGTGACTCTATATTCGCATACATACAAACTTTTTTTAAACATCATATCTATCCAGAACATTAATGTTCCTGTCTCTCCATACCTTCAATTTTCCTTATTGTCAGCGAATTGTGTTTTTTGGGAAATATAGTGGAATGTTTCCCCGTTGTTTCCGCCACAATTTAGAATTAGGATTTCCATTCACTTTCTCTGGTAGCCCCTCCAAATGTACCTAGACGTTTTAAATGCTTTCACCACAAGCATGGCGTGAATGCCACTCGGACACTGGAGGCTCCAGGGAGTGAAAGTGAAAGATACTGAGAATAGGAAAATTGAGGAAAAGACAAAAGATAAACAGTTATTAAAGAAGACAGTAGATGCTGATTGATGAAATTATTTTTTGTAATTATCATGGAAGCAATTAAATGGAAGGAGGTTCTATAGCGAGAAAAGAAAAAGTAGAATTAGTGGTTGCATTTAGTTATTTCAACTGCACCGGGTTGTTACTTAGATGCCAATCTAGTATCAGACTGAAATCCATACAGTCGGAGCATCAGGGACAGTAGCTCGTCTGAGCTGTTGCCATGAAACTATTTGTAGAAAATCAGGGATGCCACGTCTTGTCTTTGAGAAAGTGTTTGAAGTCAAAATGCCTGGTCAGGATCTATTACATTATAGATCCTTCTTTGGATTTACACAAGAATCTCAACAGGACTGCCATGCAATTTGAAACCTAGCTGGATGGAGAAGAGATAGCTTCATGATATTCTCAAGTGGATTTTTGCAAAAGTGTACTCAAAAGTCAAGGATAGAATTTGAATTTCGTTAATAGATTTTCTCGAAATTATTATTGTTAATCTTCGTTTAAAATATGCAGTTAAAGAATGGTGTTTTTTTTTCATTAGTAACATTTAAAAAAAGACTTTACCCACTCTCTTGAAAAAATAAATAAGTGAGGTTTGGAATTTTTGCAAGAGTGGACATATTAAATTTGTAAATGGCATGGCAATAGTCAAATTCTGTGACCTTGAAGCCTGTTATTATTATTATTATTATTATTATTATCATTATTATTATTATTATTATTATTATTATTATTATTATTATTATTACTGTCCTCTCTTTGGCTTTCACTCACTGAAACTCATTGCATGCTAGTGTATTTTATTGGCTTGCTAGTGGTGAAATTATTACACACACACCCACACACACACACATAAATTGTATGACAAATTGAAAAACAATGGTGACGCGTTTCAACCATCGGGATTTCACTGGTCTGGGCTGTGTTGATATTGCCACGTCTACACATGCGCCCGAAACGAGAGACAGTGATATTTTAAAATTTTTTGAAAGAATATATTTTTGTTTTTCTTATTTAAGAATATGTTTTCAATCTAGCCAATTTCACCTGTATTCTTATTCTTTTTCTCTCCATCACCTTTCTTCCTGACTATCCAACATTGTGACAACAGAAAATATAGCGAGAATGGTGATACATTGTAAAAGCCTGAACGCAAATTTACTGTGGCTTACCTAGCAATCAAAGCTACTATCCAGACTTTTTCGTTGTATTATTTTCGTTATTAATCAAAGTAGCATTCCTCATGTTAAAATTATGGTCAGTTTCCTTACGATGAACAACCAATGCGTTTTGTGTCTTGTTTTTTGTTTTGTTTTTTTTTGTTTTCTTTAATGTCCCATTTGTGTTCATATAGTCTTTGTTTAAACTTTTTGAGATTTCTCCAATGTATTCATTCTGGTAATTCTTGCACTTGATAAAGTAATTTCCACCTTGTTGATTTAGCTTGTTGTTGTTGTTTTTTATTGATTAAGTTTTGATTGTGTTAGACGTAATTGTGACAAATTTTATGTTGGGTTTAGATAAATTCTTTTCGGTTGTAGTTGTGATAGAGTTAGAGGGTAGAATAATATATTATTTTGATTCGTTGGTTTGTCAGGTAGGACTGATTTTCTATTTTGGAATATTTTATGGGCATTTTGTTTTGCATCAAATATGAAATAGTTAGGGTATTGAAGGGTCTTGAATATATTTTCAATATATTTTTTCTCTTCGTGTAAATATTGGGGGCTGCAAATTCTGAGTGCTCTTAAATAGAATCCAGTGATCATTCCGTATTGTATTTTGTTGCTATATTGGGAATGGAAGACCTTAGAATTGATCTTAGAAAAGGTCAAAAGTACTTGGATTGAAAAAAAACTACGGCCCCTTCCTTGATGAATTTCCTCTCCACAACAAGAAAGTGATAAGGCAACTGGAAAGGATAAGTATAAAAAATAAATGAAAAAATATATATTTTTTAAAATGACGTAGTCGAAATATTAGGTTGGTGAAAAAATAATGTCGTTTTTTACATGATCTTGAACGTCAAAAAACGACATTATTTTTGCACCAACCTAATACTTCAATTTTGGCCTGGTATATATTGTTAAATTAATGGTCATCTAGTAGTGTGTTATTTGCTACAATCACTTTATTCATATCTTTGCACATGCAATGCCTACCATGAATAAAATAGATCAGAGCTACATTTTCCTTTTGTGGCACAATATGAACTTAACCCAAGAAAATTATGAACGTTATTCTGACTATTATGCATAAAATGTAAAATATAGTTTTTGTAGATTTACTATTAGGTTGGTGCAAAAATAATCTCGTTTTTTGACATGATCTTGAACGTCAAAAAACGACATTATTTTTGCACCAACCTAATATAAAAGTAATATGAAAAAAGTAATCATCGCTGGTAAGAATAAAAGTGGGTTGGTCCTTATGAGCAGGCACATACCATGATGCGAGCTAGGAATTAAAGATTTTAAAATCAAGGAAGTACAAAAAATTAACCATTTAAGTGTTATAACAGCCAAAGGAAAATATGAGACAGAAATCCGAAAATCTATTGGATTATCGAAAGACACCTTCCAAAGCCTAAACGAAGCCTAAACGAAGACGGAAAGATTTCCTTTAATATAAGAAATCTACAATATTATGTAATATCAATTCTTTTATATGGCAATGAATACTGAGCAATTTCTTCAAAGATTAATAAGAAACTTGAGGCAACATGATTCCACGGAAGAGTGTAAAGAATGCAGTTGGACAATACGACGTTTTCAGAATATATATATATATATATATATATATATATATATATATATATATATATATATATATATATATACATATATATATATATATATATATATATATATATTAGGTTGGTGCAAAAATAATGTCGTTTTTTGACGTTCAAGATCATGTCAAAAAACGACATTATTTTTGCACCAACCTAATATATATATATATATATATATACACACACGCGCATATATATATATATATATATATATATATATATATATATATATATATATATGCGCGTGTGTGTGTTTTTGTGTGTATGTGTGTGAAATTTAATTCAGCCCATGTAAGAGAAAGCCTGAACATTATTCACTGTTTATTAAACAGTTGTAAATTTAAACAACTCTTTCCCATTTTCTTCTTGTATTTAGTGAATCAGTTTTTTGTTTTGTGCGCATGAGAATTGTTTAATTCTTTTACCATTATTCTCTCTAATTTTAAAATGTAAATTTTATGTACAAAACGGAAGAAACGGGAAATGTTATGATTTTAATACAGTTTAATTCACTAAAATAATTATTTCCTTTTTAAAATGATTCTTATTGCAAACAGAACGAATTAAAATATTCATTATATTTTATTAAGAAATAAGATTCCTTGGAATGCTTTTAAGAAAACTAAGTAATAAATTAAGTGAAATTGTCCAATTAATTATCATTTAGTGAAGACGACGGATAAAATATCACAGAAGCAAAAAGTATTATTCATTGAAATATTTAAAATTAAATAATTTACAACCTTATTTATTGTATTGAAAATATAATTTCCATCATTTAAAAAAGTAAATTAAGATTTTAATTATTTTACTTACAAATGATTCTGCGACATACATTTGCAAGCAATATATAGATGCTTTTCAGCGCAAACACCCAAATATATTTTATTACAAATCCTTCACGGTTTCAGCTTTTGCATGATGACAAATATATTAAACGTGAAAGTTATGCCATTTTAGTATTGATTATAAACTTGATACTTTTCCTCTATATCTGAAGTTGCTAAACTCACACGATTTTTCTTGACTCTCACTGCAACTTCATAAGAGGTTTTGGGAAGAAATGATTCAAGAACGGTTGTCTTCATTGTGCTTTATCAGCATCGAGAAATTTATGACAAAACGTTAGAGTAATTAGCAATAAAATAAATTTACTCGAGATTTTTGCTTAAAAAACGTTTGTATGTCTAATAAAAATACATGCACATTTACTGAACATTATTCGTGCCCGTTCACTGTAAAAGCACTGCTGATTTTTCTTGCACAAATATATTTAATCTAAATTTAGCAATACAGAGACAATGAACATAGAAATAAATTTTGTATTTTCTAATAGTCTCAGTCATTGTAATTATAGTTATAACTTCTCGCCATATTTTTCTTTGCTAACAGATAAATAAACGTTAAGTCATATTTTGGGGGGGGGTCTTTTTTTGTTTGTTTAGCGGCGTATCAATTCGTTATGTATCATTTAATGCCGAAATTTAATTTTCTTGGGGGCATTAGTAATTTCTTTCAAAAATGTGTAGTTTGCAAATTTTTATGCAAAAATGAATTGCTACTAAAATTTATTTCTTTACAGAAATGCATTCTGTGTAATTTCTATGATATATTGCCGGTACTTTTACTATAAAAAATATATTGCCGGTATTTTTGCTATAAACATTTATACTTTCATTGTTTTTTTTTTTTTTAACTCAGTCTAGGTGTTACATATTTGTTCATAGCTGGAACCCTAACAGGTGCCACTACCCCGTGTCAGTAGACCTGGGAACAACCGAAATTAAGAAATGGTTTCCCGCTCCTCAAAATCTCCAGATCAGAAGTCATGCTGCTTGGTGTAGTTTATCATCATACCCAGGGCGCTTATTATAAAGTAGGATAACCAATATATATTCAAAATATTGAAGTCGAACTCTGAATAATCTTTGCAAAAATGGTCTTCTATTTAAGACACCAAGTTAAAGTCAGTAGGTTAAATAATCTGTTAAAACTACAAACCCTAGTTCGGTCACACATCACATAATGTGACATTTATTTTGCAATATATTTTTATTTGATTCAGGAATTTTTGATTATATGTAAAAATTTTAAATCTACTAAACTTACAAAACGATAGAAATATATTCACATAATCGATGACGGGTCTTGGATGTGAATTAGAAGCGACTGTGCGATTGGAACAAGCGAGTGTGGCCCATATTTTCGATTGTATCTACCAGGGAAGGTATCAGTAGGTCTTTGGTATTGACTGGCCACTTACTGCCCTTCCCTTTGACGAGGCCTTAGATATAGGACACCAGTAAATTTGAACACCAAACTCTAATGGCAAAATTTCAAGCTTGTCTGATTTTGAAATTTTTCAGTCAGCCACTCGTGTTTACTGTAGGTTATACAGGAATAAATAAGGCAACTTTCTCAATATAGAGATTAATCACCCTATCCACGTCTCCGATGTAGGCAGTGACATTCATGGTCATATACTGCAGAAAGATGGGGACAACTGGAAATCTTTATTTTTGCTCGCAACTCACAGGGCCATAAAAAAAACTGCGTGTGAATATATGTGGCTATTTTATTAATGTGCGCGCTGAACTCGTTGCCTTTTCTCCTGTTCAACTGAACATATTCCAACACGCTCTCAAATGCTGACTCGGTAGCTAACTTCATACTACGCGGGAGAGATTCAATTCCCTAAAAAACGAAAAAGTCATGTAGAGTAATTCGTTGCTCAGATTTTTTGGATCTAAATTTATATAGAAAAATGGGAGAAGTTCAAGTAAAATATGTGTTCATTAAAATTAATGTTTAAAAATTTTTTAAATAATGGAAAAAAATGAAAGTATTAATTTCCAGTAGATCGACCCCTGTCACAATTACCTGTAAAATACTTGTCTAAATGAGGCATCAATCAATTTCGGAAGGTCACCAAATTTTACTTCTTACCTTACTAGTCAAAAAAATCAATCCAACTCTCCACTTTTGATCTTTGGAATTTGTGTTGGCTGAATATTTCCATCAAGAAGCTAATGTCTTGTTCAACCAAACAGCACATGTCGTGTAGCTCGGCATGTATTGTGAAAATTACTGTTGAAAAATCATTTTTGATATATGTTTGTGCATCATGCTTTTCTTTGTGATGTGATAGTTTGGTTGCTTTTCATGCCTTAATGATCTTCATATTCGATATCTTGCCTCACAATTTCCATTCGCAACATCAAATTCTTCAAATATTTTCTCATTACTAATTTAAATAACCTTGCTTATTACCAACTTATTTTTCTGAAATTCCTTTTTCTGACGTCCGTAAAAAAATAAATTCCTGTTCTTATCGCGCAAAACGATTGCACACTTTTATTGCTCGGTGATCTCTGTTCTGTTTGTTTGCACTCTCCATCATTGTTTCCATCATTCAATTTCTATTAGTAAATTAGTTCACTTTTTTACTTAAGTTTTTCCCGAACTAGTGAAAGTAATATTAACCGTTTCCTTATAAGGAAACATTGACCGAGTAACTAGTGCTACTGTCGGTTGTTAAACATAAAATATTTATCTTAAAACATTTTTCAGGAAAATAGGTCTCTCAAATCCAGCGGATTTATCGCTCTTTCCATTACTAATGTGTGTTTTCTTCCTAATATTTATTTGAAGTAGTGTGGAAAGCAAACATCTTGATTATATTATTATTTTCTCTTCGATTTACATGTGCTATCCACTTTACCTGTTGCTGCTTTAAAATATCCTCAAATTATGGGGTTTCTCTTATCTAGCAAAGCTCTTTCTTTGTGATTCTCTAGCCCCTGTCTACAATGTTCGAAGAAGGATTGTCTTCGCCAAGATCGAGATTCTTCTGAAATTAAAGATAAATATAAATTTAATTATTATATAATTAACCACCTTTAAAATCCCTAATAAAATTTCACCCTACCAAGTCCGTAATTATTTATTTACTAAACAAATATTATAAACTGAAATACAAGCTGTATATTTATCATAAGTGTATTGTAAGAGAAAACAACATAAAACCCTGTCTTTGTCTTTATTCTAATTTTATTTTGAAAAAGTTTACTTGCAACAAAATATTGTATACATACCTATACATGCGTAGGGGTGTATATAGATTTGTTAATATAAATTTGCATCTCATATTCCTGCTTAAGAATCCTCATTAGACTTAACCATAGATTGAAATTATGCATACATGTACTTACTACTTTCTCTTTAGTAATCACGTTTACAGTGGTGCATTGACCAAACATTACGTTAAAATGCAATTCGCTTTTGCCAACATTATCCAATTCAAGATTAATTATCGCCCCTTACAACTGTATTTGACACCTCGCTATTTTTAGCAATCATTTACTCTTTGAAGTTGAATAAAACACAGAAGTTGTGTTAATCAGATTTTTATTAAATCAGACTTTTTTTTATTCTTTAACTTGCCGAGCTGCTCAAACTCTTTGCTGGCTACAGTGCCTTATCGATTTATAGTGACAGATATCATTTCTATTTAAACCTGATATTTTCAGAAAAGTCTGCATAGTCTCTCGACATGTTTATTAACATAACTCTCAGCATCATCATGTTTATTATTCAACTGTGCGTTATCTGGTTTTCATTGTTGGGAATCAACTCCCAGCAAATAGTTTCAGACATCGGGCACCCTTCTAAACACTTTGCTGATGATCACAATTCTGTGGCGTCTTGTTTGAAATCTTTCTTCAGATAACTATTTTTTACGCAAGAGATCATGGCGCCATTCTGTAGTTACTTGGTCAGTTTTTCTTTTTGTTTTGCTTATTTTTTCTTTTAATTTAATCTCCTCTTCTGTTAGATTTTTTCCTGGTTAATCCTCAGTCTTGTCTGAATCCTTTACATTTGCTGTTTTACACTTTTTTCTCCTTTCTCTACAAAAACTAAATATTCTCACACGATCTTATGGTTTAACTGCAGCTTCATGCGCAGATACATTCAGTTAACCCATATCAAACCGACGTGCGCCATTAATTTCCTCCATTAGGTAAAAATTACACTCACTGACATTCATTGCTGAATGCATCTGTTTTGCGGGAAAGAAACAGTGGATGTGAGCACAGTTAGCCTGGTCTTAATAAGTGCAGACAGCAATGTGAGGGTGTAACAATCGACATTCCGGGCTACGTTACAGATTAGCCAATCACTGAAATGAAATTTTCCCGTTCATCAGTGACAAAAACGCGTAGACAACGTTGTTGACTATGTAAAATTATTGTTTTGTAGCTGACTGCTTAAAGGTTAAAGTATTCAATATCAAGGATAGAGCGTATGTAAATTAAAACTTTACATAGAAAAGTGCATAGTGAAGTCTAAACCGAGAAGGGACTGTCTGTTTTCTGCTAAACGCAATCGTCAGGTCATGAAACAGACTCTCTCCTCTGAGTGTTGACCAATGTCCACTTAGTCCAATTTACATATATATATATATATATATATATATATATATATATATATATATATATATATATATATACCTTTAGTAGTATCATATAAAAATATCTGATGGAAGTTACTAGAGATAAAATGAATTTAGACAAGCTATCATTTGGATGGCTACATTTCTTTTTCGAATACAGTTTTGGGAAACTCGTCCTATGGTATGCTCACGCTAAATGACGATTGTCATGACTGACAGCAATTCTCATCAAATATCCAGCATCTTTCTCAGTATTCTAGCAGGCATCAGCTAAAACCTGGTCTATACACCGAAATCTTCTTTCGATTTCTAAACAGTCCATTCTTCATTCCGAAGGTTTATTGGGCACGATTGCAAACATCGTATTCCATATCTTCCCCAAATCTTGACCAAGGTCCTTCTATCTAAATACTTATCTTAATTTTCACTCTATGAGCAACCGCCAGATCTACACCTATGTTTATTGTTCGTTATCCAAGATTTCTTGTGTTGGTGATATTCATTAAATCAATGTGTTGTGGTGGGATCCACCTAATCTGCATAGGTGACTATCAACTATATAAATAATGGTTGATACCGGAAGACGAGAGAGGAGAGAAGAATCACGAGATCCAACTAGAGACTCTGATCGACTGCGACTAGTCAACACATTCTCCAGGAACGTCTTCCCAGAAATATACAGAAATACTATATGTACTTATTGTGTACACTTTCTTGTTATAATACATTCTTGTTCCAAGTACATTTTGTGTTGCATTATTATTCCATGCAATAGGCGAGATTCAACATTGAGTCAAGACTCAACACAATGCATGAAAGATAATACACGCATATGTGTGCATTGTAGTTTTTCTGAAAAAGAATATATGATGCCAATATCAATTGCATAACTTACTGTAGTTGTCGAAGTAGGAGGAAAAGTGGTAAAATAAGGTATTCTTACAGTGACCTTGATACAAAAAATAGATTAGCAGAGAAGGGAAATTATGTAAAAAATACTAGCCACAATTCTGCTGATTAAACTATTAAATTATCATGTAAATTGAATCAAGTGGCTTTCAAATTTATCTCAAGGTCTTTGTTGTGTCCATATTTACCTAATACCTAATATTCAGACGAGCTAAATTCCTTTTTTCACCAGTTCAGACCTTCACAGCTAGAACCCGTCATGTCACGTACACAGTATCAAATCATCCTCATTCGCTTTTTATTTCATTGGAAAATAGGACCTTCCACAGAGGTGGCGTATTCCGCAGAAATATTCCTTTGTGGAACCAACTCCGAAGTTGATTCTTCCCCGATCACGTCAAGTTTATGACCAACTTTATATATCCTACATATCCTCATCATATGTTTTATTCAGTTGGCCTTTGGGCATCGTATTGGGTGAAGAAAAGGATAAAATGTTTCACATTGAGCTGATTTTCCAATAAAACACTATTCGTCTTTTTTTCGCAAGTTCAAAAGCAATGAATGGAAAAACGCCTTATAATCTGAAGAATAAGCTTGTCATTGTTGAAAATCATTTATTCAGAAATAATATACAATGATAACAGCACAGTTTTATGCTAATTGAAAAGAAAAAAAGATAAAGTTGCTGTAAAGCTACTGCAAATTTAGTGATACAAAGAAAATAATGGAACTTTTTCTTCTGTTCTTGTCAGTATTTTGAGAGATCTTGTAAACAATATTACTTGTTTACTTTGTTTCCCTCCGTCTAATATCATCAAATGTTTTAGACCTTAACATTCCGAGCATCAAAATCGCCGGGTTTTATCGTATTTCTGATTTCTGCTGAGTTGTCAATTATATTTCTGAGGGATTGTGCAATACATCATCAAGACATGTCAAACTTGGTGACTCTTCCGACGACAGTTTGGGACACTACTCTCATGTCTCACAATTTAAAACCGTGCGCTTTCAGTGACATAGCTATAGTCTTATTAGCAATCTAATTTTAGGGGCATAAGCTTAGAATTTTATATCCATGATATGTTATATTTGTGATACGTTGTTCCTAAATCACAATTTGTGTCAATTCTGCAGCTCACATCTTACTCCAAACACATATATGAAAGTGTCTGAATAAATCAGGTTGAGCCATAAGTTATTTCCGTTTTAGGTAGTCAATTATAATAATAAATGAAGCATCGTAACTACCCATCATACGTTAGAGTTAAGAATAAATTTGAAAGTCACTGATATGCCTTAGTTTATGCCAAAAAGTGGCAGCATACACTCTGAATTAAAGGCAAAACATTCGTCCCGAAATGACAACGCAAATCTAAATACAGAATGCATACTACAAGGGAAAATATTGGAATGCGTTTGGTCAGTTCTACCCAATACGCCATATACACCTGACCTTACGCAAAACGATTATTTCCTTTCTTGATCACTGTAAAATGCTTCGACGGGGAAAATTATTTTCCAGTAAAAAGCAAATTCAAGAGTTCTTTTAGTACTTTTTTTTTACTCAAAAATATCGAAAAGCTACCGGATAAGTGGCAAAAGAAATTTGAAATAATATAATTCCACAAAACAAAAGTGGATTTTATTTTTTATAGTATAAAATAGATTAAAAAACCGAAAATAATCCAACGTAATCTAATATCATCGTACAAAAGGAAATCTTATGTTATATTAAATGAAATAATTATCAGGGGAGAAAAATATTCGTCGATCCGAGTTCATTTTCTGATCTTGTCCGTTGTGTTTCATTTTGCACAAACACACTCGTGAAATGCATCATCTCTTATTTCCACTAGATATGGGCTAAATTTACTGTGTTCTCTCGTCTTCAGTAGAAGACATTCCAAGGGTAAGAATGCTCTGAATTCAATAATGTGGAGAAGATAACGGGAAAATAACGTCCTGCGCAAGAATGCATAGCCAAATAATAAAAAAAATGGTTTCTTTGGATAATTATAATCGACTACATCTTGAAAGGACATGGCATTCTAGAAAAAAATCTGTGCGGGTGCGCATGCTAGCGAGAGGAGATATGTTCTGTGTATTTCTAAAATAAAGAACAAAAGATATAGAATTCAAAGAAGATATGTCCATATAAGCAATGCAAAAGAAGTAATTATGAAAATATATGCATACATTTCTTGTGGATAATCCTTAAATAACTTTTATCCATTTCAGAGTTGTTGAAATAGTAGATATAATGATATAGCAAACGGAAAGACATTTCAAATTACCCATACCCCGGAGCAACAAAAAAAATTAAAAAAGAAACGAAAACATTTAACAGCCATAAGCTCGGCTTTGAACAATCTTATTTTGTGTGCCGGCAACAGCAGTCAAGAAGAATGATACGCCACCAGAATGTGTTGCATAATACGGCCCAACGCGAGAAATATCCGGGATAATCCGGATGTGGTGTTTCCACTTTATGCATTTATGCAAGTGTTGGTGGAATAAGTGTCATGTTTTAATTATTGTGCAATACCTGTTTTGTTATGCTTTATAATATTTCTTTCATTTGACCTATGTATATGGCGCTGGTTCTGGAGGCATAGCCAGAGAGGGACGAATAAGCCAGAAGTCAAACTTGACAATGATTTAAAATACATATAACTATGTAGTTTGAAAAAGAAAAAGTGGAAGCAATTTTACAGAATGCAAAGGCAAGACCTAGGATGATCAGCGACTGGCCAGAATACTTCGCGGGCGTGGTGTTCTGACAGTAATGGATTGTATTTTTCAGGGGTTTGGTTATAAGTTTAAAACGGCACGAATTCAAGAGAGAACCGCAAGAATTTTGATGCGCTTTCCAGACCAAGGATCGAATGACAGGCTGAGACCATACGCGGAGGGACGCTAGGCCAACGAGCGACATATGTTCACTTGGCCCTTCTTACCCAACCTAACTTTCCCCTTCCTCAAATAAAAACCAGTATGAAAAAGATATCGTCTTTTCGTTAATGCTATCTATTGCGTAGCGTTGTGATCCAGAGAACAGGAAGACAGCACTTTGTATTAAATTATGAAAGAAGATAATATATAATGGAAGATAATATATAATGGAAGTGTCTTTGCCACGAAAATTGCTGTGACACTGTTAACAGTTTTCAGATTTCTCGATATTGATAAGATATTGATGAAAGAGAAAAAGAAACGTGACGATTGGCGTGTTTATCATTCAGCTTTCTTCTCAATGTGGGAAGGACGAAAGCCCATTCTCCTAAGTCTCACGGAAACATAATATTACGCGCTTGTCTATGATTAAATCAATAAAACTGTCTATGATTAAAACAACATATATATTAAACTATATATAAGCACTGATGTATAAAGATGAACGCCAGCAGACAATCTTTCTTCATATTTGAAATCGTATACAATGGTAAGCACCTAGAAATATTCATTTGGCTCTTAAAACGCAAAGGAAATATCATCATCTTCAATTCAAAATGTCTCCTATACTAGATAGTGATTGATTGATCATTTTTTTAAGTCGCAGGAACTCTTTACTTTTTATTTAAAGCTGAAGTATATTTTTATTGTAAAAATAATAGTTCCTGTTGTTTGCGAGTTAATAAACAATCTTTTTTATTTGGAATAATAATGAGATCTTTCTAGATAAAAGTCCTACTATATAACCCATAGATATGGCAGGGGTTGAATTCATACTTTTCCAAAGTGTTTTTGCTCGTATGCGAAAACAATGAATTTGACTGTCATTCAAAATCCTCTCTCCGGTGCTCGATTACAATACTCTGAGATCCCTCGTATAATACAGACATCGGATTTGTCGTATTTAATAATGGGGTATATTCTTGGTCACCGTGAATGGCAAGCAGATGTATCACCAGATTTAAACATTGAACATTCAGTTGAAAATTGCACACTCATTCAAATCAATAATGAAGCAAATAAACCTTTTGCCTCGTTTTCAAATCGACATTGACGATCAGAAATTTATCTTCCTGATATATTAATAGAAACTATTCATGCAACGCTTCTGCCGTAAGCGATAATTACTTCATTTACTACTTCAGATTTAAAACATCCTTTTTCCAAAAAATACTTCTGTCAGTGTTTACTAGTTGTTATTTAATAAGCAAACCCGAGTTTCATCAAGATTTATAATATTTATAAAGGCGTGATGCCTGTAAAAAATGTAAAATCACTTTAGTAAACTAAAGATTATTCCACTAAATGTTAATTCTATTCAAACAATTTTATGATATATAGAAAATTTTTAAAATTTCCTTGATTTGAATATAAATGTTTCTCATTCATTTTGACATAGGCATGTAAATAAACATGCACATCCGCACACACACGAACAGACATATAGTTTTTTTAAACTTTATAACTAGTAAACTGTTATGGGAACTTACCCATAATAGTAATGGACTATCCCGTACACCATAAATACTGCGCCTCAAGAGGAAGCAGTAGTGTGAGTCAGACACAGAGTCAGCGAGCGAGCGAGCGAGCGAGTGAGTGAGTGAGTCAGTCAGTCAGTCAGTCACAGAGTCGCGTCAGACGATTATTATAAGACATTGGAATAGTGATACTGGTCGAGACAACATAGTTCTCTCTAACCTAACCTGATTGTTGTTACTAACACTTCCACTTCTTTTGTACATATTCTGTTTGTAATATATCTGTGTCATTCCATACTTGTGTTCGAGTTATTCTTCATTGGTTCTACCTTGGACCATCACCGTGGTACAAGGAACCTGGACCATAACAGTGGCGACGAAGAAACCCCCAAGGAAATACGAACTCTATTCGCGGAGAACATACATTTTTGCTATACTGCGCACATAACAGTGGCGACGATGTAACACCAAGGAAATACGAACTCTATACGCGGAGGACATACTTTTTTTGCTATACGTCGCACATAACAATGGCGACGAGTATACTTTAAAAAACAAAACAAGTTCTACGTGAGATT
Organism: Acanthosepion esculentum; assembly: GCA_964036315.1. Lineage (NCBI taxonomy): Eukaryota > Metazoa > Mollusca > Cephalopoda > Sepiida > Sepiidae > Acanthosepion > Acanthosepion esculentum. The sequence goes on from OZ038475.1 coordinate 49,921,229, forward strand.
CTAAAAAAAAGAAAAAAAACTAGTTCTGCGCGAACACATAAGAAAAAAAAAGAAAATAATTTTCTTTTTGGATATCAAATTTGACTGGCAACAAAGGAATTTTTTTCTTTGGGTACACAGGTCAGAGAATATCAGGTTACACAAAAATACGTTAACATGGAAGATTTTAAGTCAACCATTGTGGAACTTATAAAAATCCAATTTCAACAGCAGCAAAAAGACGAACAGAAACATCTGGAATTACAAGAATTATTGCTACGTGTCATGTCAAATAGGGAGCAAAAATCCGAGAACAAAACAGTTCTGTCACAAGACACTATTTGGAGAACTATCGAAGATTTCAAGTACGCACCAGACGAAGATAAAAACTTTTTCAAACTACTTCCGAAGGTACGAAGATCTATATGAATTTGACTGCAAAGATTGGTCAGACGCACGTAAAGTACGTCTATTACTAAGAAAACTAAGCACATACGAATATACCAAATTCGTAGATTATATCCTTCCCAGAAAAACAAGTGAGCTAACCTTCAAAGAAGCCATTAAACTGCCAAAAGAACTTTTCAGCCATAATACGCCACTATTCCTCAAAAAAATGGAAATGCATGAACCTTACAAAAAAGGACAACGAAGATTACATAAATTTCGCGTCCATTTTCAACAAATATTGTGACGACTTCAAATTATCGGAACTCAGCGGAGACAATTTCAAATGCTTAATTTACGTCCAAGTCCTAGTTTCAACCAAAGACGCGGAAATGAGACGCATAATCTTTACTAAATTGGAGAGTGAAACTGATTTGACACTTCAAAAGCTAGTCGAAACTGCCAGAGATGCACCAGTGTGAAGAAAGACTCAAAATACATAGAAGAAGCTGGCATCGCGCACATACATAAAGTACGAAGACAAACCAACTTACTCTCCTCACAAACAAACCAAACTGATTTTCCCCCCTCAAGAACAGGTAAAACAAAATTTTCTAACTTTAAAAATCAATATAAAAAAACTACCACCCAATCCATGCTATCGTTGTGGGACTTGGCATTGGTTTAAAGACTGTACATATCGTTTTAAAGCTTGTCTATCATGTAAAAAAATAGGCCACAAAAGTTCTCATTGCTGGTAGTGAAGAGTAAACAAAAGCAGAATAAGAATCACGAGGACTGACCAAGCAAGTAAAACTAACATAAGAAAATACGTACAAGTTGAAATGCAAAACAGAAAAGTTAGGCTACAGCTGGATTCTGGCTCAGACTTAACTATTATAGACCTACATACATGGAAAAAACTGAACAAACCTGCCATGTAAAAATGGATAAAATTGCTAGAACAGTTACGGGGAGAAAGATAAAATTCGAGGGTGAAGTAATTACTAATGTAACATTTAATGGATTGATGAAAAAATTAAAAATGTACCTCTTAAGAAATACCGAAAACCTATTCGGAACGGACTGAATGCAAAAATTCGAACTGTGGGATCTACCTATAAGTACGTACTGCCAAATTGTAAAAACCTTACCAACCGAGGCAGACAAATTAAAAGAGAATATAAAAAAGAGTTTCCCCGAAATATTTTCAGCAGGCCTAGGAAGATATAAGAAAATGGCAGCTAATATCGAAGTAAAGGAAAACATTCAGCCTATTTCAAGAAAAAAGGAGCGTAACGTTTGCGTCAATTGAAAAAATTGATCAAGAATTAAACAGACTCGAAAACACTGGCATATAGCCAAAAGTAGAATACAGTAAATGGGCCGCACCGACGGACTACGTCAAAAAGAAATCAGGTGAAATTATAGTTTGTGCTGATTTTTCTACAGGTTTGAACGCAGCAATAAAGGACTACCATTATCCTCTACCCAGTCCAGAAGTATTCACTAAATACTGGCGGAAAATATTTTTCAAAAATTGATTTAAGTGAGGCATACTGGCAAATTCCAGTCGATGAAGAAAGTTCAAAACTACTATGCATAAACATACACATAGGACTGTACAGATACTAAATATTACCTTTTGGAATTAAGGTCGCGCCGGCTATATTCCAGTAGACAATGGATACGTTGCTTGCCGGACTAGAGTACACAATTGCATACCTGGATGACGTTTTGATTAATAGCGAAAGCATTGAACAACACAGGGAACATGTACAGGAAGTATTTAAAAGAATACAAAGCCATGGATTCAAAGTAAAATAAAATAAGTGCGATTTTTTCATGAAGGAAATCAAATACCTTGGCCATATAATAGATCAAGAAGGTAGACGACCAGACCCTGAAAGGTCAACAGCAATTAAAAAATGCATGTTCCTAAAAACATAACAGAACTACAAAGTTTTCTAGGATTAGTAAGTTACTACCAGGAATTCATACCTCAAATGCATAAACTTCGCGCACCACTGAACGAGCTGCTAAAGAAAGAAAAAGTTTGGCAGTTGACAGATCAATGCCAAAAAGCATTTGACGAAATAATCAAAATGTTAAGTTCAGATTTATTTTTGGCACACTACGATCCCAAACTTGAAATTATTGTAGCAAGTGACGCTAGCGCATACGGAGTTAGAGCGTGTATATTACATAAAATGCCGGATGGGACAATAAAACCCATCGCACATGCTTCTCGAAACCTACTACCAGCGGAGAAAAATTATTAGAAATAGAGAAAGAAGCTCTAGGGATTATCACGAGGTTTCATAGGTACATCTATGGTAGACATTTTACTCTACAGACGGATCACAAACCGTTACTAACAATTTTTGGTTCGAAAAAAGGTCTAAAGGTTTACACTTCAAATAGGTTACTTAGATCGGGAACAATTCTTCTGAACTATAGTTTCAGATTGGAATATTTACCAACGAAAAAGATCGGGCAAGCGGATGGTCTGTCGAGACTTATACCAACAAAGACAGAGCCATTGGAAGATACGGTAATCGCAGTCTTAAGAAACGAAGAATACAACAGGACAGTACTATGTTGTACTGTTAGAAACCTCCCAGTCACATTGCAAGGCATAAAAAATGGTGCCAAAAACGACGAATTTATTAATGAAACAAAAGCAAAAATAGCAGAAAAAAATGAGTAAGTTTCGGACAGCTTTTCTCTATGTGACAATGTGTTACTTTACAACGAAAGGGTTGTAATTCCCAAAACATTACAAAAGCGGATCTTAAAGGATTTCCATAAGTGCCATCCTGGTAAAAATATAATGAAGTCGCTAATGCGAAGCTATGTATATTGGAAGAATATGGACTAGGATATTACTCAGATGGTGGAAATGTGCAAGGGTTGTAATTTAGCAGCCAAGGCACCGCCAAACATACATAATCCATGGCCAAAAACTTATCGTCCGTGATCAAGAATACGCGCAGATTATGCAGGACCAATTGACGGATTTTACTATTTAATCATTGTGGATAGCTATAGTAAATGGCCGGACGTGTTTCGTTGCAAAAATCCTACTTAAGAAACGACCATAAATTGCCTCCACGAGCTATTCGGTCGGTTTGGTGTAGTGGATTTCCTAGTGACAGATAATGGAACGCAATTCACATCATCCGATTTCCAAGAGTTTTGCGAAATTTATCAAGTAAAACATATAAAATCCTCGCCTTATCACCCAAAATCAAATGGGCAGGCGGAGAGATTCGTTGATACACTCAAAAGAGCGCTACGAAAAGCCTACGATGTGCCTACGTAGATAGAATTAGAGCAATGTCTTCAGGTATATAGAATACCGCCAAATAATTCTACACCATCAACATTATCACCATCAGAAGTGATGTTTACTAGAAAGATCAGATCTGCATTTGATAAATTGCTACCATGTAAAACAAAACAAGTAACACAGTCCTACGCACCAAAAAGAAAATTTCTCCCAGGAGAAAGTTTTATAAAGCCTATAAAAATAACACATCTTACTGAGAGCAAGGCACAATTGAGAAAAGAATTGGCAAACCAAATAAGGAGAAGACTGTTACAGGACGCTAACGGTCCACCTCAAGAAGAGGTAATGGACACGATTTTCTATACGCTTGATATAAAAACACCGCAAACAATGCCAGAACCAAGAAAATCGTCTCGAGAAAGAAAATTTACAATTTTGCAAATAGAACCAAAGAAAAAAAGCTATTAAAACCACTTTTTATGCTTTTTAACTGTGATTTAAATAAGAAAAAAATACTCCATTTTTTAAACTTAACTTCGTTAGTCTTAAAAGCTTCCTTCACTTTAGAAATTTTGCATCCACATTTTTGTATACGACTGATATTTCGCCTCGTTCATTAATTTTTACTATTCCAGAATTTCCATACAGTTCACTATCCACATTTTATTTATCTTGCATTTGAATTGAAATATGCCCATCAAATTAATCAAAATGGGCCTCCACTCTTTTCAGTAACTAATTATTGTCGACATAAAAACCCCAATTACATTATCGGTTGTTGTTCCTTTGGAAAATAAATATGACTTAATACGAGTAGAAATTATTTTTATATACTCTTAGTTCATCTAATAGAAGGTCCAAGGGTTTACTCACGGTAGAGAATTTCGTAGAAAGGAGGGATTAAGAATTGAACCTGAGGCGTACTTATATGATATAAAACAGTTGACCTTGGACATATAGCGATCAAGATGATTGTCAGTGATCAACCTCTCGGAGGTTTGTTCCACATTGTGCGCAATCTAGATTCTAACCAAAGTATACTGTTGACTGTGCAATGTTACCAGTAGACTTACTATTAACTGAAAATCCTATACCAGTAGACTTGTTATATTGTTACTTCCAATAAAACCGGATTTTTGCTAATTGAAAGAATTACTCTCTGTTTCACTAAGTTTCACAATACGTACAACTTGTCAGGGATTCTATTCAATGCCAGACTTAGTAGTTAGTCAGAGTTAGTTAATCTGCGGGTGTAACTCTTCAGTACTTATAGGACAATGTTGTGAGTTGTTAGTAACTATAAATTACTTCCTGGGCGTCATTAGTGCAAGTAAATTCCACGAAGATTTGTAAATTACAATTTTCTCTTATTAACTGATACAGATTTTTGATGATGGCAAATATAACTAAATTACTCGATGTTACACATTCGTTCATGACATTTATTAAGTTTGTATAATATCTTCCAGCGTTGTATTTTCTGAAAACGAACAAATGAACACTGAGTTTGTAAATTTGTTGTATGCTGGAAATATTTACACTTACCTAATGTTTACTTCATTAGGATCACATATCGTCCGGTTCATACTCCTTCCTAGATGTTTGAACTGAAATCGAGGTTTATTCTTTTTCTTTTCTTGTTGAAGGTTGCGTTTCCGGTTACTTTGTAATTCTACTACAACTCTATACTTCTAACGTCTCCACCAAAATTCTGAAATGTGTACTTTTATCCGGTTTCCGGTTACTTCTAAAATATTTTCCTACTCTTTTACTTCCAGTAGCCTTTTGCGTTTTAGTCATATTATCATCTTACTTGTAGGGAATAGATTAACAATGAGACTAAACAATTACACAAGTCGTTTCGTCTTCAAGTAACACTACATTAATTAATGTGTTGAGGACTGAATTCGTACTGTTGGACTCTATCCTATACACTTTTACCATGAGTTAAGTGAAAATAAATTTTCAAACAACGTCTTATAAAATATGATTGAAGTGATAAAAGGTTACAATGAGCAGAGCCATTAATTCTGAGTTGAATTGAAGAAAACAAAAGCAGACACGTCGCCTCCAGCAAGCACTTATTTCACCCTTCATTGTCGTTATTCTCTCGTCTAAACGTTTAAAGATATTTCAATAATAAAGAATAAGTTTAATTCCCAATCTTCTTTTGGCGGACCGATTTTGTAAATCTTGTGATCTTAATTCATGGTCTGGATTTAATAAAACTAAGAAATAAAGTATATATGACATTTCTATGCGCCGCGTCCCTTCGGGAAGCTGGCGTCTATGACACTCCACCACCTCCTGTTCCTTGAAAGTCTTAGCAATGTTTGTTTTTTTTTCTTCTATCCCGTCGACTCTACGTTCTTATACCCATCCAATTAAACTTTTCAGTAACCTACTACTGCACACTGCCCTTTTTAACGTCGATAGATCCTGTGTGTGCCAAATTTTCCAAAAACTCCTTTCCCATTATGTATTCCAGAAATTTCTGATTCTGTGTATATGTGTCTATTTTGTTTACCTTTCCTTTAAAATTTCTTTGCTTACACGACCCGCCCATGGTATTACCGCATTCCTGTTGCCTCTAACCTTCTCCTTGTGAAGACGTTATCCAGCAACCATTACCATAGAGAAGGTCTGATATTCAGTGACATTTCAATATATTTGTATATATTGCTAACTAAATGTAGCTGTCTATTAGTATTTTGTTTATTTTGTGGGAAAGGCATATTTGATATTCCAAGGCGTGTTCCGATTTTGATGTTAAATCTTCCATCCTCTCTTAAGAGACTTAGACACGACTATTATATAGAAACCAGGAAAAGTATTATTTAACCGGTAATTAAAATTTCGTCATTTTTTAACCATTATCTTATATTAAGCTACTTTCTTAGAAAATTACAATTTCATTTTTTTATTGTTTTGATTAGTTTTTCCTTTCGTTACATATTTCCGAATTTATTCTCTAAATTATTGATTAAAAGTCAAATCATTAATTTCATTTTCCCAGGTGATAGCATGAATGTGTCCTCGAACATACTTTAGTTTTTCCGGTTATATAATAATTATAGTGTAATTAATATACATTCAGAAGATTCAATGATATTTTCTCAATGTGTAGGATCATACAATTGATTAATTTAGCGATTGTTTCTTTGAATAGACAAAAATGATGGTGTCTTAGCAAATATGAATTGTGGTCCTCATGAAAAGTTATAACTCGATAGAAAACAATTAGTTTTTTTCCTGTTTGAGACAGAAAGTTAAACCTGAATGAATGAATGAATCTACGCCAACTTCCGCGACACTGGTGTTTGTTAATACACACGCAGATATACCAGCACGCACATACATTAGTTAATTTTCTCATATAACTGATTGCTTAATTGTCCAATATTTGGCTGAGTCACGCTGGTAAAACAGGCAACTTATCTTCATTATGAAAGTCTAAACCAGGCAGAACCAGGAATAAGCACTTGCAGTCTTGATAGGCAGTACATAATTTATTTAAACTACCATAAACAGAAACAGAAAACTAGGAAACATTATTAAAAAAAAATAACACGCGTAAATTTTTCATAATCAGAATCTAACTGAGATTTTTATCAAAACCAGCAAATAAAATGATATACACAGGCGAAAAATAATATTGCAGCACCGTGAAGTACGGTGTGAATTTTTATCTGGGAACAAAATGAGAACAGAATCCGTCCACATTTCTTGGGCCCATGCCCATTGTTGCCTACAGTATTTTGTTCAGTGGGATTTTCCATTGTTGTTAAAATCTATCGTATATATTTTTTGTTCTCTTTTACAGACGTCTTACCTACACTCCATTTCCAATCATATTTTACAACTTCATGGGTTTTGTATTAAGAATTTTACATCTCTGAAACGTTTTACCAACCATGACTAAATATCCCCGACTACGCTGTTATTTAACCAATTGCTAGGGAAGAAGAAATGGACTGATACTATTTCCAAGGATATAGTACGAAAGTAAATGTAACGAACTAGACTGGGATTCAAACTTGGCAAGACGATTTCCCTTTCGGAGCCGAAATACATTACACTACCTGCACACACGAGAACAGAATGTGTAGTAGATATTCTGATGAAATTCGAAACCTCTTCGGTTGTGATTTTTACGTCGAAACACTCATGACAGTGGAATGTCTACGTCTGAGCTTTAGTCGTTGACACATGTGGCGATATAATTGACTTTAATGAAGCCTTTCATTTCAAATACAATTTATGACATGGAAAACGCATGCTTTTTTTTCAATTAGAACCGTTTGGATATTCTGTGTTGTACAAAACTAAGAATATGTCTCTACTGTTGATGCAACAGACTGAAACCATATTTCAATAATATAGAATAAGTTTAAATCCCTTTCTTCTTTTGACGGACCGACTTGTAATCTTAATTCATGTTCTGGACTTAGTAAAACTAAGAAATAAAGTAAATACAGTGTAACCCGGATATAAGAGAGTTGTCGGGACCTGAGACGAAGTATCTTATATCCGGGTTTCTCTTATATCCGGGTTTGGTCTATTTTGTTCAGGTAAGTATGGCTCTAATTTGGG